>CM061532.1:227642072-228166426 GCA_030545055.2 Neoaliturus tenellus
ATTGCACGATTAAGGAAATAATAGTCATTTTTTTATTATTATTGTTGGTCATTTAAGTCAATTGCTTTCCTAATTATGTCAATTTGATTACCAATAATTATGTTCATACCGTACATCTAAATTTATTGAACATTTCTGTTGATTATGTTTTTTTTTTTTTTTTTTTTTTTTTTTCAAAGCTGCTAGAAAGTTTACATTTTTTATAAAAGCTGGACCTCATTGATAGTAAACAATTTTACAAATAAAACGCGGGCAAAATGGAAATGAAAATCGTGCTGTTAAATCTACAAAACTTTAGTAAAAAATATGCTTACTGTTGGATAAGCATATAATCCAAGATCAAATATGTCAATATACGTCAATAAAGACTTGCCTAACATTCGATAAGTGTGAGGAAACGTATTACTTGGAGTAGCGTGTTCGCCTTAAATATCAATACAAAGATTAGGAATGTCACCGTGTATGTATTTAACGTTTTGAAAACATTTCATCAAATAAAATAGTAGTGTGTTTTGGTTACTTCTGGCCCGGAAGTGACGTCACCGGAAGCCACGTGCCACGGCACGCAGCTTCCGGTGGGCCAGAAGTGGGGACAATATATGTTGGGGTGGAGATGGTGAGAGCGTCGGCGGTCGGTTGAGCGAAGAGTGCGCATAAAATAAAAGTTAATTCAAAATCGAAATTCGACGGTGTTAATAAAAACTCTAATAGTTGAACGAAACTAGAAGTTAGTGTAAAACTGAAATTCAACAATCGGAGTGTTGAACTAAATTTGCGCATAAATTAAAAGTTGGTTCAAAACTGAAATTCAACGATCGGGAGTTGAACTAAATTAGCGCATAAATTAACCGGGGTTGAAGTAAAACTTCGCATAAATTAAAAATTAGTTCAAAATTGTAATTCGACGGTGTTAATAAAAACTCTAACAGTTGAACGAAAATAAAAGTCAGTTCAAACATAGCGCAGTCATAACAAGAGAGAGAGAGAGAAGGTAAATAGAAGTGTTAAGTTCCGCGGATAGAACGAGAATGAAGAATGAAACATGACGCGTCGAAATATATGCGTGACTGTAGATGTCAGTTAATGGGGGGTCTAGAGCTTCCGGCCTGTCAGATGGTGAATTAATCAATGGGGGGAGTGGAGATGGCGCTCGGTTGAACTAAAATTGCGCATAAATTAAAAGTTGCTTCAAAACTGAAATTCAACAATTGGGAGTTGAACTAAATTTGCGCATAAATTATTAGTTAGTTCAAAACTGAAATTCAACAACTGGGGGTTGAACTAAATTTGCGCATAAATTAACCGGGGTTGAATTAAAACTGTGCATAAATTAAAAGTTGGTTCATGTTAGCTGAAGAGTGTACAAAACAATGAAACAGGAATTGTCGTGAGCGCGCTTATATAAGGAAGGGTGGGGGTAAAATATGAAAACCTGCTGAACACAGTCGATAGGTGTAACAAGTTCGAAGTTGTGGAAACGTAACATTGAACGCAAAATGTTGTGAATAACACTATCGTCAACGCTAACTTGCGAAGTTCTAGCAGAGTACAACGGGTTAAAACTTAATTTCTTCCTTACTTTTGTTAAATTAGTTTTAATCTTTGAAACAGAAGGTTTGGAAGTACTTCGTAATGTTGTGTCCGCAAAAGTTTCAATTTTAAACATTGCGTATCCATCACAAGAAGTATATCAGACGTGTAGAAGTCAGAACAAGACAGATGAATGAGATATAACGTCGAGCACGCGAAGGTGATTCAAACAGGACGACATGTGCTAATGTAAATGAAACTCCAGTTTAGTAGCAATTAGACTTGTATAATGAAGTTGGCGAAACGTATATGTAATGAGTAGGAAGGATGCGAACAACACAAATGCGAGTTAATTAATGGTCGCGGCGCGATGAACAATCTTCTTTTATAACGGTTATCGCGTGAGAAGATCGGTTTCGCATGAGCGCCCAAGTGGAACCTCCCGTGTTCACTCAAGCGGAACCCCCCCCCCCCCCCCGGTGACTAATCAAGCGGAACCCCCCCTCCCTCATAAAAAATGGAGATTAAATCCCCCCCCCCCGGTGACTAATCAAGCGGAACCCCCCCCCTCCCCCTCATAAAAAATGGAGATTAAAATCCCCCCCCCCCCGGTGGTCACTCAAGCGGAACCCCGCCGGTCAATGGCCGGTCACGACCGGTTGCTAACCCCATCTAATTACCACACTTCACATCCCATGCCAGCCATGAACTACTATTGTTTGAATGAAACAGAATTAAACATGGCAGCCACCATGGAAAATTCTAACCTCAAACCTTGGTTTTACATCACTGCGCATGCGCCGCTCCCACTCCTTCGTTTCATTTTTATGCTGCTATAACTTGTACTGGAGTGAGCCAACTTCACGCTACGGCGCCTAGTCATGTATTACTCACTTTAGCGCTACTGCGAATGCGCCTAGTCTGTATTACTCACTTTAGCGCTGCTGCGAATGCAACGAGTTCTCCGGATCGGAATCACTCCTCGCTATTGCGCATGCGCCGAGTCCTGTATTACTCAATTTAGCTCTACTGTGCACGGAAAGTTCTAACCTCAAACCTTGGATTTTACGTCGCTGCGCATGCGCCACCCCCACTCCTTCGTTTCATTTTTACACTGCTGCGAACTGGAGTGGATTGAAGACCGTACTGGAGTGAAACAATTTCCCCACCACTGCATTAATTACCCCCACCACTCGAAAACCCGAGGAGCGATACGAGCCCGATTTTCGCGTCAGTCGTCAACGAGTTTTCATAGCGAAAAGTCGTTGGCGACTCGGTAAGAGGTTCAAATATATAGTAGGCCTATATATATTTGAACTTCTTATACTACGTTGCGTTCTTTAATGCAATGTGGTATGTGTGTGTGTGTGTGTGTGTGTGTGTGTGTAAATATTAGTTGTAAGTTGCACTTAATTTAAGAATTAATTTGCGCATTGCGATGTTAGTTATAAGTTGTGTTTAGCGTTAAGGTGTATTAATTTTAAGAATAATGATGGTATTTGGTTGTGTTGAATTATTTGATATTTAATAATGTTGTGTTGTTAATTTTAAGTGTTGGTATTAATAATTAATGTTGTTGTTTTGCCTTTCAGCTAGATGATAGGGGGTAGATTAAATGTAAATTCAGAAGTTCGGTTGAACTTCACTTAGAAGGGGTGGGACATCCGCAAATTGTAGGTAGCGGACTAGGTTTTTTGCATTTTGTTTAGGAATATGATGGGTGGGATTAGCTTGGGTGGGTGTTAGAGTTGCGTTTCTGCATTAGCTGTTCCAGTTTCCCTTGTAATTAGTGGTTACGCTTGAATGCGGGCCGGGACGTTACGCTTGAATGCGGACGGACCAAACAAAATTGCGTCGATGTCCCTCGCAGAACGTAACTAGTGGGTTGGGAGTGGGAACCGTTAGGCAAACAGGGTGGTGGGAACAGTTACTACTGTTCCCATCACCTTGGTTCATTATAAGTCTTGAATGACCTTGACCCACTTTCGGAAGGGTCAATGCCCCCCCCCCCCCGTGACTAATCAAGCGGAACCCCCCCCCGTGACTAATCAAGCGGAACCCCCCCCCCCGGTGACTAATCAAGCGGAACCCCCCCCCCATAAAAAATGGAGATTAAATCCCCCCCTCCCCCTCCCCCTCCCCCCCCCGAAAATTAAAATGCCTATA
Source organism: Neoaliturus tenellus (assembly GCA_030545055.2). Lineage (NCBI taxonomy): Eukaryota > Metazoa > Arthropoda > Insecta > Hemiptera > Cicadellidae > Neoaliturus > Neoaliturus tenellus. The sequence goes on from CM061532.1 coordinate 227,645,769, forward strand.
AATCGATAATGGATTAATGGATTAGGACAAGCGATACATCATTGAAAAGGTTTATGTAAGACGAACATTTTAGTTAAGGAAGAATTTAGTTATCTTATTTTAGTCGAAAGTTATGCGAATTATTTGAAATAAATACCCCCTCTCATTCCTTCCCTCCCACCTTCCCCCACTTAACGGCTGTTAACCCTTCTCATTAGCATATTGTTATAAAAGACGCATCGACCACGGCTAACGTTTCATTCTGTTTCCAGACGTTACGCTGCGAACTGCGAACAGAACTAACACGATGTCATCCCTGCCGACTACAACTTCCACTACAGCCTGCTCTTCTATTACAAGTTCAACTTCTACTACGGCTTCAACTCCAGTCAAGAAAACTCTTTGCTTGAAAAATGCTCCCGTCTGGTATAAGTGCAAGCTAGAGCGTTGTGTTTCTCCCCCATTATTTTTAACACTCTAAGTCTCGTGATCTACTTTTCTGAGGTCGTTGTACAGTTATATGACCTCTCCGACTTGCATTGTTTGCCGGTGTAGCTTCATATAGCGTGCAAAGAATGGTTCCTAATGAAATCTCATCAGCATTCAAAGACAGAGACTGTTGTTTTGCAAGTTAATTAGTCTTGAAATAATGAAGTAGGAAACGTATATGTAATGAGTAGGAAAGATATGAACAACGCGAATGCGAGTTAATTAGCGGTAGCGGCGCGATGAACATTTGCCTTCATTATCATATAACGACTATCTCGTGAGAAGATCGGTTCCGCGTGAGCGCCCAAGTGGAACCCCCCGTGTTCACTCAAGCGGAACCCCCCCCCCCGGTGACTAATCAAGCGGAACCCCCCCCCCCCCGTGACTAATCAAGCGGAACCCCCCCCCATAAAAAATGGAGATTAAACCCCCCCCCCCGAAAATTAAAATGGCCATAACTCGATAATGGTTTGATCGATTACGACAAGCGATACATCATTGAAAACGTCTATGTAAGACGAACATTTTAGTCCCCCCCCCTTCCCCCCGAAAATTAAAATGGCCATAACTCGATAATGGTTTGATCGATTACGACAAGCGATACATCATTGAAAACGTCTATGTAAGACGAACATTTTAGTAAAAGAAGAATTTGGTTATCTTATTTGAGTTAAAAGTTATGCGAATTATTTAAAATAAATACCCCCTCTTCTTCCTTTTCCCCCACCTCCAGGATCAATAATTGGTCACGGCCAGCTGTTACCCCTCTCATTAGCATACCGTTATTAAAGTGGAGCAAGCGTTGTTCACTCCTCATTCCGCTTCTACACGCCACTCTTGTTGTTTCGTCTCTGCTCTTTACAATATTACTTGTTTTAAAAATGCCTCCTCGTCTTAGTGAAAATTTCAGTTCTTCCGAAATTTCTGATGTTTTTGAACAACCTGAAGACACTTTAAATAACGACAGTGATAGTGAAGATGATGATGATGAAGATGATTATTATAGCGTTAAAATTAGTGAAGAACTGAAAGTTATAGCAATTGATCCACAATTCCCATTCGATACAATAGAAAAATTCATGTCTGAAGCTCATAAATGGTTGGATTCAGGATCTTACGTACGAATCGGCTCTTTTATATTGTATGATGATTGTAATTCTTTTCTTATAACACCAAATGATAGAGACCGCATGCGGCAGTGGGCTCAAAAAATGAAGGAGTGCTACGAACAAGGTGTGGATGTTGGCGGCTATTTTACAGCGCAAGTGGTTTAATAACCAAATTACCCTTCCCCCACCCACCCCTCATTTGCATACTGTTATAAAAGCGGAGCGAGCGTTGGTCACTCCTTCATTTTGCTTCTACATGCCGCTCTTGTTGTTTCGTCTCTGCTGTTTACAATTTTACCTGCTTCAAAATGCCTCCTCATGTAAATGACCATCTTAATTCTTCCGAAATTTCCGATGTTTTTCTACAACCTGAAGACATTTTAAATAATGATAGTGAGAGTGAAGATGATGATGTTGATGATGTTGATGATGTTGATGATGTTGATGATGATCATGAATATCCCGTTAATCTTAATGAAGAATGTGAAGTTATAGAAATTAATCCAGATTATCCATTTCATACAATAAAAAAGTTTATGGTTGAAGCTCATAAATGGTTGAACAGAGGATGTTGTGTACAAATTTGCTCCTTTATATTGTATGATAATAGTGATACTTTCCTTGTGACACCAAATGATAGAGACCGCATGCAGCAGTGGGCGCAAACAATGAAGGAGTGCTACGAACAAGGTGTGGATGTTGGCGGCTATTTTGAAGCGCAAGTGGTTTAATAACCAAATTACCCTTCCCCCACCCTGCACCTTATCCCTTCCCAATCCTTATTCCTTCCCCCTCCCTATTTTTTAAAACTCATAAAAGGCGGGCTATGAACCTCCAGGTTTCTAGTCTGTACTTGCACCTTGTGCCGTCAAGATGCTTACCACTTTGTCTTTTAGTAGTATTACAGGCACTGAGCATAAATTCTATAGAAAATTTTGTTCTCTACTTGATAAACCGCAAAAACTACCTCCAAATACTTTCACCTACAAGCTACCTCTGATGGACAAGGATGATGTAAGCAAAATACCATTAGTTCAAGCGAAATTTCTGGAAGAAAAAAATCTTGTTTATGTAAGAGAAGTGTATCATAATGAATATTCAAAAAGATTGGCTTACGAATTCATTAAGGAACATGTTGGACGTGAAAAAGAACAGTATCCAGGACCATTTTATTTATATCTTTTTGAGAATGGAGCTAGTGTAACGGTAGAAATAAGTATCAAATTAATGTAATTCTCCCTACCAAATTTGTGGGGTGAGGGTTTGAAGTAGATTTGCGCATAAATTAAAAGTTAGTTCAAAACTGAAATTCAACAATTGTTGGTCGAACTAAATTTGCGCATAAATTAACAGGGGTTGAATTAAAAGTTCGCATATCTTCCTATCAAGTTTATGAAGTTAGAATTTTGTTTTGCTGTAAAGTTATTGAAATAGTATTTGTATAAGGAAAATTCATATTGAAATACATGTTGTAATTTAGTCGTAGAGATGTGTACTGTACGAAAGCTGGATTTATAGTGAGTCGGCGCGACAAATGAACTTGTATTTATGCAGATTGTTAAAATGGAATAAAGAGATGATAGTAGCAAAACGCTCGAAGTAGAAAGTGTGAATAATGTTATATAAAGAAATAATAGTTAAACAAGGAAAATATTGAAAATTCAAACTAGTATTAAAAAAAATATGAACGGACAATCAATTTTGTAGAAGGTTAATATTTTGTTGAAAACGTTTGATTTTCTTGGATAGTGAAGAAGAAGAAGATGAAATAGTGGTAGGGGGACCGTTATAAAAGGAGGAATGTGAGAGCCCATTTCATTTCTCTGCGAAACTTCGAAGAGTAAACATCTCAACATGTATCATTGCGATAAATGTTCGGAATCGTTTCACGATGAAATTCTATTAGACTGTCATAAAGAACTAATTCACAACAACGCAGAAGAAAAACAAGAAGAACAAGAAGAACAAGAAGAACAAGAAGAACAAGAAGAACAAGAAGAAATAACAGCAACATCTTCAACTACTTTACCGAATCTACAAGTATTTGCTTTACCCGGTAAGGTAGTAATGCATCATAAGATTCAAAATGAAAACTTGAACTTAGAAGAATTTATTAGAGAAGCAAAACCAATCGTAAGTAAAACTTTAAAAGAAGAATTGAAAAGATTGAACTTTCTTAAATTTAGTTTACTACTAGAAGCTATGTTTATAAATGTACAAGAAGAATTATCACCAAGAGGATTCATAACAAAAAACCGAACCATCATGGAAAGTTCAAACATTGATTCAATAGTAGAGAACTGTATAGAAGAAATATTAACCAAAATTCAGGAACATGAAGGAAGAGGATCCGGATGGAGTCTTTCAAGTATTGAAGGATTAGATATAAGAGTTCAAAAACACGGATATGGACTAAGGGGATCTAGTTACATTCCTTTGCCTAAAAGTATTGAAGATACAAAATCTTGTATTAATGTTAGAAATGCAGACAATGAATGTTTTCGTTATGCAATGACAGCTAAATTTGTACCAAATAATGCGTATAGACCTGACCGGGAATATGAAAATCAAAGAAATAAGTACAATTTTCAAGGAATTACTTATCCTGTATCACTAGAAGATATATCAAAATTTGAGAAGAAAAATCCCGGTACTTCTATCAATGTTTTTGCTTTAGATAGTTCAAACAAAGTGTATCCTTTACGTATTGCAAAAGAAGAACTACCAGATCATACGGATTTACTACTATTAACACGAGGAGATGTGTCTCACTATGTGTACATAAAGCAATTCGATCGTCTTGTTAACAAGCAACTTTCAAAAAATAGAAACAAAAAGTTGATTTGCAAGAGATGTTTTAATTTTCAACGAGAAGGAAGACAAGGAAGAGAATGGTTACAAGAGCACAAAAGATTATGTAACAATAATTATGAAGCAAAGATTAATTTACCTGCAGAAAACAGAGCATTCGTTTCATTTGAAAAAGTTCATCATCAATACCGTATCCCTTTAGTTGTGTATGCGGATTTTGAATCAACACTTGTTCCAGTTGAAGAAGAAAATTGCGAAGCAAGAAAAAGTGTAAAGTATCAAATGCACAAACCAAACAGTTTTTGTTTAATGGTCAAATCAACATTATCAGAAGAACATTTAAACAGATATGGATTAACTTCAGAACCTCTAGTATATCGTGGTGAAAATGCGGAAAAAATATTTCTTGATCACCTATATTCAATAGCTGGAAATGCACAAAGATTATATACAAATATTGTACCAATGAAACCGATGGACGAAGAAGAAGAAATTCAACATGAAAATGCAACTCGATGTTTTTTGTGCAAAAATGATTTTACTATTGAGAATTATAAAATTAAAGATCACGACCACCTCACAGGTTATTACAGGGGTGCTGCTTGTAATAAATGCAACTTGAGCTATCGTTTACCACTATTTATTCCTGTGGTTCTGCATAACCTCAGTGGGTACGACGCTCATTTTATAATACCCGAATTAGGAAGAGACGACGGTAAAATCGATGTGTTAGCTGAAACTTCAGAAAAGTTCATAAGTTTTTCCAAAGAAGTTGGAAACCTCAAATTAAGATTCTTGGACTCCTACCGAATTATGCCGTCAAGTTTGTCCAAACTTTCTGAAAACCTAAGGAAACAAGATTTAATCGAAACGAAGAAGATTGTAAACAACGACAAACTGGATCTGGTACTTCGAAAAGGTGTTTTTCCATATGATTACATAGACAGTTTAGAAAGATTTAATGAAACATCATTACCTCCAAAAGAAGAATTTAAAAGTAAACTTTTCGACATGGATATATCTCAAGATGATTATAATCACGCATGCAAAGTATGGAACGAATTAGGATTTAGAACATTGGGAGAATATTCAGATTTTTATGTTAAACTAGATGTGACTTTATTATGTGATGTGATGGAAGAATTTAGAAATACGTGTTTTGCAGCATATGGATTGGACCCTCTTCATTCGTACACTTCGCCTGGACTAGCGTGGCAAGCCATGTTGAAAGAGACAAATTGTGTAAAATACAACTTCTTACAGATATAGATATGGTTTTGATGTTAGAGTCAGGAGTTCGCGGAGGATTGACGCAAAGTGTAACACGACATGTCAGGGCAAACAACAAGTATTTGCCCGATTATGATGCATCAAAACCAACAACATTCCTGGGTTATTTCGATGCAAATAACTTATACGGATGGGCAATGTCGAATCCCCTTCCATATGATAATTTCAAATGGATAGATCCTGAATCAATAGGAAACATAATGGATATACCGAAGCATGGTGAAACAGGTTATATTTTTGACGTCGACTTTGAATATCCCGAACATCTTCACGATCAACATTATGATTTACCACTGCTTCCGAAGACCGAAATTTCTCCAACTGGAAGATGGCCGAAATTAATGATGACTTTAACCGACAAGTCTCGGTATGTTGGACACTACTGGATGATACAACAGGCCTTAGACTTGGGATTGAGAATTACAAAAATTAATCGAGTATTACAATTCTCTCAATCTTGTTGGTTAAAACCGTACATTGACAACAACACAAGAAGAAGAGCTGCTGCTACATCAAGTTTTCAAAAAGACTTTTTCAAACTAATGAACAACGCAATATTTGGCAAGACTTTGGAAAACAAAAGGAAACATAAGGATATAAAATTGGTAACTGATCCAGTAAAATTACAGAAATTAGTGCAACAACCAAACTTTGGTACATCTGTAATTATTAATGAAAATCTAGTTCTTATTTCCATGAACAAGAAGTCAGTTACAATGGATCGTCCTTTGTATCTTGGAATGTCAATCTTGGATATTTCTAAAACACACATGTACGAGTTTCATTATAAGAAGATGGTTAACTATTATGGAAGAGAGAACATTGGTATTGCATATATGGATACGGATGCTCTAATTTACTGGATTAAAACAAATGACATGTACGAAGATCTACGCACTTTTATGTATAAAGATGATTTCGACTTTTCCGATTATCCCAAGGACCATCCAAATTACGACTACGACAGAAACAAAAAAGTATTGGGAAAATTTAAAGATGAAACAAATGGTGTGCCGATGATGGAAATTGTAGCATTAATGTCCAAACTATATTCATTTCAACTGTACATAAGCAAAAGGAACGAATATCAAGTCACGAAGAAAGCCAAAGGAATAAAAACCTCTTTCCTGAAGAAGAACGTACAGTTTGAACATTATAAAAGATGTTTGTTTGAAAATGTTGAAACAACTGCAACATTTAACACCATAAGAAGCTTCAACCATCGTCTTTTCAGTGTGAAGCAAACCAAATCGGCATTGAGCTATAAGGATGACAAGAGATACATCCTTGAAGACAACATAAGAACTCTGCCATTTGGACATTACTCTCTAAACCCTATCGACCAGTAAACCTATTCTTCGTCCTCTACCTTCTTCCTTTTTTCCTTTCCGTAAAGAAGAGGGGACATGGCAAGCCCAATGCCATGTTCCCTCTTTTTTACACTAATATGAAATGGCCTTGACCTATATTCAAACTATATAAAAGAGAAAGAACTGTTGTACGGATCAGTATTTTTACAAGCGATGTGCAAGCAACACCTGAAGATGGAAAGTGTGAAGGACAAGATTGTAAATGAACTACATAAACCAGCAAGAAGAAGATTTCCAAGAAGAAGTACAATTATTAAGGGAATGAATGATCTGTATCAAGCTGATCTCATTGAAATGATACCGCACAGTAAATTAAACAAAGGTTTCAAATATATTTTAACAATTATAGACTGTTTTACTAAAATAGCTGACGCTTTACCATTGAAGGATAAGACTGGTAAAAGTGTTACAAAAGCTATGGAAACAACGATACAAAGAAATAAATTCAAAATCAAACATCTACAGACCGATGATGGAAAAGAATATTTTAATAAAGACTTTGGAGCTTTAATGAAGAAATATCAAATAAATCATTATTCTACAAATTCTGAAGTTAAAGCTTCAATAATTGAAAGATTCAATAGAACATTAAAAGGAGCGATGTACAAACAATTTTCAAAACGAGGATCATACGTGTGGTATGACATATTACCACAACTTATAAAAGAGTATAACAACAAATATCATCGTACCATCGGAATGAAACCTATCCAGGTAAACAGCGCTAATGCTAAGGTTGTATTACAACGCATCAGAAATAATACAACACCTAAATTGGAAAAGTTACAACCAAAAAAGTTTAAAGTCAACGATAAAGTTCGTATAAGCAAATACAAAGGTGTATTTAGTAAAAGATATCTACCAAATTGGACTAATGAAGTATTTACAGTTTATAAAGTGCAACCAACTATACCTGAAACCTACTTATTAAAGGATAACAAGGGTGAATTACTTCAAGGTGGATTCTACGGACATGAATTGTTGAAATCAACAGTCGGTGATGTATATCTTGTTGAAAAGGTTTTACAAAGGAAAAAGGATATGGTTAAAGTCCGGTGGTTAGGATTCGATAAAAGTGAAGACTCTTGGATTCCTTCAAAAGACCTGGTATAGTAACTTAATAGCTCATTGTGTGTTTAACCTTGACACAAGATGGAGATTGTGCAACAAAAAAATCGATTTAATATCAATAATATTGATGAATTAACGGTCGACAATGATAAGTTAAATCATGGTAAACATGGTGAATTACTACCAAATACAATAAGATGTTTAATAACTGGTCCTTCAAATTGTGGAAAAACAAATGTTGTTTTTAACCTTATAACTAATCCTAAAGGATTGCGCTTTAACAATATATACATTTTTTCAAAATCATTGCAACAACCAAAATATCAATTATTGGATAAAGTACTTGCAAGTGTACCTGAAGTGCATTTCTACAAGTTTAATGCCAGTGAAACAATTATGCAACCAAATGAAGCAAAACCATTTTCTATTTTTATTTTTGACGATGTGTCTTGTGAAAATCACGACACTATAAGGAATTACTTCGCTATGGGAAGACATCATAATATCGATAGCATTTATATTGGTCAAACATACAGTAAGATTCCAAAACAACTCATAAGAGACAATGCAAATATGTTGATCATCTTCAAGCAAGATGAAACAAATTTAAAGCATATATACAATGATCATGTAAATGCGGATATGCCATTTGAGAAATTTAAAGAAATGTGTGGCAAAGCATGGAATGAGAAATATGGCTTTCTCGTTATTATGAAGGAAGAAGATATTAAAAATGGTAGATATCGTATAGGGTTGGATAAATTTGTATTTATGCGTTGAACTACCGATGCTACATCTAGTTACACGTTGAACTTCACAGTGTAAACATGGTGAATCAAGAAAAACTATTAAAAGAAATAAAATCACTCAGTGATTCTATTAGGATGAAGAATCGTGCATTGAGGATGGGTTTAAGTGAAAGAGAAGAATTTCTAGAGACTACATTTAAACCTATTACGGAACCTTTAAAACAGATATCAGAAACTATTGGTAAACCTCGTTATGAAGGAGATGTTTTACTACCAGTTTCTAAACAAGAAGTACAAGCATTAAAAAAAGAAGAAGATGATGATTCATATACAAGTGCTAGTGAGCAAGAAGAAACAAAAGAAGAAGAAGAACCAATTGTTGAAAAGGAAGAAGAACAGCCAATACCTGAAGCTGAACAATCTATTCCAAATTTAACTCAATTGAGTAGCGATATATTACAACATGGACCTCTTGGAAGAAAATATATAATGAAAATGCTACACGACATGAAATCAAACCCGAATTTGAGTAGATCACACGTATACGGAGCAAGAATTGATGGAAATGAATTAAAGATCGGCGATTCAAAGCTTGAAATAACACAAGACGATTACATCATTATTGGTGAGCATAAATATAAAGGAACAAAAGGACTTTATGAATTAATTTTTAAAAACATACCACTAAGATATTCATCCAAAGATTTAAGTGTTTTTAAGGAAATTCTACAAAATACTAACGCTCATAAAAGAAACTACTTAAAGGATGCAATGATTAATCGTTCACGTGCAACAAAATATAACATTGTTATAAAAAAGTTGTTTCCTCCACGAAAATTGCCAACATTACGTACTGCACCAGCGGTGAGACAACCACTGAAAAGAAAATCTTTATCACTTATGGATTTATCACTTCTTGAACAACATGGTAAAAAGAGTAAAGGAGATACTTCAACATCTGGCAAAGGATTGATGAAAAATCTATACAATACGAATGTGATTTACTACAACGACATCAATAAATTGGTTGATAGAATGAGACTATTGCATGAAGCCATGGAAGCCGGTCATACAGGTTTAAATAATGAATGGGTAGCTCTGATTGACGAACTCAGGAATCGCGGCATAATCGTATAATTGTCCGCGGATATATAAGAGTTGCAGGCGTATAATGTGTCAGTTCTAACATGAGCGTCGACAAGTTCGGACGATACTCCGCGTTAGGAGTGCAAGTTGGAGAAAACAGAAAAAGAAGTGGATTACCGCAAACACCCGAAGGTGACTATAACATAAATAATAAACGTTTAAAGTTTGTTAAGGATCCAGAAGAAGATGGAGATGCAACAAATTTAAAAACAGTAAAGGAGGAAACATCTACAAGTTTAAAACTCGACAACAACCAACTGTATGATGCAAAATCTCACAGGGTTATTAATGTTGCAAAACCAGTCAACAATGGAGATGTTGTTAATAAAGGCTATTTTCTATCTGCGATGGAATACGCTTTACTGTTGGAAAAGACTAAAAGTGGAAAAAAGTACAATGCTTTAAATTATAAAATAACTAATGTAGCAGATCCAACCGAGGATACAGATACAATCAATAAGCGTTATTTGCATTCTGTAATACCAGAAAAGAAAAAAGATGGATTTTCCTTCTATAAATATACTATAAACGATATTGGATATCCTAAAGAAGAAAGTGATGGTGTTAATATAAAATACATTAAAGATAATTGTATTTTATATAATGGTGCTGTTATTGATTGTCATGGAAAAGTGTTGTCCAATCTGAAAGATGGTTCAACTCCATCGGATGCTGCTACCGTGAGACAAATGAATGAAAGCTTGAAGAAAGGAACATCCGCTTTTGTTAAACAAAATCAGGTGGTGTCAAAGAAAGGTGATGAGTTTATGCAAGGAAGTGAAAAGTTTACCTTACTACAACTACAAAATGACAAGTGGGATGGAAAAAATAAAAGATTGTCAAATATAAGTTTAGGCACGGAAGAACATGATGCTGTTATTTTAACACAAGTACCACAACTATCAGCTACTGGTGTTAATTTTATATGTAAAGGTAAACGATTAACCCAAGTTAAATCTGGTAAAGATGATCAGGATTGTGCTGTTGTAAAACAAACTATAATTTTAGATAAAATAAATAACGTATATGATGGAAAAAATAGAAGAATATCTAACATATCAGCAGGAATAGCTCCGAATGATGTTGCTACTATTAATCAAGTTATAGCGACCTCTAAAAAGGATCCATCGGTGTATACATGTAATGGTAAACGTATCACAAATCTTGATAATCCTACATATGACAAAGATGCTACTAATATCGAGTATGTAACGAATCTTGTAGGTAATGTAGTTATTGATATGCATAATCATTTGATTAATACATCGATGAAACACAATAAAATCGAAGATTCTCAGAGAAACCAATGGATTAAAGATGAAATCATTGATAAATACTAGTAAAACTTATGAATATTTAAGTATGGAATACACAAAAAAGGATTCATTATCATAAAGTATTTCATAGAGTGAAGACGTTGGTTACATAAAACAACATAATGAAGACCGTATCGCTCAGTCGTCGTCAAGACAGCGGCAAGAGAGGACGTGGTTTAACATCAGCTGCATTATCCCTGCTCAGACGGATTCCAATTGGTGCTGTTGTGAATCGAACGATAGACGCTTTACCATACGAATTACATCTGCCCGGAGGTTATCAATATTGTGGACCTGGAACTAAGTTGGCAAAACGTTTAGCAAGAGGAGATCCTGGAATTAATAAATTAGATCAAGCTTGCAAAGAACACGATATAGCATATTCAAAGTATAAAGATTCAACAAATAGATCAATAGCGGATAAAATTCTAGCGGAAAAAGCTTGGCAAAGAGTAAAATCAAGTGACGCAAATATTGCAGAAAAAGCAGCGGCTTGGGCAGTAACTACAGCCATGAAGACCAAAGCAAAGTTAGGTGCTGGAAGACGTCGCAGAGGAAGACCTGCAAAAAGAAGCGCTCCCAAAAGAGGTGGAAACATTAAAAAAGGACATCGTAGAACTCGTAAGGCAAATGTAAAGAAGACTTCTGTTTGGCAAATGGTAAAAAACGGAGCAGGTTTATATCTAAGACCATACCGTGTGTACTAAATAAAAAGAATCAATTGCTAATTCCAAATAAAGCCTTAACAAATCATCAGTTAAATGATTATGTAAAATGTTTGAAAATACCGTTTTTTCGAGGAGTTTTTATGAAAGATGCATTACCAACTAAAATATGGGAAAATGAAACTGGAATAGTAAATTTGGATTCCACCTATGGTCCAGGCACTCATTGGGTATGCTATAAAAAGCTCGGACAAACCGTTTACTACTTTGACAGTTTTGGCAATCTACCACCGCCAAAAGAACTGCAACATTATTTTCGAAACTCCAAAAACATTTTTTACAATTACAAAAGAGAACAGCCTAACAATACTGAAATATGTGGGCATTTATGTTTGGAGTTTCTAGCGAAGAGTGTCAGTCAGCTTTAAGATGTCATCGTATACAGTGTCACTGAGTGGAAATTCATCCACATTGAAAAGTACGCTGTTCCCAGCATTGCGTCTATCCAAGGAAAGATTATGGGAAGCGGCATTACTTGATTTAACTACCTACAACTCAATTCCCAATGTTACGGAAGGAAAGAACAATTTACTACATTATTATGAAACTAAGGATGCTTCAGGAAAATACTCAGAATTGAAAATAATTACATTTCCTACTGGAGCTTATGAAATCGATGATATAAACCAATTACTACAAAAACAACTCGGAGAAGAAAAGATCACCGTTAAAGGAAACAATAATACTTTAAAAGCAGAAATAACTTCAAAATATTATATCGATGTCAGCTTGGAAAACTCCATTGGCAGTTTACTTGGATTTACAGATACAAAAAAGAAAATCTTAACTCCTGGAACTACTCATTCAGGTGATACAACTGTTACAATATTGAAAGTCAATAGTATCGATGTAACATGTAATATTATACACGGATCGTATAGAGAAGGAGTGAATCAGCATATTTTACATACATTTTATCCAACTGTGGCTCCCGGTTTTAAAATTGTTGAGAAGCCGCAAAACTTGATATACCTACCGTTAAACACCAGTTTCATTTCAGACATCGTACTGAACATATTGGATCAAGACGGTGTTAGTGTTGACTTTAGAGGAGAAACGATAACTATACGGATACACATTAGAGCGGCAACATAAAAGTCGACATGGGATTATCATTTAAACCGCAACGGAAGAGTCGGGAGCTCAGTAGCTCCTCGACATTGGAAGAGTTAACATCGGACAACATTCGTTTTCTACAGAAGATTGGATTGAAACTTAACAACAATGGATATCCTGGATATATCTCAAGGACCGACATTCGACGAAACACTATGGGAGAAGGAATATCACACGCACAACCCTTACACTTCATCAAAATTAAACAATAACGATGAAATAAGGATTCCCATTCAACAACAAGATATTTACACATTACCGTGTGAAAGTTATTTATACATTGAAGGACGGGTATTAAAATTGGATGGAAAAACTGCTTCAACAGTTCCTTTTATAAATAACCCGATGGCATATCTTTTTGATGAAATAAGATATGAGATATCAGGGGTGACAGTTGATTCGACAAAAAAGGTTGGTATAACAACAACATTGAAAGGATTAACATCATTAACACCGCATGAGAAGAATTCAATAGTCACCGCCGGATGGGTTGCTCCTGATAAAGACACTATAACACCGAATTCCAACGGTCACTTTGATTTTCATGTACCTTTACGATTGCTTTTGGGATTCGCTGAAGATTACAAACGAGTAATAATAAATGTCAAACAAGAATTGGTATTACTCAGATCTTCAACTAACAAGGACTTGATACTTGCAGACCCTGCAACTACTGAAGATAAACTGGAATGGCAACTACAATTAGATAAAGTTGTTTGGAGAGTACCTCATGTAAGATTGGCCGATGAACATAGAATCCTATTATTGAGAAAGTTAAAATCTGACCGTGATATTGTGATGCCATTCCGAAGTTGGGAATTCCATGAATATCCTACACTACCTCAGACCGAACGACAAACATGGACCGTCAAGACATCAACTTACTTGGAACGAGCAAGGTACATAATACTCGGTTTTCAAACTAAGCGAAAAGATGTTATCACTGCAAATGCCGGTCAATTTGATAACTGTAAAATAAAGAATTGTAAAGTTTTCCTAAACTCTCAATTCTTTCCGTATGACAATTTGAATGTCATGTTCAGCAAAAAACGTTTTTCCATTTTATACGATATGTATGCAAGATTTCAATCGTCATATTATGGAAAGACTAATACTCCACTATTATCACCTGACCAATATTATTCCAAGGCTCCGATAATTGTAATAGATTGTTCAAAACAAAATGAATCGGTAAAATCATCAAGTGTGGATATAAAAATTGAAATGGAATTTGAAGAACCAGTAGCGGATGGAACTTCAGCATACTGTCTTATTCTACATGATAAAATAGTTACTTACACACCGCTGACCGGAATCGTGAAGAATGTACTTTAAACAGAATTAGTACAACGACTGCAGATTTTTGAGGTTAGAATTATCTGTCTCAATTTTTGAGGTTAGAATTTCGTTTGTGAAAGACAAGTTAAAAACAAACATTTATGTGAGTGTATAAATTTCAAGGATTCGACGAAAAACATAAAAGCGAGAAAATCATGAGTGGAAAATTCATTATATCTTCGACCGTCGTATGGGAAACATCGTTCGCAAGATGAGTTCTACTAACGGAGAAGAAAATACACCTTTAATGGATGAGAATAGTTCAGATATAGAAAAACAAGTTGAACGAGAAATGGACGAGTTCCTCAAGTTTAACAAACATAAGAAGAGAGAAGAAGAAAAAGAAGAAGGAGAAGCTGAAAAAGAAGTAAAAAGAAAAAAGGTTGAAGTTAACATTACAACTAATATTTTAACAGAAGTATTTCTTCGGATTTTCTACCCCATTTCTTCATGCATGACGAAAAGTATTTCAGTTGGAATTTTAAAATCATTGGATTATTCACCGATTGTTATTTTAAATCATGGAAATAAAATGGTTACATTCACTGAAACTTCTTGGGAATCATTTATGAAACATTTACATCTTTTGGAATGCTATTTGAGTAACAACACATTTGGAAGAAGAACAAGATTAAGTTTATTGGAATCAAATATTGAAGTTGATATAGTGAAACATCGTGGAGGACAAATGGTTCGCTTCAGAGATTTAACTAGACATGATGTAAAATTACATTTGACTAAAGAAGAATTTTACACTTTAAGTTGTACTACCGGTCCCGTCACCAGATATTTGAAACAACTAATATTTTCAAGTGCAATAATCAAAGACTATCTAATCGATACATTGGACAGACAACCTTTCGTTCCAATTTTATACGGTCCCGTGGATACTTCAATTTTTAATCGAATACCTCAAGAAGTGGATATGTGGAGACAATTGAACAACTATCACACCAACTTTAATATCGACGAAGAAGCGCAAGAAGTTAAAGAAGAACAATCGTGTTTGTAATACAAGTCAGTTGCTGACGAGACTTCATCATGAACAAACGGGTTTCGTTTTCTAATGCGCCACATATAATGGAAGTTAAAAAAGGTATAATTGAATTTCAAGCTTTTCGAGGAAATGATGGAAATTTTATTATAAAAGAATTAGTAATTTTGGATATGAACACATCTGTAGTTTATCATTACTTATTCAAACCTCCATTACCATTCAATAGACTAACAACTAAAGCGAAAGTTACAAACAAATGGTTGTACAAACATTTTCACAACTTAAGATGGGATGAAGGTTTTATTAATTATAACATGATGCCGCACATTATGAATCATTACTGCAAAGAGTTCAAAACTATCTACACAAGAGGATTGGAAAAAGCTAATTGGATACAATCATTTACAAGCAACGAAGTGATAAATGCAATAATAGATAGAGATTTCCAATGCTATTTCAATGAACTTTGTATTTCATCAAAGAGTTTTAAACATCGAAGGTCACAGTGCGCTTTGAAGAATGCCTACCGCTTGAATAATTTCCTTCAACAGAATGGTGGGGGTAATGTCGGTAATAAAAGTGAGAGCGCTACCATGACGCAGCATGAGTATTACTCGAACCTCCGAAGAGACAACATCTCCGACGGACATTATTATTAACAAGAAGATTAACAATAACATCAAGATGGCATCACAGAACTTTCTTCAAAATTTGGTTGATCAATTCAACGCTCATTCTAAATCAACAATCTTACCGACGAAGAAATGTTCTGAACTAAAAGAAGAAAAACATTACATCATACATACAATCAAGAAGATGGACACTTCAATTGGTGATGCTATTAATTGCACATTGAGCGAGGCGCCGTATACAGTTGGTGACGAACCGAAGTTTCAAATCTTCCTACCGAAACGGTTTGTACAACTTCTACAAAATGAAGATCTTCGAGTTATTCAACCTGGCGCACTCTATTTAGTTTCACACGGACCGAGTGGAAACAACTCAACTGAACTAACTATTCATGTAACACCTACTACTAACTAGTTTGTACATAACATTGTAAATATATGTGTTTGTAATGGTTTCTCAATAAAGATGATATAAAACAAAAAAGAAAAATAAAAGAAGCAACATATTGTTATGTCTTTGTACATAGCAATATGTTGCTTTTTTTAAAAATTCCACGGGATGACCTTGACCCAATTTTGTGTGATAATAAAAGTGAAAATCAACTTGTGAAATTCATCAGTCTACGACTACCTTTCATACCGTACACATCTCGCTCTCTATAACTAAATACAAAACTTCAACATGTCCTTAAAGGTCAAGTGTGCATCTTACGATACCAACACCATTACGAGTTTTGAACAACTTGAAGATTTAACCAACGAAATGCGAGTTTTACTTACCGGTGGTTATCACTTAACTGTTGATGTTAGTGCTACTAATGTAAGGATGTTTACTAAAACAAAATACTGCGATGATGAAGTATTTCTTTCTACACAACCTACAACATCTTCATCGCCAACTGGTCAACATAACATCAAGTTCCACAAGTACTACCAATGTTAAATAGCTTTTATCAAATAAAACTAAGGAATCACGTGATCAATGTCAAGTTGATAAAAAGGGTGTGATACTTGGATAACTAATCATTCGCTTCCCAACTCTCGCTGCGTCAACACCTATTTTTAAAGATGTTATACAGAATGATGATTGAACTTGATGGAAAGATCTATGGAAAAGATTACAACACCGTTGAACAAATGACAGAAGATTTAGAAATATTAACCCGAGAAGGATATCAGGCTAAATTAATTTTAAAATTTCCTGAAGTACATCCACTATCGACTGAAGAACTTATCGCTATGGCTAAAGCGGAGAGAGAGAAAAAGTCTGAAGAAAACAAACAGGAGGGAGAGAAAAAGTCTGAAGAAAACAAACAGAAACAAACTTCTTAAGTATCAATTTTCCTTACATTAGTAAGGTATATTTTTTTAAAACTTCGTTTGGATGACCTTGAAATTATCCCCACCACTTTTTGTAGTACATAAAACTGACTATTCAACACTGTACACTCTTATTCTTTCACTGGACTCAGCAGCGTCAACATGGAAAAACAAAATTACAAGTACGAACCTCGTTATTGTTGTGAACAACAGTGTACAGATTTAGGACCAATGATGGTGGACGGGTTAGCTTGCACTAAGTGTGAATTTTTCGGATCTTGTTACTGCAAGTGCAAAACAAAACAACTACCGCCACCGGAATTGCGAACTTTCAAATTTTACAAATCAAGATATTTTCATACATGCTGTCCTCAAAGATGTTTCAAATTTCATCCTCTCGATCTAGCTCATTGTCAACGCACCAAGTCTCATCAAGATGATTTTTGTACACATATGATAAAAAGATGTAAATATAGATCAGATTGGTATTCAGATCCTGTTGAACCATCGAATGTGTAATTTCAGTTTTACACTCTTTTTTAAAACTTCAATTGGATGACCTTGAGATTTCCCCCCACCATTGGTTTTTTTTAGATTCCCCCCACCATAAGTCTTTTAGATTTCTCCCCACCATTAGTTTAAGTTTTGTATCTTATTGAATCCACCTTTGAATTATTTCACTTCCAACATTCTAACTAACAACATGGGAACACCTTTCGTCAGGTTTCAACATATAATAACTGAGAGGGGAGAAATGGAAGAATTGTTTCAAAACTTGCTCGCTATAATGGATAGATATTATATGAGATGGATCAGAATTGATGTTCAATATTTACGTCCTGGTGAATTATCTTCATCATCACAGAGTGAGGAGGACGAGGCAACTACTACAGCTAAGATATTTGAATTAAAAGACGAAGAAGAAGAACTTAGCTTTTTATTTAATCATAAGCTCGCCGTTAAATAAGCCCCCTCCCTTGGCGGCGTTCCTCATTTACTCGCCAACTCTCCAACGATGAACAACTCTCCATTGGCACGGATGAATTCTAGTTTTGAAATAAACTCTAAAGAAGAGTTACAAGCTATTTTTAATATTTTACAAGAACTTGTAGATAATTATACAACTATCAAAATGAATTTGGAAATAACATACGATTGTCCTATTTGTGATAAGGTTGAAAGTTCAGACGAAGACAGTTTACTAAATCTAACTCCTGCACCATCTGACACTACTGACGGTAATAATGAAGAGCAAAATCTATCCCCCGCCACTTCTTTGTAATTCATCTTTCCCCCCACCACTTTTTTATTTAATTAACATTTCTTGCTTTCACTCCTCATTCCGTCTTCGACTTTTAAACTATCAACATAACTTCTTTTAAAATTTCAAACACTAATACAATCATGATGGATATGATGGATGAAGTTCCCTTTGTAACTAGAATGGAAGAGGATAAATTGAAATTGGAAATTAAACGATTGGAAATGGAGCAGGAAAACCAACTCGGAATATTACGTCTCTTCACACTTTTCAAATACATCATCTGGGGACTCTGCGTTTACCTTTTTCTCGTCGTTGGCGTTTGTTTCTACAACTCCATAGTTCATCACAAAAATTCAACCTGTATAGTTCCTG
The DNA here is from genome assembly GCA_030545055.2 of Neoaliturus tenellus. Lineage (NCBI taxonomy): Eukaryota > Metazoa > Arthropoda > Insecta > Hemiptera > Cicadellidae > Neoaliturus > Neoaliturus tenellus. The sequence goes on from CM061532.1 coordinate 227,664,860, forward strand.
GTATTGCACATTGATTGTATTTGTTTTTACGAATAAAGTTCAAAACTTAAATCTACCTATCCCGCTATCACCGGGTAGTTCAACTCTCAGAACTATTTCCTGTGCTAGCAGGATAGGCTTTTTTAAAACTTACTCGGGATGACCTTGACATACTTTCCGTAACCCAATTATCAAGTTGAATTTCAGTTTTATACTTACTTTTAATTTATGTGCAAATTTAGTTCAACCGAGATCTTCTCACGCGATAACCGTTATAAAAGGAGATTGTTCATCACGCCGCGACCATTAATTAACTCGCATTTGTGTTGTTCGCATCCTTCCTACTCATTACATATACGTTTCGCCAACTTCATTATACAAGTCTAATTGCTACTAACCTGGAGTTTCATTTACATTAGCACGTGTCGTCCTGTTTGAATCACCTTCGCGTGCTCGACGTTATATCTCATTCATCTGTCTTGTTCTGACTTCTACACGTCTGATATACTTCTTGTGATGGATACGCAATGTTTAAAATTGAAACTTTTGCGGACACAACATATATTACGAAGTAATTCCAAACCTTCTGTTTCAAAGATTAAAACTAATTTAACAAAAGTAAGGAAGAAATTAAGTTTTAACCCGTTATACTCTGCTAGAACTTCGCAAGTTAGCGTTGACGATAGTGTTATTCACAACATTTTGCGTTCAATGTTACGTTTCCACAACTTCGAACTTGTTACACCTATCGACTGTGTTCAGCAGGTTTTCATATTTTACCCCCACCCTTCCTTATATAAGCGCGCTCACGACAATTCCTGTTTCATTGTTTTGTACACTCTTCAGCTAACATGAACTAACTTTTAATTTATGCGAAGTTTTACTTCAACCCCGGTTAATTTATGCGCAATTTTAGTTCAACTCCCAATTGTTGAATTTCAGTTTTGAACCAACTTTTAATTTATGCGCAATTTTAGTTCAACCGAGCGCCATCTCCACTCCCCCCATTGATTAATTCACCATCTGACATCTACAGTCACGCATATATTTCGACGCGTCATGTTTCATTCTTCATTCTCGTTCTATCCGCGGAACTTAACACTTCTATTTACCTTCTCTCTCTCTCTTGTTATGACTGCGCTATGTTTGAACTGACTTTTATTTTCGTTCAACTGTTAGAGTTTTTATTAACACCGTCGAATTACAATTTTGAACTAATTTTTAATTTATGCGAAGTTTTACTTCAACCCCGGTTAATTTATGCGCTAATTTAGTTCAACTCCCGATCGTTGAATTTCAGTTTTGAACCAACTTTTAATTTATGCGCATATTTAGTTCAACACCCCGATTGTTGAATTTCAGTTTTACACTAACTTCTAGTTTCGTTCAACTATTAGAGTTTTTATTAACACCGTCGAATTTCAATTTTGAACTAACTTCTATTTTATGCGCACTCTTCGCTCAACCGACCGCCGACGCTCTCGCCATCTCCACCCCGACATCTATTGTCCCCACTTCTGGCCCACCGGAAGCTGCGTGCCGTGGCACGTGGCTTCCGGTGACGTCACTTCCGGGCCAGAAGTAACCAAAACACACTACTCCTATCCAACGACACTAAAACCTTGAAAATCGGGTGAAAATTGTAGGAGGAGTTCTCAAGACAAAAAAAACCCTTAGCGTATTAAATAAGTATAGATTTGTGTTAACACTGTCCCTTCTGCTTATACCTTAGGCTGCGGCCACACAAGCGTTTTTTTCACTCACACACGCAGCATGAAAACACGCGAGAAATATGAACAGCATTTAATGTAATGGGGTATGCCACATGAGGTGTGTTTTCCCACTGTAGGTTTTTAATTATAATTGAATTCTAAATTCAAGCAGCGTGAAAATAAGCTAGTATTTACCGCGTGAAAAAACGCTCGTGTGGCCGCAGCCTTATACTCTGTACTACTTTCATATTCATCTTAGTTAATTGTTTGGTCAAATTAAAAATATTTTTAAAACCAAATGTTGATTACAAAACTGCCAACACAACAAGAAAAATAATAATTTAATTATAATTTATCTTAGTTCATATATTGGAATTTTTAGAATCCAGTATATCCTAATACTTTAGAGTCCAGCTTAGTCTAGAATATTGCATGTCATTTAAGTAGTATAAACAGACAGCATTTCAATGACGTCATTTTAATTTTAATTTTGTAAAAGATTGACAGTCTTTTTATGCCTTTGATTTTTGATTTGTGTGTGGGTGAACAATACTGATAAAAAATTCTCGGCCGAAGCCTGATCCGAAGCAACGATAGGCCCTATCGCTGGCGTAGTCCCGAAGATTGCACTACACTTCCAACTCGCATCAATTTTGGTCTTGATTTGTTTTCTTTGATTTACAGATTTAAAGAATAAACAAGACTAGAGATCGCCTCCTGATCGAAATTCGATCAAAATTTCAGTTGATCTGGACCCAAGCAGCTTGAAAACATTTTAGAACTAAAACATCTGTTCTTCCTAATTTTCTAGCAGTTGTTTTTACAACAGCTGTCTTATCTATACAATTCTCCTTTCTCCATAAGATTAACATTGAAACTTTGAAAGCCTGTGGGGCTTTCAAAGTTTTTTTTTCTTGGGCTCCTGTAGCCCTGGAGTCCGATGTGAATTAGAATGTGATTCTGCTCATCTACAGGAATATACCTTTCTAATGGTATGCGGATTTGTCCTACGATGCACACGAGCTGAGAAAAAAGGAGGAAATGAAACATGCTTGCGTATTAATATACAGATTTGAGTATGAATAGAATTGACCCTCAATCACAAGTAGTAAATTTTGAAAAGGTATTATTGTATAGTGATATTGATTTAGGTGGTAAAATCATTGTTATCAGGTGCAGATTCTATTATTTTTCATCAGCAACCGAGTTTCTGGCAAGACCTGCAAAAGAGTTGATACACAACATTGCCAATCATAAAACGACAGCAGAGAGCCATAAAGCAGCCAGTATTGTCGATTGACAGGACGCGGATTGGAGCTACGTGTTGGCGAAATTGTCGCCCCGGACGTGGGGGAACGCCCGCGACTGTGACCGGAATATCGCTGATATAGCCGCATGGGAACACCGGCCAAATATGTAATATAGCAAAATGTCCTGTGAATACCGGCTGACGCTCCCACTCAATAGAATAAAGAAATTGTCGCCACAATACGAAATTTTACTATGCTCATATCATAGATTATTTTTGTGCCATTTAAAATTAGGTAATAAAATGATTTGAACTGTAACTGATTTAACGAATTATTTTAATTCATTAATTATAGACCTAAGCTAATGATATAGCACAGGAAAACCGGTGATTGAGCTATGTTACTAAAATTGTACACAACATGTATTCGTAATTTATTTGGTGTGCTTATTATTATTATTATTTTAGTTGCTTTGAGTATTTGTTTAACATTTCAACACAATGTTATGACTCTTGTCTTGAAAGGATTTCCTAAATAACTTTGGCATGTGAGTAAGACTGTCTTATTTTGACATTTGTGGTAGAAGGACAAATTCACATAAAGTGTTACAAGAGTAGGAAATCGATTGGTTTCAGGCAATATTCTCTCCTGAAAGTTATTTCATCGAAAGGGAGGCTTCTCATTTGCAGTGACGTTGCAAGATGGTATGGTCGTTTTATATACGACAAGATTATGTAGATAACTTGAGGAACGTTCAGGTATGCGGGCTGCTGTGTCAAACTCACGTTAAATTATGTGTAACATAATTTAATTTAGTTTGTAGCAGAGATACTGAGGACTCGTTCCTCATTAACTCGAGATTGCCAATGATAAAATCTTGGGTTTTGCAAAAGCTTTCAAGCTTAAAACAGATGAAATTCCATTAACGGCTATTAGTTTTTCATTTTTATGACGTTCTCGATGCAATGCAAATTCAAAAATATACGATTGCAGTCTGAACTGGTTTAATTTACTTCTAAGAAAATTATACGTAATAGAGGAAGAGGCAAAGTAATGGGTCGATTGAATTTTTTTACTCACATTACAAAATTAAAACGACGGCGAAAGGTAAGAAAGAATATCTTACGTTGGATCAGGTGCTTCTATTTTGCTTAGCTAATTTTCAGATAAAGGAAAATCAGGAAACTCTTTGAAATAATTCTATCGTATATATGACTATTTATAACAAAAATAAAACTATGTCCAAAATATAATTTTTTTTGGCACAAATTTTGAATAAACAATTCAATAAAAACTATAAGTAATTTAAACAAAAACTCGAATATATATTCGTGTGTTTTCTCGTAAAATGAAAAACTTCTCTGGGGTATTGAAGTAATAGTTTGTTCTTAGTACTTCTATGAAGGTATGCCCTAAGATCATATGGAAACCAACTAAGCGATTTAAACTAAAGTAGTAAGAGTTATGAATAAAATTAATTGGTTCTATCCTTTTCTGTCTCATCTCTATCATTAATTCAATTTCTTCTTTTTCGAACTGCACGTCTATTAAGTCCATTACTCACTTCTGGAAGTTGTGGATGGAGTTTTCATTAATTCTGTAAACTCTAGCTATCTAACTGCATGTGTTTGAGACAAGTATGAGACAGCAGAAGCCAAAATGAAAAGTGAACAACAGTGAAAACCACTACCATTGACTATGTACAGTATCGTGAATAGACCTCTCATCCAATGCATTTAGTTTGAGGCAAAAATTTGGAAGTTTCGTGTACGCGGGGCCAGAGTCGCTGCCTTCGATGTTGTTATTATTCAGCTGGATTTACAGTGCTGCTGCAAAAACATTTCATCACAACATTAACAAAAAACTCAATTACAAAATGTTGAATCCTTGATTGAAAAGAGTGGTTTCACTGATTTGCCTATCATATGACTCCTGTGCTTCTACGCACGCCGCTGAAGATCACGCTATCATATATTGGTTTCACACACGCCTATGCTATGAGAAGTCTACTCACGTTAGTGTACATAGTCTATGCTCCTACACATGAAAAACACACAAAGATTACTATGTATCTTTAAATATAGTTGTGATTTTGGTGTAACTAATTCTTGTAAAACGGAAAATTTATACAATCCTAAATATTACATGGAACAAAAAGAAGTGACTGGTATAAAATTAAAATACCAAGACCACTTGTGGTTTTCCGCGCCACAGAGCGGCGCCCGTCGGTCCGATTTGCAGGGATGAGCGGCCGAACGTCAGATTAGCAAGCGGCTGACAGTGGTGTCCCCCAGGACGCGGCGCTGGGGCCGTTATCTGCCCACAGAACACCGGACACTCGCGGTCCGTGGGTGGATGCGACACTGCGATACTGTGGGAACCTCGGTCAAGGATAACTGTGCGGCTGAATACATCTGCCGATCTAGGTGGAGGCTGGGCTAAAGATAGGCTCTGCTTCCGGAATACGATATACTTATGCAAATATTGGGATTAAATTAAATTGAAAATGAAATGAAATGAAAATAACTTTATTTCAGAAATCGAATACATAGGAATAATTACAAAGATTATCTATATGAAATTAGTTTCCCGCATGGGCTAATAACGCCTGTGTGCGGGAAATTGTGCCGTTTGTCAACATATTAAAGCTCAATAACTGAAATAATTAAATTGATTCCTGGGGAGGGTACTGGAAGGTAATAAGAATCATCCCTTTGTCATCCGTACCTAGTTCGACCTCAATGTGTGGAGTTTAATATGAGAATTGATTCCATGGATCGGATTCGTGTCACCATGCGAAAGATAGAATAATATCTGGCTGGGACTGGTTATAGTGCCCGCATTTGAATCCAAAGGTTGCCGGTTCGATCCTGAGAAAAGTTCGTAGCTTTTTAAATGTTCGATTCCGGACCCAGTTGCCATTTGTCATTGGGCTATTAATTACTGATGCTTTCTAACAACTGGTCGATGTTAGATAGTAACAAGACTGGGGTTTGGACCGTTCCCCGTCAAAATGTTAAAAAAATGCCACTGGCGTAGACAAACACAAACACAAATAAATAAATATATTTAAGTGTCACATTTCTTTAGGCATACAATTATAATAGATTATAAAGAAAAAAAAAATGAGACCGTGGTCTCAAGGAAATGTTTACTCATTTTACTAAAGTGTTTAGACTTGTGTTCTAAAAAAGAAAACATTATAACGTAAGAAACGTTTTTAGGGATGGTTTATAAAGTTCGTTAACTTAAAAAAGTCCACATTAGGTCCCCCTCCCTCTTCTAACCCTTCGGGCAAACAATATTCTATGATAAATTCATCTCATCGATCCCCAGATGCAAGGTCCTTGAGAGATGCATCGGCCGGTTGCATCGCAGAGCGGTCCCAGCTGGGCGGACGCGGCGTATATATCACCAACACAATACCAGACATTCGCACCCGCAGCCGACAATAATGGCGCATTTATCAAAACCCGCTGAGTGTTATCTCAGTGTTCGACCATTGTTTTGCTCATCAGAGTCATATGCGACTTTTTTGTTGGCTCAAACAAGATTTTTGATTAAAAAAACCCTCTTAATTGTGATTAATGTCTCAATGTTGTTTCAAATATTGTAACCACTGCTCAATACCGTGGATTATATAAACATTTTTTAAAAGAAACCTGAAAAAATCACAATTTTTACAACTATGCTTATAAGGGTTAAAATGTGTTATGGAGAATGCATGCTAAATGGGTACAGTGGTAAATGGGTACAAGCGTCAAATGGGTACAGCTTGGGGTGACAGGTGTTTAATAACCGTTTGACGAGGGTTTGATGCGAAGACCATGAACAGAGGGAGTGGCAAATGGGTACACTACCTGCCTCGGCAGGGGCGGCGCGGCGGCGACGGTAGCGGCCTGCCTCGACAGGGGAGACAGGGACACGGCGGGGGCTTACCACACATTAGAATACAGTACAGTACTTATAGTCTTTATGTGACCTAATAATCTCTTAACATTAATATAATGTCATTTTGCGAGTTCTGCAAAATTTTGTTAAGTAGGCTACTGTAGTTATCTTCATACCACTTACTTTACAGTCTTCTTCCATTTACTTTATTCTAGTGATAAAATTTTTTAAGAATACGTATCTGACACGGTTTTCCACCCGCCCCGCGTGGTGAAACACTCCGGTTATCTCAACAGAGAGATACAGCGCTACACCACGGTCCGGATGGGATACACAGTGTAGAACATCTACCACGGAGTTCGTAACAAAGAAATATATAAATATTAATACTGTATATATGTGTAAGGGTTGTTATATTTTATTTCAAATCAAATCGTAGGTTGTATTTTAAAAGCACACCATGTGTTAGGCCTACTTTCTCTCTCTTATTCAGACTAGCCGACCCTTTGTTTTTAGTTATTTGAAGCATTATACTTAAGGTCCAATGTCTTTTTATCTGACCATTAATTACCTAAATGAGAAGTATTTTTGTGTACTGTATTTTAAAACAACAGGAACTTTTTTTATTTCATTACGTTGTAGCGAACTATGTTGTGGCTTTAAAATGTTATGATAAAAACATAAAAATGAAATTAAATGTAAATCGAGTCTTAGCGGTCAGGCGATGTTTCTTTGCCGTTAAAATTGAATATTTTGTATAGATTGAGTGGTTTGCTGGTATGCTTCTGCTTGAACCTTAGTTAAGCCGCGATGTTTTCAGGTGTAGCGCTCCCTTAAAACAAATATTTATTTAAGTTAAGATTAATGTTTTCATTAATGTGTTTCGTTAATGTAGTCTGAATTGTATATGGAGTGATTCACGATGAAAAGCAGTTTTTTCCTTCGTTAGAAACACTGTTAAATAGCCTTGGCATGATTGCTCTAGTATAATGTTCTTTAAGAAATGCTACAAATACTTATTAGTATACATCGTCCGCCAGTCTGAATCGGAGAAAGAGTATAGGCCTAATACAAGGCGTTTCTTTTAAAACACAACCCACGATTTGATTTGAAATCAAATATAAAACACTTCTTTGTTACGAATTCAGTGGTAGATGTTCTACACGGTGTATCCCAGCCGGACCGTGGTGTGTAGCGCTGTGTCTCTCTGTTGAGATAACCGGAGTATTTCACCATATTTCACCAGATACGTCTTCTTAAAAAAATTTACATTATATTATATTAATGTTAAGAGATTATTGGGTCACATAAACACTATAAGTACTGTATTCTAATGTGTAGTAAGCCCCCGCCGTGTCCGTGTCTCCCCGGCCGAGGCCGGCCGCTGCCGCCGCCGCCGCGCCGCCCCTGTCGAGGCAGGTAGTGTACCCATTTGCCACTCCCTCTGTTCATGGCCTTCGCATCAAACCCTCGTCAAACGGTCATTAAACACCTGTCACCCCAAGCTGTACCCATTTGACGCTTGTACCCATTTACCACTGTACCCATTTAGCACGACACCGTTATAAAGAGACCGGTGTAAAGAGATTTGGAGTGATGCCAATATTTTATACAATTATTCCGGTTTTCCAAATAATTTGTTTAAATGGTAGGAGTTCCTTATCATTGCATCAGAAACATAGAAATACGCTAAAGAGTCTTTGGCCACTGTAAAAACATTAAAATTTGCCTCAGCATTCCCCTGTTTCTGAAATTATTTTTCAATATTTGTTTTTAATGTTTTCCTACAAATGTATACTGTATTTAGTGCCCCCTGACACATGATATCGGTGAAAATAAACTACTGTATCAGTAAAAATAAATCTTAAAAGGGAGAAGAATTTAGTTATTTTTCAAAGGCACTGATATAATACTTTACATTTTAAGCCAACTATTTTTACAATAGTTTTTTAATCAGTACACAACGTGTTCTTAAATAATAACTAGGGCCGATCAGATCGTATTCACCCCGACGTCCCTGACGCGACGCGCCAGAGCAGTAAGCCAGCCGCCGCGTCGGTCGCTATAGGACGCTATCCACGCGAGATCTGCGCCAGTGCGCACGCGTTGTCACAGCGCAGCGCAGCGCAGATGTCGCGATGGCGCGCACCCTCGGACGCATGCGCAATGGCCACGTCTGCACGCAATGCCAGACGAATATCTAATTGCACTCGGTATCAGCTTTGCCGCATACCGCCACTGATATATGTGGGACGAAACTATTGTTAGATCCTTAGAGATAACCTACAGTCTAGTTTCTAGTCTAGGCAAATCTGGAGATCGTAAAATGCATAATTTATGTTATAACTGTTTCGTCTAGGGTTTGTCTAGGGGATTAAATATCAAATTGTATTTGTTTTAATATCCCGTACTGCACTGTCCCGCTGTTGTATAAAATTTATGATTGGCAACTTAATCTCGCTGAGATTGGTTTTATCTCTATAAATTCTTTAAAAATAGAAAACAAATAAATATATTTGCACTAACATAACATTTAATAAAATCGGTGGGCTACACATACATACAATACAGTACTTTACAAATATTTTGACTAAATCCTAGAGACTTAAACTAGTGAAAGATTTTAGTTAACCTTTTTTTAATATTTTTTTCAACATCTAAGATTGTGAGTTGTGTTACATTGCTTGTAGGACGTTAAGTTTTAGGATACACGTAGTTGTCTCATTTTTAAATGTAAACCACTACATGTAACGCGATAGTAAATTATATATTATTTAAGGTTATTCACATAAAATATTTGCCTTCAAAATGATTTTTAACGCCCAATATTTGATCGTTAGTGCCATACTGAATACACACCACGCATTAATTTCAAGGCAACATTATTTGCAGTCAATTGTGTTTTAATCGTCCATTTGAAATTTTCCCAACAATTTTTAACACTTTTTCTGAGTTTTTAAAGAGACAAAGTTCCATTTCGATTTCCAACATTACTAAACAATGGGCACATAACTCTTATTCCAAAATTTAACACAATTAATTATTCAAATCGAAACAGACAAGTTACTTAAATGTATGCCCCTTCCCTCTACAATGTGACAATTGTAGAGCACTGGTTTACAAGACCCTCAACAGGACAGGTGACGCTATAATAGCACCTCGCCGCGAGTTTGTCCCTGTCCGAGATGCTCTATTATCAGCTGTTATTGATGGCCATGTTGTTTTGCGATCAGCTGTAAATCAGCTGACACCAGTAATTGGACCATTCGCCTCTCTTCTTCCCGCCAATATATTCCAGCTAAGTAGCTCACGACGTTGTTCTCCTCCTAACCTGTCTTAAACTTGACCTTTGGCTACATTGGAACCTAGTGAAACAATTTAACAATTGACTTAATTACAAAATATATAGCTGATAGATAAATGATATTTACAAATCTTATTATGGAAGTTTTACTAGTTTTATTTTATTAATGAGGCACAATATAAAAATACAATTTATGATGTATTTTACACAAGTGACTAATGAATTATATAACATTACATATTTATTTTACGAAGAATTGAACTTGTCAACACATGTCAGAAGTCTTTCGAGATTAGACTACACCCTTAAGAGTCATCTTCAGCTTTTTCCCAGTAACCCATTGTTGCGCTGTCGGCAATGTTAACCATACGGCTTTTAATGCAAAACATGGTATTTTATTCCCCTGTTTCGGAGGCCGTTTTTCAACCGATTTAAACATTAAACTTCAAGTGTAGTTGAATAGTTATATTAGGCCTCTCATACCTCGAAATTTTGAAATTTTAACAGATATTACTCTTTGTGATGTCGCAAAATAACTCAATTTTCCTTAGTAGTATTTGTTAATTTTTCAAAATTTCGAGGTATGAGGGGCCTAATATAACTATTCAACTACACTTGAAGTTTAATGTTTAAATCGGTTGGAAAACGGCCTCCAAAACAGGGGAATAAAAACCCATGTTTTGCATTAAAAGCCAAGGTTAATAATGCCATAATGACTCCACAACAATGTGCTATTGGCCCAAAGGTGAGATGACTCTTAATTTACCGAATAAATGAAGTGAGCAAGGAGTGATTTGTTTTTTTTTTAATTCTAAAATAATAATGCAGGGAAAAACATCAACCGTTTACAAGTTAAGTTCTTTTTATCGAAAGATTCAATTTAATTTTTCTTTGGGGATATTACCAGAAAGTAAATTCTCAAACAAAAGTATTCAAAATGTGAGTTTTAAAATCATCAGCATAGTTAACAGCTGAACAACTGTGTAATAGGATACCATGTTGATCTTACACGTAAGAAAGTCATCGGTCAGACTTATAATAAAAGTACAGCATCATAAAGTGGAGATCGCAGCATGGCGCGCCCTGATGAGAACTGGTTTGGGCGTAATCTGGAGTTATTGCAGATCCCATGAAGACTTCATGAACCACTTCCCACGTGGTTGCGCGTGTTTGATGAGGCATTCCGACAAGGCATTTGATATGTGAGGCTTTGTAGAGTGACAAGTTCAGGGGAGTGGTTAATCAAGATGACATCCACCTACAGCGCTTCTTTCTTCTGCATACATTGTTGACGCCAGTAAAGCCACAACAGGTCTTATACGTCTACCAAAGAATATTATTTGGTGTACTTAAAACATAGTGGCGTGTAGTGCGTTTTTTATTTAAGCTGACTTAATACCACAAAACATTAATTTGTGTGACTACGGATAAATTGATTCAGCTGCCCCTGAGAGATTTCTTTGTTGGTCTAGATCTAAATTTCTAAGAGGTAGATTAGAAAAAGTCTAGAACTGAAGGTCCAATTAAGCCCCAAAATTGCAAATGACAGCAATGTAGGTGATGTTTGATGTTTGTCTTCGTTCCTTGTAGCCTTGCCATTATTTTGTAAAAAAAGTTTGTTTACAACTTCAACCACAAAATTTTAAGTTAATCACTCTGCATAATCGAATACCATGTTGATCTTACCTGTAAAATAAGATTTACTAGAATTACAATAAAATCACTGCATTCCAAAGTGGAGTTTGCAGATTGTTCCAAGATGAGAGTATTTGCATCCTCACTATGTCAAAACAATTCATCCATATGAACGTTTATGATTTATTTTTAACAGATCACCACTGTGATCGATGAAACCAGACACATATCACGACTGTAAATTTTACCTCCAGCAACGAATAGAGTCTTAATTACCGGTGATATGTGAGGAAATGTAAATCAGCGAGAGGAGAAGCAGGAGGGAGGGGCGTGTTGCTAAGTAGCTGCCTCCATGCGGTTTATCAGCATTCCTCACGATAACGTAGCATCTGCCGCGCGGTTGAGATACGATGTGTTGGGTTGGCGGGCCCGTACATCGACAGAGGAGAGTTTACGAGCCGACCGGGGGGTAACGGCCGGATGGGACACCAAAACCGCCAAAACTGCTCCGATTTGGTCACCCAACCCGACCAGTCACTGACCTCGCCTTCTTCGGTTCCGTTGGCTCCGATTGGAGATGATTATAATGACCACATGACATTTCTACTCACTGTGAAGACTTTCTAACCTTAAATGGATGATTTACACGTAGTACTATTTTTGTCTAAATCACTATTTTGAGACAGGGACCTCACTTAGTGTTTATTTTAACCTGATTATGAATGAGAGATGAGTGTAGATGATTGTGACGCGATCATGTAGTCTTGTTACTAAGGCCGACATTCTTCTTAAACAGGACTGTTAATAATAGCCCAACAGCCAGCCAATGGTATCGAAGGACCTACAGTTTGACGTGGGATCCGAACCACAATTTCTACCCCATAGGCCTACCCCATTCTACCCCATTTCTATATACAAATTGTAATCCACATATTTTATCCAAAATTTACCACAGTCAACCGGTTACAAAAAATTCATAGTAGTGAGTGATAAATGCTTACCAACGAGTCAGGGGTAAATGCATTGCCGAACTTAGCCATCAAAATTATCCTTACAGAATGGAATTTAAAGATTTAAAAGTCTTATCCCCGCATAATAGTTTTAAACCTAATAAAATAAACTCTAAAATTAAAAAAAAAGAGTTCCACTTTTAAATTTATTTTTCTTAGATTTCCAGGCGTTCTGTCTGTCTTCTTTCTAGAAAGAGCAGTCCACATTAACTGCACGAGGTCCTTCGCAGTTCGACTGGAGTCTCATCTACTCTCAGGGGTAACTCAAGGCTCGACCAGTAAGGACTGTCTGTAGAGAGTGCGCATGTCAGGGTGTCTGGAGTGCAACAAGAAGGCGCGAACTCGAGGGTTGATGGGAATCTGGTACCTGGGCAACAGATAACACGAAAAAAACATTGCTTTGCCAATTGTATTCTTAAAATTTCCTTACAATCGTGTTTACTTTATATATGTAATAGGTTTTCAAACTACTAAAAGCCGAATTCGGTGCCTATTGGACCGGCTAAAAGTATTTTATATAGTACTACTAATTAGGAAGACGTTATCATTCGAGCCATAATCAGTCTTATAATTATTTTGAAACTAAGCTAAAAATATTAGTCTACATTATGCGAAAGAGTCAAACTATATCGCTATTTCTAAAATTCACCCAAGTAAGAAAATAACGGAAACATTCCAAATAAAGAACTCGGTAGCCGAAAGAACCAGAACCATCCTGGCCAATCTCATAAATTTTAAACAGCCTTTCGAAGTTAATTTCAATCAAAGATCCTGTCTCTGTGAATAATCTTATTGTAAATGCTTTTCTATTGTTAGAGTAGTTTAAAATTGTACTTAAATTTTGTTAAATTTGAAAAGTTTGAAAAACTGAACATGGTGAACATTATCTGATTTTCATAAAATCTTGACAAATCTGGTTCTGGCCACATTTTGGTCGTACTTGTGCTCAAGCCTTCTCACAGAATGATTTCTATTTTTTCCTGACTATCCGGTACGCACCTGGTGGCGGCGGCCTGGTGGCTCTCCAGGAAGTACTCGAGGTCCTGCAGAACCCTCCTGGAGGCCGCGTCGCTGACCGGGGCGAAGAACCTGTCCAGGTGCTCCAGCAGCGTCTCGCGCGACGCCGAGTGGAGGTGGGACTCCGACTGGCTGAGGGCAGTGAGGTGGATTAAAATCATAACAAAACATCTATATTCACTTTATACAAATTATGTACAAGAATGGTGTCATTCTACGATTTCATGCACAATTTAACATAGGTATACAGTATCTAAAAAATAGCGCAATTTATAATTACAAATAGTCACTTGAATGCTTGGCATTAAGATATTCATCAATACTATAAAAGGGCAAGATTTACCAAAAAGTATTTTCAACTCTTTTAGGAAGTCATTTTGGTTTTTCCACATTGATTGAAACAGGAAAGCTTCTTAAAAAAAAGAGAAGGTTGTTTTTTTTAAAGAGTTCAAAGCAGTGGTAGCCTTTTACCATCATATTTTGTTATCTGGTATTATGGGTGTGATGTATCACTTCTGTTTTATCTTGCTTGTAAATGTGTTGAATTGTTCCAAATACATAAAAACCATACGCATTAAACATGTTCATCTCTTAAAAATATTATTTTACTGACTCATTGTATTTCATTTAACTTTCGAATTATCCTAATAGTGTTTTACTTTGTAATATTAAGACATTTTTTTGTAATGTCCCGCCATAAAATTCAATGCCATATTCAATATGTCATTTATTAAGGGAACAATAAATCATTTTTAAAACAAATTTTTCATAAAGATAAGACATTTAACTTAACACAAAAAGGCCTAAACTTATCCTATTAATAAAAAAAATTGTGTGTTCATTCCAGCTTAGACATTCATCAATCGGCAAGCCTAAGAATGTTGTCGATTTTGCTTGATTAATCATTACGTTAACTATGGTATTTTTTGCTAGATCATTTTACTTTCATTTGTATGGAAAGAAATAAAAATTGTCTTATTAGTATTTAATGTCAGATTGTAATTAGTTAAAAAGTGTTCAAGTTTTTTTTTTTTTAGCTCATAACTATTTTAGGTTTTAGTTTCATTTATTGAATACCCGCCATGTTTTAAGATCAATATAATCTGCATAAATACTTAATTAATTTGCTGGTCCTGTCAAACATTTGGAAAGTTTTTTATGTAACATATAAACAAGAGAGGGCACAAAATGGATCCCTGGGGTACTCTTAGATGCAGTTGGAAGACAATGAGACGTCACCCACAAGCTCATAGTGACAATAATTTATGAACCATAAAATAGGCTAGGATATGTAATTAAATAGTAAGACGTTTTACGATATTTTAAACAATTTAGTTATATTTTATTAATGTATTATTATGTGAACAACCGTATTATTTTATAAACATAGGCTAGGTAGGCTATTTTTAGAGATAAAGGTTTTAAACAAAATACAATCCCAATTAATTGTATAGGTTTAAAATTATGCGCAAAACTTTTATCCTGTACTGATTACAACAGGTTTCATAATTCTGGAAGCGCCTGCAAAATAGAAAGAAATACCAGCACAACAACTGAACCGGTGAATTGCATTATTTCACCTGCAGGAGTTGTTTTAATACCGTATTTATCTGAACATTTACATAGTTTTTTAATTATTGGAAAATAACTTGTATGATTGAAATACAATCAATTTTTTCACGAGCGGCTTGTTTATGCATGTTTAATCTCCAATTTTTAGTGAAATTATAGTCCGTTTTTTTAAAGCTGATCCTTCTTGTGAAAATTGGGGTGGGGGAGGGGTTTAAACTGCAAACAAAAAATTTAAACTGTAAACAACACAATTAAATTCGTGACAAACGTTTGTTGAGTATCGGATTTCCTCAAATCTTATACTCTAAAACAAGCTCCGTTTGTCCGGGCAAAGTTTTTTTTCGCTCCAAGGATTTTTGATTTTTTGATTGAATATGGGGGTTTTGGCCATCAGAAATCGATTGGAGCTGGTCCCATGTCTGGGAAAAATCCGGTTTTCGCGCTAGAGCCCTTCAAAGTTTCCAAGTTATCCTTATGGAGATTTTATTAATTGAACAAAAATCAGCTGATATCTGTAGATATAAACCAATGTGTTACATCTTTAACCTGTAGTTTAAGAAAATTATACCAATGTGCAGCAAACTTCTGCTTGGTGAGTTAGCAAAGCGAACGAGCTCGTCTTTAAAATTGAAGAGGGCGAGTGAGCGGAGCGAACGAGCTTTGTGTGAGAACGAATAATTTTACCGAGCTTAAGCTCGGTCCCCCTGGTACTAACGTTTTAAATAAGTTATAATTGAATTTTTTACTCTATGGAACATAGAGTATAAAATTCTTACGATCGACTTTAAATTTCACTTAGGCGAATTTTAGACCCCCAAAAGGCTTTTTTATTACTAATTTGATTTCAATGAAATTCTCAGGTTAAATTTTAAATATTTTAAACTAGGTAATAAACTATAATCGAGCAATTATTTCCAAGTATTAAAAAAGCTTATTTTCCGGAATTTTTGACAGAACTTTAGTTGTTTAGGCTACATGATTTGTCTAATGTAGTTGCTATGATCAGTTTATATTCCCCCATCGCAGCTGAGTTGTCGTTGTCGCTGTGTATGCTGAAAACAATATAACCTCTTCAGATTTGTTTACATCTGCTCGCCGTTATGTTACGTTTTTGAATAAAATTTAATTGACATTTTGACAGACCTATTTGTTAAATTAAATAGATCAACACCGATGTATACTTGTCGAAGTTATAAATTATGCCAAATAATAGGCATGTTGTGGAATGAATTGCTATCGAACGGAATCATGCGATTAACTAATTTATGGGATACATCTAATTTTTGGAAAAAGATTTAAATGGAACAAGTAATAATTAGAAAGTGTTGTGCCATTGTAGCCTATGTCTCAGATAAGAAAATATGCATTAAGTGTTAGTAAGCGTAATTCTACAATACTTACATAACTTGATTTTTATTAATTTGCAATCATGGATTTTAAATTGTATTGTTTTTTTCGCTCTACAATCTATTTACCTTTAATATTATAAGCAATTATTATTAAGTTACTTGCTTGTTTTGAGGTCTTAGCTAAAATCATTGTTTGTACGTATTTATTTTTAGGCTAGGCCTAGGATGTACGCCTGTTGACTTCGGACGGTTAGATGACGTTCCACTCTTCACATTCGAGGAGATGGAAACCTCCGTTCTCTCCCTAAAGAGCAACAAGGCTCCTGACCCGGACGGATTCCCAGCGAGGCTTTAAAGAAAGTATTTTCAATTAATGCTGACTTGTTGTTGAGAATGTACAACGCCTGTTTGGTAGAAGGGGTGTTTCCGGCTCCCTGGAAAACCGCCAGACTTGTACTCATCAGTAACGGCAAGTTGATCCCGAGCTGCCGTCGTCCCACAGCCCTTTTTGCATGTTGGACACGGCTGGGAAGCTGTCCGAGAAGCTGATCCGTTCCCGCCTGACGTCTGCCGTGGAAGCTGCCGGGTACTTATGCCCCCGTCAGTACAGCTTCAGAAAGGGGTGGTCAAATATTGACGCTATCACCGAAGTCCAGAGAGCTGTGAAGA
Organism: Neoaliturus tenellus; assembly: GCA_030545055.2. Lineage (NCBI taxonomy): Eukaryota > Metazoa > Arthropoda > Insecta > Hemiptera > Cicadellidae > Neoaliturus > Neoaliturus tenellus. The sequence continues at coordinate 227,682,248 of CM061532.1, forward strand.
GAGCCGAGAGCCACAACCATTTCTCTCGCTGAGTAGTGATTCTTGTTACGCTTATGTCAAGAATGCCTTTAACTCGGCGAGGTGGGTCGATATGCTGGATGCGCTTCGCAACACCTTTTGCGTTCCTGCATATCTGTTGCGACTCACCTTTTGCGGATTATCTCCGCTCTCGAAGCCTGATTTACGACACAAGGGACGGAACGTGGACGATGGAAGTCACTTCTGGTGCCGCCCAAGATTCAATACTCGGCCAGGATCTCTGGAACGTTGAATATGATAGCCTCCTGAGATCGGAGATGCCTGAGGAAACCACTTTGGTTGGGTACGCCGATGATGTCGCAGCTCTCATTGTCGCACCCAACGTTGAGCTGGCCCAACTAAAGTTGAACCGAGTCATGTGTGGTCAGCACATGGATGTCCGATCACGGTCTCTCGCTTGCTCTAAGTAAGACGGAGATTGTGATCCTTACGAAGAAGAGGATGGACATCGTCGTTCCGTTCCGAGTGGGAAGGGAGGTGGTCCAATCAACTCTTGCTGCTAAGTACTTCGGGATTATGGTGGACACAAAGTTAAGCTGGAGGGATCAGATATTCCGTACGGCGGACAAGGCCGCTAAGGTAGTCACTTACCTTAGTAGGCTGATGGCCAATGTCGGGGTTCCATGATCCAGCAGAAGTCGTCTGTTGATGTCCGCGGTTCAGTCCGTGCTTTTTATGGAGCAGAGGTGTGGGCAGACGCTCTCGATAAAGAAAAGTACAGGTTGGGACTCGCCGTTCAACATCGAACGGCGCTCGGGGTGGGTTCTGCCTACCGGACAGTGTCCGAGCCTGCCGTCCTGGTGGTTGCCGGAGTTATCCCTGTCAAGCTCTTGGCAGGAGAGAGGAAAACAATTTATCAGAGACAAGGCGAGATTAAAAGGACACAGCAAGAACAGAAGAGCGCTCCAGAACCTTCCAGCAGTGGCAACACAGCTGGGAGCAAGACCCCCCGAGGACGATGGACTGCGCGACTTATCAAGCACGTCCAACCAAGAATGGGTGGAACGGCGGCCAATTCTTGACAATTCACGGCTATCTCGGTCGTACCTGAACCGGATGGGCAAGACCAGTTCACCGGACTGCATTTATTGCTCGGGCGTTCCCGACGATGTAGAACACACATTCTTCCGCTGCCCCCATTGGGAAGGGCCCCGCTTGAAGGCCACACAAATTTTTTGGTGCATTTTCGGTGGACTCGGTCTGCCAAAAGATCTTAGAGGATGAGGGCAACTGGGATTGTTTATCACAGTTCGTCCGGGGCATCCTCCTGGAAAAGAAACATGATCTGGACCGCGAAGTGGCCCAGATCCCTTGATCGAGTGGCTGGATAAGGAGTGAGCCCCACGGGCATAAGCCTGTGTATTATCCTTGTATCCTGTAATTTAGGCCTAGAGCCTGACGTAATGTGATAAACAACTCCAGGTTAGAATCCTAAAGAGTAGAGGTGAGGTTTTTTAGTGGGTAAACCCGTTTTTAGGACAGCCCCACACTACAGGCTTGCCACCTGTGTGCGTAATGCGTATTTCTCTTACGCTCTGTGTGCGTATTTTTCTTACCTCTCCCTAAAAAAAAACTCAAAATAACTCAAAATGTGAGTAAAAAATTCTTGTACGGGACGGACATCGGAGCGTATTCCTAGTATCTTTCAGTAACTCATAGTCAGCTGATATATTTTTAAGCCAAACATATTCCTTGTTTAAAGCAAGGCAATTTCTAATTGCCTTGGTTTAAAGATAACAGTTCTAAAGTAAACTGATTAAAAAACAACTGCTACCAATAATATTGTAAAACTGATACACTTTATGTTGTGATGTAAAATTACCAGCTGGTATGCAACAGTGAAATAAAACAAAAACAACAACAACAAAAAAAAAACCAAAAGGCTTCAGCCAATGGGATAGTAGCAAGTATTAACAAACTCCCTCCACCATCTCTCCCTCGAAGGATCAGGTTTAAAAAAAACTATATAGTCCGTTTTTTTAAACCTGATCCTTCTCGAGAAAATTGGGGTGGGGGAGGGGTTTAAACTGTAAACAAAAAATTTCAACTGTAAAGAACACAATTAAACTCGTGACAAACGTTTGTCGAGTATCAGATTTCCTCAAATAACGTTTTAAATAAGTTATAATATCTTTCAGTAATTCCTAGTCAGCTGATATATATATATATATATATATATATATATATATATATATTTATATATATATATATATATATATATATATATAGACATACTTTATTTACAATCATAGAGATTATAAATAGTTAAATTCTAATTATTAATTTTTCCATTTTAAAAACTCATTAACATTGTAAAACGGGTGTTGTAATAGCCAGGACTTTAACTTCTTTTTAATTTTTTGAAAATTTTCTTCTTTGATACTCTCTGGCAATACGTTGTAAAATTTAGAACCACAATATGACGGTTTATTTTCATACATTTTCGTGTGATGAGAGGGCAGGTTGAAGTCGGAAGCATGCCTGGTGTTGTATGTATGAATTTGGTAATTTTTCTTGTCATTATTTTTTAAAGCAAATATTATGCATTCCATAACATACATGTTTACAACAGTCATCAACTTCCAATCCAGAAAGATATTTCTGCAGCTTTCTCTTTTACTTAGTCCTGCCATCATTCTGATTGCCTTCTTTTGCAAAATTATAACTCTTTCTATATTTTTGGCACTTGTTCCTCCCCAAACAGCAATTGCATATCTGGCGTTGCTTTCAAACAGTGTGTGATACGCCATTTTTGTTGCTTGTTGGGTGGATATTGCTTTTGTCCTTCTTATTGCAAAGATGGCTGAGTTTAATTTATGGCATAGGTTATCAATGTGGTCATTCCATGATAACTGATTGTCTATGATTATACCTAGGTGTTTAGTTCTCAACGTTGAGTCAATGAATGGCTGATCTGAAATTTCATCTTTTTTATTTCCAAAGTTTATTTGTTTAGTCTTACTTTCATTAAAAACCAGATCATTGGAGGAGCAGTAGTCGATAGCCATACCAAGTGATATATGAGCATTTATTTCCATTTCTTCAACGGATCTTTTTGAAGTCAGGATAACTGTATCGTCTGCATACATCACTGAGTGACTGTACTGCTCTAGGTAACTTGGCAGATCATTACAGAACAAAATAAAAAATATTGGTCCTAAAATATTTTTAAGTCAAACCTATTCCTTGTTAAAAAGTAACAGTTCTAAAGTAAACTGATTAAAAAACAACTGCTACCAATAATATTGTAAAACTGATACACATTATGTTGTGATGTAAAATTACCAGCTGGTATGCAACAGTGAAATAAAACAAAAACAACAAAAAAAAACTAACAAAAAAACCAAAAAAACAAAAGGCTTCAGCCAATGGGATAGTAGCAAATATAAACAATCCCCCTCCACCATCTCTCCCTCGAAGGATCAGGCTTAAAAAAACGGACTATATATTCCGTTTTTTAAACCTGATCCTTCACGAGAATATTGGGGGTGGGGGAGGGATTTAAACTGTAAACAAAACATATAAACTCGTGACAAACATGTTCGAGTATCAGATTTCCTCAAATAACGTTTTAAATAAGTTATAATGTCTTTCAGTAACTCCTAGTCAGCTATTATATTTATAACCCAAACCTATTCCTTGTTAAAAAGTAACAGTTCTAAAATCTATCTTCTTATTTCTATAAGGGTTTCGTCTGTTACGTCCCTTTTTCTCTCGACCTACTGAACCGATTTTTAAGATTGAGGTGTCATTTTAAAGCTTAGGATATACCGCAGTGACGAATCGTAATTAAAAAGGTCATATTAATTCGGGCTTCGCCCCCTCGCCTTTGATTTATTTCTAGAGGGCGCTTTAAAATGTTGACCAACTTTTATTGCAAGTTCTTTAATTTGAATTGTAATTTAACAGCTGATTACCTTCAGATGACTTTTAAAAGCCAGATAGTAAACAAAAATAGATCTGTCACTTCATAATTAACATTCACGTACTATAGGTGAGTTTCACTCATACAGAATAATAAAATGCGCAATTTGCGCACGGGCCACCTCGTAAACTGATAAAAAAACAACTGCTACCAATAATATTGTAAAACTGATACACAATATGTTGTGATGTAAAAAATTACCAGCTGGTATGCAACAGTGAAATAAAACAAAAACATCAAAAAAACCAAAGGGCTCCAGCCAATGGGATATTAGCAAGGATAAACAAACCCCCACCACCATCTCTCCATAGAAGGATCAGCTTTAAAAAAATGGACTATAGTTTACGTGTTGCTCGAAATCGAGCAATTTATTTTAATACAGTAAAAATGTTACTTTAGCTCTAAATCAATGACATCCCACCAATCCAATATTGTGAATATCTGTAATTACCAAAAACTACACGTATTTACAGCTGATTATTAACATATGTTTAAAATGCTTTATTCAATCCCAATGTTATTTAAATAAGAAATTTTTAGATTTCAATGGTGGATAGAGTCTTTATTTCCAATCCGATTCTCATCAGTTTTTAGCGGAAACAACTACAGACCAAGCCCTATCCAATGACACCAAAATCTTGAAAATTGGTTGAAAATTGTAGGAGGAGTTCTCAAGACAAAAAAACCTTAGCGTATTAAATAAGTATAGTTTACTTCTTAACTAACGATTGACACTTTCACTAACACGTGTGTACAAATCATTTCTGATTCCTATCAAAGAGCGGACCATACCATGCCGACAGGTGGGGAGGCTGCTTCGGCGAGGTCTTGTTGTCGGGATGTAGCTGCAGCACTGACAGGAACCTCCTCACGGTCGCCTGGACGGAATCAGCGACGCTCCCGGAGGCGCTGTGGCGAGGGGATGGACGAGACTGACGGCAGCTCTCGGAGCACTCTGCGATGGTAAGAAGCAAAACAGAAGTAAACCTTTCCTCTTTATGAGCCTGATGTGTTAACCAGAGGATGACTAGTTGACTAGTTAGTAAATGTATAAAGATCCTCGAGTTTGTCTTCCGTTTCATATCAATACTGAAATACATTTATGTCTGAAGAGGAAAAAATTAAATATTTTGTTCATCACCTTCAAAACTATTTAATTCAATACGTTGACGTTTAGATGTTGTGACATTACCAATAATCTTTTTGAGATTTATTGGTTTCTAGGATTTTTTGCAAGCGTAGTATGTGATTGCCCTGAACGACGTACCTGAGGCAAACCTGAAGGACTGCACCTGGGGCAGGTCCGGCAGCCGCTCCAGCAGCACAGCTACCAGCAGTGACAGGCTGGGGAGGAACGGGGGCACCCTCACCGTGTCGTCGTACGTCTTCTGGAAAAGCGGGTCACGGCAGTCGAAATATCTTTTGCTCAGGTCTTCGAACCTCCTGAAAAACAAGGTTGTTAAAAAGAAAATGTTAATAGAGAAACTAGTGTTGGGCAAAAGTAACACACTAAAGTAACACACTACATGACTTATCATCATGGAAGAGATAATCTTCCAGCTATGCACTTTTACACTATGCAGCTTTTACCTTTCACAAAAGAGAATTGGACCAAAAATGTTACAGTTTAGTTCGAGAAACAAAACAAGAATCTTCAATCATTCTCTTATGATTTGATTTTCTGCTTGAATGTTATACAGTTGGTTTTGGTTTAAAGCCTTCAAATACAAAGAATTTGCTCCTTATTTTAAAAAAAAATTGAAGAGTCCATTGCGGTCAATATATGCTTCAAATAAACACTAGCAAAAATATTCAGATGAAGATGAAAATGAAGTTGTTGGAACAGGAGAGACGTTGATACTCCTTATGCATGTTTACCTGTAGTTGGTGGCGTGGTGTCTCCTGATGAAGGCCCAGGTGTGGTGCAGCCTGTAGACCGGCGGCGAGTGTCGTCCACTCACCACAGCCTCAGCTGGTATCTTGTTCTGTAGTCAGTGACACTCCTTATAGCATGTTTACCTGTAGTTGGTGGCGTGGTGTCTCCTGATGAAGGCCCAGGTGTGGTGCAGCCTGTAGACCGGCGGCGAGTGTAGTCCACTCAGCACGGCCTCAGCTGTCACCTTGTTCTATAGATGGTGACACTATTTACAGTATGTTTACCTGTAGTTGGTGGCGTGGTGTCTCCTGACGAAGGCCCAGGTGTGGTGCAGCGTGTAGACCAGCGGCGAGTGTAGTCCACTCAGCACGGCTTCAGCAGATGTCATCTTGTTCTGTAGATGGTGATACTTCTTGTAACATGTTTACCTGTAGTTGGTGGCGTGGTGTCTCCTGACGAAGGCCCAGGTGTGGTGCAGCCTGTAGACCGGCGGCGAGTATAGTCCACTCAGCACGGCCTCACCAGATGTCATCTTGTTCTGTAGATGGTGATACTTCTTATAGCATGTTTACCTGTAGTTGGTGGCGTGGTGTCTCCTGACGAAGGCCCAGGTGTGGTGCAGCCTGTAGACCGGCGGCGAGTATAGTCCACTCAGCACGGCTTCAGCAGATGTCATCTTGTTCTGTAGATGGTGATACTTCTTGTAACATGTTTACCTGTAGTTGGTGGCGTGGTGTCTCCTGACGAAGGCCCAGGTGTGGTGTAGCCTGTAGACCGGCGGCGAGTATAGTCCACTCAGCACGGCTTCAGCAGATGTCATCTTGTTCTGTAGATGGTGATACTTCTTATAGCATGTTTACCTGTAGTTGGTGGCGTGGTGTCTCCTGACGAAGGCCCAGGTGTGGTGCAGCCTGTAGACCGGCGGCGAGTATAGTCCACTCAGCACGGCTTCAGCAGATGTCATCTTGTTCTGTAGATGGTGATACTTCTTATAGCATATTTACCTGTAGTTCGTGGCGTGGTGTCTCCTGACGAAGGCCCAGGAGTGGTGCAGCCTGTAGACCGGCGGCGAGTATAGTCCACTCAGCACGGCTTCAGCAGATGTCATCTTGTTCTGTAGATGGTGATACTTCTTATAGCATGTTTACCTGTAGTTGGTGGCGTGGTGTCTCCTGACGAAGGCCCAGGTGTGGTGCAGCCTGTAGACCGGCGGCGAGTATAGTCCACTCAGCACGGCTTCAGCAGATGTCATCTTGTTCTGTAGATGGTGATACTTCTTATAGCATGTTTACCTGTAGTTGGAGGCGTGGTGTCTCCTGACGAAGGCCCAGGTGTGGTGCAGCCTGTAGACCGGCGGCGAGTGTAGTCCACTCAGCACGGCTTCAGCAGATGTCATCTTGTTCTGTAGATGGTGATACTTCTTATAGCATGTTTACCTGTAGTTGGTGGCGTGGTGTCTCCTGACGAAGGCCCAGGTGTGGTGCAGCCTGTAGACCGGCGGCGAGTATAGTCCACTCAGCACGGCTTCAGCAGATGTCATCTTGTTCTGTAGATGGTGATACTTCTTATAGCATGTTTACCTGTAGTTGGTGGCGTGGTGTCTCCTGACGAAGGTCCAAGTGTGGCGCAGCCTGTAGATCGGCGGCGAGTGTAGTCCACTCAGCACGGCTTCAGCAGATGTCATCTTGTTCTGTAGATGGTGATACTTCTTATAGCATGTTTACCTGTAGTTGGTGGCGTGGTGTCTCCTGACGAAGGCCCAGGTGTGGTGCAGCCTGTAGACCGGCGGCGAGTATAGTCCACTCAGCACGGCTTCAGCAGATGTCATCTTGTTCTGTAGATGGTGATACTTCTTATAGCATGTTTACCTGTAGTTGGTGGCGTGGTGTCTCCTGACGAAGGCCCAGGTGTGGTGCAGCCTGTAGACCGGCGGCGAGTGTAGTCCACTCAGCACGGCTTCAGCAGATGTCATCTTGTTCTGTAGATGGTGATACTTCTTATAGCATGTTTACCTGTAGTTGGTGGCGTGGTGTCTCCTGACGAAGGCCCAGGTGTGGTGCAGCCTGTAGACCGGCGGCGAGTATAGTCCACTCAGCACGGCTTCAGCAGATGTCATCTTGTTCTGTAGATGGTGATACTTCTTATAGCATGTTTACCTGTAGTTGGTGGCGTGGTGTCTCCTGACGAAGGCCCAGGTGTGGCGCAGCCTGTAGACCGGCGGCGAGTATAGTCCACTCAGCACGGCTTCAGCAGATGTCATCTTGTTCTGTAGATGGTGATACTTCTTATAGCATGTTTACCTGTAGTTGGTGGCGTGGTGTCTCCTGACGAAGGCCCAGGTGTGGTGCAGCCTGTAGACCGGCGGCGAATATAGTCCACTCAGTACGGCTTCAGCAGATGTCATCTTGTTCTGTAGATGGTGATACTTCTTATAACATGTTTACCTGTAGTTGGTGGCATGGTGTCTCCTGACGAAGGCCCAGGTGTGGTGCAGCCTGTAGACCGGCGGCGAGTATAGTCCACTCAGCACGGCTTCAGCAGATGTCATCTTGTTCTGTAGATGGTGATACTTCTTATAACATGTTTACCTGTAGTTGGTGGCGTGGTGTCTCCTGACGAAGGCCCAGGTGTGGTGCAGCCTGTAGACCGGCGGCGAGTGTAGTCCACTCAGCACGGCTTCAGCAGATGTCATCTTGTTCTGTAGATTGTGATACTTCTTATAGCATGTTTACCTGTAGTTGGTGGCGTGGTGTCTCCTGACGAAGGCCCAGGTGTGGTGCAGCCTGTAGACCGGCGGCGAGTATAGTCCACTCAGCACGGCTTCAGCAGATGTCATCTTGTTCTGTAGATGGTGATACTTCTTATAGCATGTTTACCTGTAGTTGGTGGCGTGGTGTCTCCTGACGAAGGCCCAGGTGTGGCGCAGCCTGTAGACTGGCGGCGAGTATAGTCCACTCAGCACGGCTTCAGCAGATTTCATCTTGTTCTGTAGATGGTGATACTTCTTATAGCATGTTTACCTGTAGTTGGTGGCGTGGTGTCTCCTGACGAAGGCCCAGGTGTGGTGCAGCCTGTAGACCGGCGGCGAGTATAGTCCACTCAGCACGGCTTCAGCAGATGTCATCTTGTTCTGTAGATGGTGATACTTCTTATAACATGTTTACCTGTAGTTGGTGGCGTGGTGTCTCCTGACGAAGGCCCAGGTGTGGTGCAGCCTGTAGACCGGCGGCGAGTATAGTCCACTCAGCACGGCTTCAGCAGATGTCATCTTGTTCTGTAGATGGTGATACTTCTTATAACATGTTTACCTGTAGTTGGTGTCGTGGTGTCTCCTGACGAAGGCCCAGGTGTGGTGCAGCCTGTAGACCGGCGGTGAGTGTAGTCCACTCAGCACGGCTTCAGCTGTCATCTTGTTCTGTAGATGGTGATACTCCTTATAGCACGTTTACCTGTAGTTGGTGGCGTGGTGTCTCCTGACGAAGGCCCAGGTGTGGTGCAGCCTGTAGATCGGCGGCGAGTGTAGTCCACTCAGCACGGCTTCAGCAGATGTCATCTTGTTCTGTAGATGGTGATACTTCTTATAGCATGTTTACCTGTAGTTGGTGGCGTGGTGTCTCCTGACGAAGGCCCAGGTGTGGTGCAGCCTGTAGACCGGCGGCGAGTATAGTCCACTCAGCACGGCTTCAGCAGATGTCATCTTGTTCTGTAGATGGTGATACTTCTTATAGCATGTTTACCTGTAGTTGGTGGCGTGGTGTCTCCTGACGAAGGTCCAAGTGTGGCGCAGCCTGTAGACCGGCGGCGAGTGTAGTCCACTCAGCACGGCTTCAGCAGATGTCATCTTGTTCTGTAGATGGTGATACTTCTTATAGCATGTTTACCTGTAGTTGGTGGCGTGGTGTCTCCTGACGAAGGCCCAGGTGTGGTGCAGCCTGTAGACCGGCGGCGAGTATAGTCCACTCAGCACGGCTTCAGCAGATGTCATCTTGTTCTGTAGATGGTGATACTTCTTATAGCATGTTTACCTGTAGTTCGTGGCGTGGTGTCTCCTGACGAAGGCCCAGGTGTGGTGCAGCCTGTAGACCGGCGGCGAGTGTAGTCCACTCAGCACGGCTTCAGCAGATGTCATCTTGTTCTGTAGATGGTGATACTTCTTATAGCATGTTTACCTGTAGTTGGTGGCGTGGTGTCTCCTGACGAAGGCCCAGGTGTGGTGCAGCCTGTAGACCGGCGGCGAGTATAGTCCACTCAGCACGGCTTCAGCAGATGTCATCTTGTTCTGTAGATGGTGATACTTCTTATAGCATGTTTACCTGTAGTTGGTGGCGTGGTGTCTCCTGACGAAGGCCCAGGTGTGGTGCAGCCTGTAGACCGGCGGCGAGTATAGTCCACTCAGCACGGCTTCAGCAGATGTCATCTTGTTCTGTAGATGGTGATACTTCTTATAACATGTTTACCTGTAGTTGGTGGCATGGTGTCTCCTGACGAAGGCCCAGGTGTGGTGCAGCCTGTAGACCGGCGGCGAGTATAGTCCACTCAGCACGGCTTCAGCAGATGTCATCTTGTTCTGTAGATGGTGATACTTCTTATAACATGTTTACCTGTAGTTGGTGGCGTGGTGTCTCCTGACGAAGGCCCAGGTGTGGTGCAGCCTGTAGACCGGCGGCGAGTGTAGTCCACTCAGCACGGCTTCAGCAGATGTCATCTTGTTCAGTAGATTGCGATACTTCTCATAGCATGTTTACCTGTAGTTGGTGGCGTGGTGTCTCCTGACGAAGGCCCAGGTGTGGTGCAGCCTGTAGACCGGCGGCGAGTATAGTCCACTCAGCACGGCTTCAGCAGATGTCATCTTGTTCTGTAGATGGTGATACTTCTTATAGCATGTTTACCTGTAGTTGGTGGCGTGGTGTCTCCTGACGAAGGCCCAGGTGTGGCGCAGCCTGTAGACTGGCGGCGAGTATAGTCCACTCAGCACGGCTTCAGCAGATGTCATCTTGTTCTGTAGATGGTGATACTTCTTATAGCATGTTTACCTGTAGTTGGTGGCGTGGTGTCAACTGACGAAGGCCCAGGTGTGGTGCAGCCTGTAGACCGGCGGCGAGTATAGTCCACTCAGCACGGCTTCAGCAGATGTCATCTTGTTCTGTAGATGGTGATACTTCTTATAACATGTTTACCTGTAGTTGGTGGCGTGGTGTCTCCTGACGAAGGCCCAGGTGTGGTGCAGCCTGTAGACCGGCGGCGAGTATAGTCCACTCAGCACGGCTTCAGCAGATGTCATCTTGTTCTGTAGATGGTGATACTTCTTATAACATGTTTACCTGTAGTTGGTGTCGTGGTGTCTCCTGACGAAGGCCCAGGTGTGGTGCAGCCTGTAGACCGGCGGTGAGTGTAGTCCACTCAGCACGGCTTCAGCTGTCATCTTGTTCTGTAGATGGTGATACTCCTTATAGCACGTTTACCTGTAGTTGGTGGCGTGGTGTCTCCTGACGAAGGCCCAGGTGTGGCGCAGCCTGTAGATCGGCGGCGAGTGTAGTCCACTCAGCACGGCCTCAGCAGACATCTGACTCTGTAGTCGGTGACATTTGTACGCCACGCTCATAAACTTGGCGATCACGCGAGCCCTCCTCTATCAACAGTGAAAATATTCGTTGCGATTGCTCAGTGTAATCAAGGTTTGAATATTAAAACATGTGAATAATAAGATACAAAAACGGGATGTGGAAATACGGTACCTATTTAGGTTTTAAACGATATGAAAATCAGACAATACTTTCAAAAGAATCAAATATTTTGTGAATTTTTTTTAGAATTAATTGAAAATGTAAATTTTCTTTGAGTTATTTAAATGTACCAAGAAATAAAAAAAATGCAAGGATTATTAGTAGGTCCCACAATAGTAGTCCATCACCTTATGTTTATGGATAATAATCCCATCCAATTTTTTATGTCCTATTAAAGCTATTTTGGTTATTTTGTCTTGTAGAAGTGGGCATCTTGTAGAATGAAATTAAAGAATTCTCAGCAATACAAAATAGGTAAAATTGGGTTGGTATGCCTGACTTAAAAATATTGAAGAGAACTGCACCCATGACACAAGATCCCCCAAAAACAATCAGTCATTCCAATCTTAACTCAAAGTCCACTAGACAAAAATCACATTTTCTTAAGGCTGCGGTCTACCCCTGGCGCGCACCCAAATGTAAGGGTTTTTTAGAATCGTGTTATCTTCTGCCAAATGAAGCCTAGAGCTATAAATAAGGCGTCATATTAAAGAAGAATAACGGTACTATTTTTCGTCTGTTACAATTTTGTAATTAGTTCATTAAAACCAATAGAAAACTTCAGTTAAAAATCGAGAAAAACAGATGATTTTAGACAATTATAGCTGAAATTGGAAATTTTATATTAAAATTCTGAAAAGATAGCCGACTAGATTCTTTTTTCTACTTTTAGAAAAAGTTAATAGCCAATCTCTATCTTAATTGGTTATTTTTAAAACACGATCCCCGTAAACCTCTGCATCTATAAAACTCAAAAACAGATAATTTTACTCAATTATAACTGAAATTAGAAATTTTATTTAAAAATTCTAAAAAGATAGCCGACTAGATCCTTTTTTGTACTTTTAGAAAAAGTTAAGAGCCAATCTCTATCTTAATTGGTTAATTCTGAAACGCGATCCCCGTAAACCTCTGCAGCCATCAAACTCGCCTAGCGCTACGGCCGCTAGGCGGCATATTCGGCATTGTTGTTGTTTTTGTTTTGGTTGGGGTAGACCGCAGCCTTAAAACCCATTCAGGGTTTCATGAAACAGCCCATGTAGAGGATTTCAGGAATTCCTTCTACAGTTAGTTCTCAATAAAAACACAACAGAGCTTGCCACAAAAATCGCTACTACAAACATACGATCCCAGGCCCAGCAAGGAAGATTTATTGTCCCTTTACATTGTTGTTCATGGGGTATCCTTAACAACCGGAGCATCTCGCCTCGGAAAGAACAGAAAGAACCCAGGTAAATAATGTTAACTAAACTGGATAGCCAAAATACTTATATGAAGATATATCCTTCTCTTTGAGTAGCATGAATATTTTTTAAACTCCTTTATCATCTAGAACTAATATACAGCTAAATTTGAAATAATATTTCACAGGTACAGTTACTTTTATATCGTGCTCCAGCAGTACGTGGTTGGCAACGACACACGAGATCCTCAGAGAGAAGAACACCATCGCCCTCAATGTGGCGGCCCTCCAGCTGTTCATATCCTGGCGGGCCCTGGCCAGGTCCACCGTGTTGGTCTGGAAATAACGCTCTATTTGGTTGATATTACATATAGGTCTTACTTAAATTTAATAGTTTAATAAAAACTTGTTATTGATCAAATCAAATATTTTCTGACCGTTAGATGAGGAACTGCAACGAGGGACATTTTTTGGCATTTAAAAGTTTTTCTACAGAAATCCTTTCGAGCTATATTAGTCTTGGACAGGATACTCTCTAGTATCCGAAACTCTGTATTTATGCCTGGAAACACTCTTCATTTTGCATTTACAAGTGGGTTACGTGGACATGTATGTATCTTCAGAGCAATTATGTTTGATCATTTCATGTACAGTTTTGATTATTTTTGTATAATTATAGGATTTAAATTAAACTCTGGCTGTTTTGTCGTTTTCTACACAATAGTATTAAGTGGATTTGCTGTGTTAAAAAATTGTTACATTTATACACGATTTTAATATTGTGAAAGGCGATGAATCATTAGTTTTATCTACTTTAGAACCTGTAATCATTTTTAAAAGTCTATCAAAACACCTTTTTTTACTTTAAACTATACATAATAAAGTCGGATTGTGATTAGCTCGTTTATTAATAGTAGTTTATACAACGATTGTCCTCGTTCTACAAAGGCTGAACACAATCGTTACATAGGCCTACAATAGTTTATCTACTTCCGTCGTCAAATGCAGAGCTCTCACTTTCCAGAACTTGAATTTCAATGTGAAACCTGAATTTGTAAGACCTCATTAAGCAACGGGTTTCAATTTGTTTTAATAAGCCGCCTCTTTATGATGTTACGTGTAATATTTTTATTGGTGATCATTGTAACGGTTCTAGATAAAATATAGCCTACAAAGGGTTGGCATACCTGGAGGAAAAGTTGTTTGTGCACCATGGTGAGCTGGTGAGCGAGGTTTGAAGACGAGAATCTTGATACCGGAAGAAGCCATCCAACTTCATCTAATATCACAAACAAATGTTAGATCAACTAAGCTTTGTACTACTTTATTTTAGAATCTCATAAATTTGTTGATATTCTTATTAGTTTTTCAAATCTTACCTTCTTCCTTGGCCGAGCTGTAGATGTGTACAGGGAAAGCGTCCCCTCCCCCACCACTTATGTTAACCTCCCCCAAGGTCTTCTTCGTTCTGGAAGAGAATAGCAACGTAAGAGCCATTTCATATGCCCACGACGAATATTTAACTTGCAAATAGATATTTTAAGTAAGTGCAATTAGTTAATTTATATGATAAAGTTTCTAATTGTGTTATTTACTAATTTGTAAATCCTAAAATGTAAAAATTAATTTTACTATGATTTTTTTACAGTATAACAAAAGCATTTTCCACTTGTGGTTTGACATCGCCTAAAGTTTGTTTTCTTCACCTCTTAGATTAGTTTATTATTTTGTATATTAATTAACGAACCATAATTATTCAATACATATTTTTGGCTATGTATTAATGATTAACAATACCATCATAACTCAATCGCTTATAATATTTTAGATATAAAAATAGTTATAACCCGTCAATTACTTTGTCTCGTATGTTATTTTCGTCGGTGCCTGTACAGCGTCGATACTAGTTTAGTCTCGAGGCGTGTAGAAATTTGCGTTTGATTCTGGAAGGCGATATTATTCGGTAATAACCTCCTGGATTCCAGATGGAAATTTTATTTCGAACTAGTAAGCACCTGGAGTCCTTTTACAAGGAAAAGTACTCAAACCTCACCAAGGCCTGGATATGACATCCATCATTATGACATTATGACCTGGTGTCCTTTTAAAAGGAACAGTATATGAGGCCTGAATGGAGGCCATGTTTTTCCATCAACCAATACAAAGTAGGTGCTGCTATCTGGCAGTCAACTGATAAATTACTTTGCCAAGAATGAAAAAAAAAAAAAATAGTATTACTACCAATCTTAAACCACGAAATTTCACCGAGTTAAATTTATGATTAGTACCAGGGGGACCGAGCTTAAGCTCGGTAAAATTATTACTTTCGTTCTCACACAAAGCTCGTTTTCTCCGCTCACTCGCCCTCTTCCATTTTAAAGACGAGCTCGTTCGCTTCGCTCACTCGCCAAGCCGACGGGTGCTGCACTTTGGTATAATTTTCCTAAGCAACAGGTTAAAGATGTAACACATTGGTTTATATCTACAGTTATCAGCTGATTTTTGTTCAATTAAAAAATCTCCATAAGGATAACATGGAAACTTTGAAGTGCTCTAGCGCGAAACCCGGATTTTTCCCAGCTATGGGACCAGCTCCAATCGATTTCTGGTGGCCAAAACCCCCATATTCAATAAAAAACCAAAAATTTGGAGCGAAAAAAAACTTTGCCCGGACAAACGGAGCTTGTTTTAGAGTATAGTACCAGAGACCGAGCTTAAGCTCGGTAAAATTATTACTTTCGTTCTCACACAAAGCTCGTTCGCTCCGCTCACTCGCTCTCTTCCATTTTAAAGACGAGCTCGTTCGCTTCGCTCACTCACCAAGCCGAAGCGTGCTTCACTTTGATTTAATTTTCTTACACTACAGGTTAAAAAGATGTAACACATTGGTTTATATCTACAGTTATCAGCTGATTTTTGTTCAATTAATAAAATCTCCATAAAGATAACATGGGAACTTTGAAGGACTCTAGCGCAAAAACCGGATTTTTCCCAGCTATGGGACCAGCTCCAATCGATTTCTGGTGGCCAAAACCCCCATATTCAACAAAAAAATCAAAAATCCTTGGAGCGAAAAAAAATTTGCCCGGACAAACGGAGCTTGTTTTAGAGGATAAGAAAAGATATAATAAGATAAGATAATTTTCTCCAACTGTAACTTTAAAAGGCCATCAGGTCCAAGGTTTTTTTACTTGATCTCAGGTCTCAAAAACTACGAAATAGATGTACTTACAAAGGTCACTGGGTTCAAGGTTCAGTTTTAGGTTCAACCTGTGTTAAAACCATCATTTATGGCTTTCAACCTCACGACCTTGTAGAGCCTTCGCTTGGTGTTTGCGCTTGATGTGCGACTATGACTTTTCTCAATACAATGTGAATAACGGTAGTTATAGGCACTTCCCTATTGTGCAAATCTCCTTATGTTTGTTGTGATGTGTACTATTAACATATATTTTGTAATTCTGCTACAATGAGATTCCAGTTACTATGATAGTGGAAAAGTACCTCTTGTGAATTTATCTAAGAGTATCAAAATACATTCTAAGTAAATAAAGTCAATGATGTGTTTTATCTAAGAAACGTAGTGTCTATTGTTTGGGCTCTCAACATTATTCTGGGTTTGTAAAAATTACCTCAAAGAAAGACTCGATCCAGCCTTTGAATGCTGCTTTCTTTTATTGGTATGTTTCTTTTCCTTTATCCCAAAAATGTCTGAAAGTAAATTAATACTTAATTAACATCTTTTTCAACCAAAAGCTATAAATTTGCCCTAACTTGCTTAGAAAATATGGTTTATCCTGGTAGAACCTTACATGTAATCATATAGCCCTTGTTGGTCGGAGTCGAGCAATTTAATTTGGACTATTACATGTCATAGCTAAATATGTTACGTTTAATTGTAAATTAATATCACCCAACCAATCCAATATTATGATTGTCAGTAATAAACGAAAACTACACTTGTTTACAAATGATGTATGAAATGCTCATCCCAATCCCAAAATAGCAAAATTTCAAACTTCAATGACCTCAGCTGTTAACTATACACTTAGAATTCACATGTTATAGATTCAACATGTTTTTCAACAAATATACAACAGAGTGCAGCACCCATAAGCATATATTAAAACAGACTGAAAGGCGAGTGAGCAAAACGAACGAGCTCGTCTTGGAAAAAAGCATTTTTGCACTGGGCATTTTAGCGCACTCTCTTTAACTGATATTACTACTGTATAAAGAATATTACTGTTTGAGTTTACCAAGCAAATGCTGGCCCCTAGGAAATTTGTATGTATGTATGTTAGCAAACGGATCTCAAAAACAGCTCGAACGATTTTCTTCAAATTTTGCAAATAACTTAGTTTTTTGATAAAAATAATATAAATACAGGTCTCTTTGCCAGGAAAAATCTCATTTCTTTATAAAATTTAATTGAAATTAAAAAATTTTAACATAGGTCTATTGAAGTTAAAAATCAAAACAAATAAATAATTAAAACACCTGACTCAACTGTCAAAGTGCACAACCACGTGTTCCAACATAATTATGTGGTTTTGCATTGCAGCCAGTTACAAAATTAATTATACTACTGTATAGTAAAAATAATTTATCATTTTTGTTATCATACTTGATCATACTGCTGATTATGAATATTGAGATAAAAGTCATGTTAAGTATAAAACAACTCATCAATTTGTAGAATTGTATTGGATAAAAAAAATTATTAGTAAGAGTTTATGGAAATAGCTGTTAACTAAATTATTAGAATCCACGTGTTACACTCTCAAAATGTGTTTTAATTAGTATACAGCAGAGTGCAGCTCCCCAATTAAAACAGTCATGCTTATATTGAAACAGTCTGAAAGACGGGTGAGCAAAGCGAACGAACTCGTCAGGAAGGCGAGGGGGCGGATCGAACGAGCTCGTCTTAAACAAGAAACAAGAATTTTTGCACTGAGCATTTTAGCACACTGTATGTATCTGATATTACTACCTATAAATAATATCCCAGTTTGAGTTTTCCGAGCAAATGCTCGACCCCTAGGTACTGTACTGAAAATAACTAATTACATATGAAACGCTACAAAATCATTCACCGGCCTGATTCCATGGACACTCAAAAAACTAAATCTGTAATTTCTTGTTATTTTTTCATAATTTAAGGATAGAATGATTCAAAGCGTGACATACTTTTTAAAAAGAATTTCTTAATTTTATCTATCGAGAAATATTTTTATTCCGATCAAACTCACGGGGGTCGATGCGTTTCCTGGTAGTCTTCAGACAACGTTGCTGAGCCCTGTACTGAGGTAGACGCCACGTCAACAGCTCCTCTGGGTACCTGGTCCAGAACACCACCTCGCCTCTGGAACAAACATCTACCTTGGAGGCACTGGAGTGGGGTCACATTTGTCACTCCGTGTAAAAGGGTAAGAAAAAATGTAAGTGGTGGTGAAGTCTGAAGACTGACGATGAACATAACTCAGCTGACTTAGTTCATTGGGCTAACAAATTATACTGAAAAATTATTTAGATCTATGCCAGTAATAAAAGTACACAATACAACCACCCATACACACTCGGAAGGTGTTGACAATATGTGGCTAAAGTATGTTTGGTTAAGTGTTGTACTTGGCTTAAGCTGTAAGCCTAGATAGCGTCACTATTTCAATAAAATGCGTAGCCTGTCTAAATGTATGTATGAAAATTTAAAACTCACAATAAAAACCTCTACTGACAAAAATAATATGAAGGTCACTTCTAAAATTAGTAAACTATAAAATATTGGATCATAGAAATGTATAATCAGACCAGAAGAGGACAAATAAATTTTCTCATATTTTAAATTAGATATTTGGCAAAATAAGATTGAATTAAAGAGCTAAAAGAACTCCAGTGATATATAAGCAGGTAAAAAAATGTTGAGAAGAAAATGTGTACAAAAAAATATTAACTAGCTCTTTGGATTTAAACGCATAGCTTGTGGTTTGTTAAAATCTTTATTTATCTGAACATGGTTTCATAGTTGAAACTGGACGAACGACTTGACTCACTGATGATTTCTCATAAATTAAATACCTGTTACAACTGCTTGGCGCAATGTTGACTTGTAATAGTGCTTAACTACAGATCGCCTCCTGATCGAAATTCCAAAATTTTAATTGGATGAAATTCTGGGAATTTAGTTTGGAATTCTGGATCCAAGAAGTTTAAAACATTTTAAAACTGAAATATCTGTACTTCCTGTTTTCTATCAGTAAGTTGTTTTTACAACATTCGTCTAATGATTCAGTCAATTATCCTTTCTCCATAAGATTAACATTGGAACTTTGAATGCCTATGGGGCGTAGCTCTGGAGTCCGATGTGAATTATAATGGAATTCTGCTCATCTACAGGACCATACCTTTCTAACGGTATGCGCGGATTTCTCCTAAATCATTCATTTAATTCCTCCTACGATGCACACGAGCTGAGAAAAAAAATTAGGAAAAGAAACATGCTTGCCTATTAATATATAGATAAATAATAATTTGTTTCATATACCTACCAGAATGTAATAGTTAATTTAGTTGTTGAATCATAAACGTACTGTTGAGCAGTTGGCTGAAGGAACTTGTCCTGCGGTGGAGCGGGCACTGCAAGTGACTCACACGAGACTGTCCTCAACAGCCTACCCTTGCTCATCGGAGGACGGACATCTTCTGTAGCCTCGAGAAGGTTGACCAGAGAGGAGCCCTTCTTCTTCTGTAAAATATTAATACTGATTAGAA
The DNA here is from genome assembly GCA_030545055.2 of Neoaliturus tenellus. Lineage (NCBI taxonomy): Eukaryota > Metazoa > Arthropoda > Insecta > Hemiptera > Cicadellidae > Neoaliturus > Neoaliturus tenellus. Next base: position 227,701,825 of record CM061532.1, read on the forward strand.
ATATCTAGCTAAAGAAACAAATGACAAGTGTGACATGTAAATAACGTAAAGGCTTAGTTTTCTACCTGTACGTCTTAACAAATCGAATGGGTGTATTTTAGAATAAATCTGTTTAAAAATAAACAGCAAAATATCTTCGGATTTTCATTAGTCTTACTGTAATTTAGTAAAGTTTGATGAAGTAAAAAATTGACGCATTGACTCTCATATTTCTAACGGTAACTATCCATTAATTAATTCGCTTCGGTGCATTAAAATATGTTAATGATATTTTAATAGTCATTCCCAATGAATAGTGACATTGACTTTGTACACTTTTATTTCCGAAACTAATACAAATATAAAAAAGATCAGCTGTAATGTGTAGTTTTGATCTTATTGTACATTAATTTAAGTACCAGGTTAACCGAGCCTTGCTCGTTGATTTTAATTCAGTTTTGATATAGTGTCACGGCAATAGAGCTATTAAATTCCCCCAACAACCAACTATACCTCTTCACAGTTAACAGCTGTTTCATAAAGTCTGCTTAACATTAATGTTCCTTTATTTTTGTATACCTTTCGTTGTTATTTCGTTACGAAAATAGCAACCCATAAGACCAATGTTAAAAATTACGATTTTAAAACTTAAATTTAGACTAAATTCGATTTTGAAGGAGATTGAGGCCTTATCTAAACTAATTTTTGGGCCAAAACACTCTTAAATGCAAAGTTTAAGCAACATCTAACAGCTAGATTTCGAGATCGTGGAACACACATCCCTTCAGACATTGCTCGTATAGTATATGATTCATTCATACATACATTAAGGTAAATAAACGGTTAACTAATATTATGGCTTTTGTCGTCTTCCAAACAGCAATTGGGAGGTCTATCTAAATTCCCATCATAGATGTCCCTATGTGACATTTTCATTTAACATTAAGGAAAAAATATTAAAGACATTCACTAGTAATTTGATCATTTGAAGACAGATCACACGGTGTACAGTAATTTCACCTGTATCGAGTAAACAAGCGGCTTCGAAAATCTAAACTGTCCGAGGCCACCCAGCAGGTAAGGACAGGGCATGAATGCGTATCTCCTGCGAACCCTGCGGCCGAGGGAGCGGCCAGTCTCCCAGACCTCTACTGCCTCCGCCGCCATAACTTCGTACCCCGGGGACAACAACAGGCCCTACTGACAGACAATGATAGGTACAACAAACCAGCAAGTGCTAAGAGCGTATTTCCTGCAGACGCTGTGATCGAAGCGGCTGCCTGTCTCCCAGACCTCCACCACCTCCGCCACCATCACCTCGTACAGCAGGGACAATACAGTACCTGCTGCTGGTGAAAGTCAGTGTTATTTACAGATCAGCATGTGATAAAGGCGTATCTCCTTCGGACCCTGAGGCCGATGGGGCTGCTGGTCTCCCAGACCTCCATCGCCTACACCACCATTATCACATACCCCGGAGACAGCACCAAGCGCTGCTGACAGACAATGATAGGTACCAACATACCAGCAGGTGCTGAGAGAGTGTATTTCCTGCGGACCCTGTGATGGAAGGGACTGCCGCTCTCTCAGATCTTCCCCGCCTCCGCCACCATCACCTCGTACCTGAGGACCAAAACCTGGTGCTGCTGACGGTCAGTGTTATTTACAGATCAGCATGTGATAAAGGCGTATCTCCTGCGGTTCCTGACACCAATAGGGCTGCTGGTCTCTCAAACCTCCATCGCCTCCACCACCATTAATTATCACGTACTCCGGAGACAACACTAGGCACTGCTGACAGACAATGATAGGTACAGCAGACCAACAGGTGCTGAGGGGGTATCTCCTGTGGACCCTGTGACCAAGGGGGCTGCCGGTTCTCCAGACCTCCATCGCCTCCACCGTTACCTCGGCGCTGTTGGTAGACAATTATAGGTGTAGAAATTAGTTAAATAGGTAGGTATAGACAATTAGACAATGATAGGTATTGATCAGCAGGTAGGGGTAGGGATTGAGGGTCTACCTCCCGGAATTGTTTTTCTGAAAGACTGTGTACATATCAATTTTCCACAGCCATCATAGTGTGAGGTGGCCCAGCTATTGGTCACTTTATTTGGTTATTTTCTTCCGCCATAATATCCTATTCCTATCCCTAGGGTAGATCTATCATCATGTTTACCATTCAGTGATATGTACAACATGTGTCATGTATTTTACCCCTATCAAACTATCATCATTCTAAGGTCACATTGACAATTTGCTTGTACTTACTGTAGATTGATGTTTTGTTTTTGTTTTCACTGCAACCTTCCTAAAACAAAAGAAATTCATGTACAAATAACTAGGTATACAATGCAGTTGTCTGCTTGCAATATTGAGCGAAGCGACTATTTTTTAGATCAATAATAGCAAATGTTTGATAGGAAATACATACCGTAATTGAGCTCGTTCGCTACGCTCACTCGCCGTCAGGGTTTAGCTCGTTCGCTGCGCTCACTCGCCATTTGGGTCAGCTCATTCGCTATGCTCACTCGCCATCAATTTAGTTCGTTCGTTGCGCTCACTCACCTTTTGGGTAGGCTCATTCACTGCACACACTCGTCGCCAGATTTAGGTTGTTCGCTGCGCTTACTCGCCACAAGTCTGCAATACTCTAATAATTTTTGTTACTCAGGTTTGCTGCGATATTAAATGGTGCGTCATCCAAGATTTGCACTTCCTCTCCGAAAACGTGGCATTTCATTCATGTACAAAAGTAAACAAACCACTAAAATAAACAAAACAACAATTTCACATAAAACTACTGTATTCACAAACAGCTGATAGTAACAGTCTGCAGTTAAATTTGATCCTTATAACAGCTGTATAATCAACACACAGTAAACAAACCAAATATAATATTTCTCCTATTAAAATAACAGGGACGTAGGGCAGAACCCTTATGACCGATTTGGACCATTTCAGATTTATACCTTCCCATAGATGATTACTATGACCGAGCAAAATTTCGTGAGGATCACTCCAGCCATTCAGGAGGAGTACTTGTAAATAAAAAGACAGAGTGTAGTATAGGAGCTTCGCTCGCTTCGCTCGCTCCGCTCAATAAAATTATGACGATTGAAATATGTAGCATTAATAAGTAGCATAATCAGTGCACATATATGGAAATAAAATTATTTTCATTTTCTTTCAATGTAATAAATGGGTTTTCCGAAGAGGAAAGAGATCAACAAACTGCATTGATGCGATTTGTGTAAAAGAAAACAGTGTAAGGTTTATTTTTTACAACTAAAATAAACCTAAGTTTTTCAGTGAAATTTTGAAAATTTCCTGTTTTTTCTGCACGACTGACGGATCTTGTGATTTGTATACCTTAAAGTGCCTAACTGTTTTTACCTTGTGAAAAAGTGTATGCGCTTGAAAGAAGGACAATTTGTGTTTACTTAGGACCAAATACTTTTGTTTGTTTGCCTACCGGTTTTGAAGGGAGTTGCCGGTCATATCACCACCTGGGAAGGATGTGCTGTTGACGCCCTTGTCGTAGTACTTGGGGCCCAGGTACAGGTGAGGATCTGCCCACGAACCCGGTTGGAAACTCGTCTAAAAGAATAACAATACATAGTGAGCAAGAATTGACCTTCATAACAGAATTCTATCTAGAACTTAACCGAACGCTACAATCAAACTATTTGCAAAAAAAATCTCCGTCCCATTTTAAGGCAACTTATTATAAACTATCAAATTTTTAAACATATTTTTCTCGTACTTACTACCAGTAAACAATTTATTTATTGAAAAAATTCTAGTCGACTGCAGATATTGATATTTAATCTTTCAAGAGACTTATGGTTAAAACTAACTTTGCTAAGTATCGATGGGCAAGAAAACTAATAAAAAACCTCGGCGCAAGCATAGTGGCACCACAGGGTCGGTTTGCCGGTCTGGTTGACGGACAGAGAGCTGCGCACGATGTAGAGGGAGGACGTCCCGCTGGAGCTGCTACCCACTGAGGTCTCGGACACGGAGGTGCCGCTTTCGTACGGCGACAGGAACTTGATCCGCTCGCACCAGACCGACCACAGCATCTGAAGGGTGTAGAAAGAAGAGATTACCATTTGCTTCAGAAGAGGGGTAATCCCAAACCGCCTCCAAAACACATTCAAAGCAAAATAAGATATAATATCCTTAAAAGTTAACATCTACTCGATTGCTATGAGAACATCGTACACCAATCTGCAACCAATATTTACAACAACGTATTTATTGATTATTTGTACTAAATGTAATAATACGTCTCAGGAGAGAAAGCAATTAAAACTTGCCTCTTAGTTGGTTCAGCAAGTCTAGGTCTTCGGGAAAACATTTCACAAGTAACTTATAGTGAAATTAGTCAAACTGTAGGAACTAAAATAATATTTTAACCCCACACCTCCATTTTTATGTTCTCAATGACAACCTATATACCAGTCTAAACATTCAAGAAGCCAACCAAGGACAGATAGAGTCTCTAGGCTTTCTTTATAGTGAATTATTCTAATAAATAAACCGTTAAAAATAACTATTGTTGCACCTTGCGCTCTTGCCACCCGCCGATCTCATAGTAGACGACCTTCCCGTTGCAGAAGCGCGCCTTGAGCGTCTGACGGCGCCGGTGGCGGTAGATGGAGAGGTTGACACTCTCCACGGGGTAGGCGGAGATGAGCTCGAAGCTCTCGATGTCCGGATCCTTACCTCGTCCGGGGCGCCACTGGTCTCCCAGCTCCTCTACCTCCACAGGCTCCACGAAGTAGGAGGCCAGGATCAGCTTCGTGGGCGTCAGACCTAGAACAACACCAGGGTGAGATGGATGAAAAATGAATCATCAGTTTAGGGTGCTGGCTAAACTTGCCAATATAGTTCAACAAAGGCAACAATGCAGATATGTGTTAGTAACCTAGTTTGAACAAGAAGTCGTATAATTGAGGACATTATAAAATTTCAAACCTGGAGAGTGAGCTTTCTTCACTCCATCTCCAAAATCACTATTAACTCATAGTTGTTCCTATTACCTGTGGTTTCCGATGGTACACACCTATTTGCACTTGCCTAATTCCATTTCCCTCACGATCTGTTTCTGCGAAAGGTCCCTCTACTAATACAATGTCTTCCAAGTCACTGTACTCTGAAAACAACAACTTTTGAATTCGATTTGAAGTCATTTAGAATATTACAGAATTATCCTTCCTTCTGGCTAGCGAATGGAATTTCGTGAAAAAGTAAAATCCAGAGGAGAAGCTATAAATTAAATATTTACATTTGTAAAGTAGATGACATTTATTTAGCTTTTGTAATCAAAGAGAAAAAAAAAACATATGTTTATAACCAGACAAGGAGGGAAAACACTTGTTTTCTAACAACAGGGAAATAAAGGTTTTAAAAATCTAAACTTTTTATCTACAGCCTTTTTTATGTACAGAACAATCACTTTTGAAACGGAAATCGAATCCATTAAGCTGGTGATTGATTGTGGTAGAATTGTAAAATCTAACTGATTTTCAAAACACCCAAGAAATTAGTTCAACTTAAGGCATAAAACTGCCACTTTGAGATAACTTACTTTGCAATGTAGTTTAGTAGGCTGATTCTAAGATCCCTGCTTCTAACGGATCAGCTCCAATGACATTTTCTCCCAGAGAAGCCACTTCGTATCAAATGTGGCAAGCAGATGTAAACCGTGTCACTTCACCGCATTCTACATTTCCTCATTACATCTAGAGACTTGCAAACGGCGACGGTTACTAATGCATCTCCATGATGAAACTCCCTTGGTCCAATCTCTGAGGTGGTAAATGCCTTGAATATGCCAAGTTCTCATGTCAAGTATTTCGAAGTGTCTTTTGAAATAAACATCGACATCCTGAACTTTGGTACGTACTGAAACGGCAGTTTTATTTTGTAAATATGCAAATATAGTGTCAGTGCTATCATAACACAGAATGAGACTTTAATAAATAAAACATCTCCCAAATAATCAACAATACCTAGTTTTTTTATACGTTTGTTAAGATAAACTATTCAATAGTTTTGCTACATCGAATTCAAAGCATAGGTGTTGCACTACCTAAACAGTTTGGTGGTAGATCCTGCAGAAGAGCAGTAGAGTGGAAACTATGAAAATTATCTATTAGTGGTATAGCAGAAGATTTAGTCTTGATTATAAATTTTTCATTTTAGAACAATGGAGATACCTTAGCTTTTAATTTAAGGGTAGATGAAAATGCATTAATGTGTGGGAGTGGTTATAGGGCTGAGAAGTGATCAAGAATTATCAAACAAAGGAGGTTGCACGGTGTACCCAAACTATCATGATCACCGGAAAGGGAAGTGAGACAACAATAGCGCCTGTGTCATCAGACACATCTCTGTCTCTGTGGGTGACGCAATTGCTTTCTTCTCTTTGTGATACTGTAGCTACATTCATCGGGCTTGGTGTAAATAACTCATTTTCTCTTTTTTGTTATGTCAGAGCTTTTGTCCGTTTAAGAGTCACTAAATATTTTCGAAGTGTCAAAAGTTGATGAAAAGTTGGTGCTACACACACCGATCTCATTTTTAAGTATCTTATTTTAATGAAATAAAAAAATATTACATAAACTCCGATATATGTTTTAGTCAGTTTCCTAATCTACAATGGGAATAGGAATCTGATATCCACAGGCCCGGATTAACACTTTTTCACGCCCTAGGCCAAAGGTCACAATTACGCCCCCCCTCCCCAAAAAACCGATTTATGGACTTTTAATTTTAATTAATTAAATTATTAATTATTTAATTTTAATTAATTTGGCTGTTGTATAAAACCACAGAACTATTTATCCAATGTGATGATCAGCATTTTCGTCACTTCAATCCGTGAACGTAATCCTTTTGCTTCAATTAGTAGTGCGTATTATTGACTAACGCGAATAGACCTCTCATCCAATACATTTAGTTTGATGCAAAAATTTGGTAGTTTTGTGCCATAGTCGCTGCCATCGATGTTGTTAATATTCAGCTGGATTTACAGTGCTGCAAAAACACTTTACCAAAACATAAACATAACTAAAGATGACTGTAGTACCACAGGTGGAACCACATCCCATAAGAGCAATGATGTCAGTTTCTGCGACATCCGTGGATGTTGCCACAGAGTTTTTGTTGGTTAAAAAAGTGTTAAAACCAACATTTTACTCTTTGTTACCTGCAAGTGTTTCCAACTGCAGGAAACAACAATCGTTCTCGTTTGCGTTGGAGATATTTTGTCTAAAATATTACTAAAATAAGGAATTTCGAAACAAACTAGGGTAGAATTTATGGTTTTAGATTTACCTTGATTGATAACTGTTAATTTGGTCATTACCTAATGGTTTGTTATTATAATAATCTAAATGTAAAATAGAGTAATATGGTGTCGTTACAATAAATATCGTACCCATGGCAAGACTGCTTCATTCTCTTTTTCAATCAGCTGTGTAATGGTAAATATTATAACGTAACTTGACTTACGTTTTAGTTTTGACGCTTTATATCCGGAACACAAAAAATAGCTATTCAGCAGACATTCGAAGCAGTTATGCTTTTTCTTCTACAGACCTTGATCATCTCAATTATAAAATGTTTCATCCTTGGTTGAGAAGAGTGGCAATACCAATGTATACAGAACCGAATTCGGCTCTGTGGTATACATTGGTAATACTGATTGATCTATCATATGTCACTTGTACTTCATGTACGTACGCCGCAGAATATCGCACCACCGCCAATAGGTTTCATATTGAGTTTCAAACACGCCTATGCTATGAGAAGTCTATTCACGTTAGTCCTATACTATAATACGAGAAATCTCTGAAGGGATGTGTGTTCCACGATCTCGAAATCTAGCTGTTAGATTTGCTTAAACTTTGCATTAAAGAGTGTTTCGGCCCAAAAATAAGTTTAGAAACGGTCTCAATCACAGGAAAAATCAAATTTTATCTAAATTTAAGTTAAAAAATTGTAATTTTTAACATTGGTCTTATGGGTTGCTATTTAGGTAACGAAATAAAAACTAAATGTAAACAAAAATAAAGGAACAGTAATGTTAATCAGACCTTTTGAAACAGCTGTTAACTGTGAAGAGGTATAGTTGGTTGTTGGTGAAAATATTAAAATTGAATCAAAACCAACGAGCAAGGCTCGGTTAACCTGGTACTGTATATAGTCAAAGGTACTATCTTACCACCATATTAAATTTAGATATGAAATAAAATATTATATAATTGTAATATAGAAATAAATTCGAATTCAAGAGAAAGGAACTAGGTCAAGGCAAAGGGGCGCTCTTTACCATCAATTAGGGAAATGTTTACCGCTGGTCGGGGGCGCTCTTTACCGATGGTCACAGGCGATATTTAACCGTATTGGGGGCGCCCTTTACCACCGGTCGGGGGCGTGATTTAACCCTGATCAAGGGTTACATTTACCGTCGATTAGAGGGCGATGTTTACCGCCAGTTGGGGGTGATGTTCTTGACAGCTAATCAGGGACGCTTTTTACGGCATATCAGGGGCATTCGGCCCTGCCACGAAGGAGTCCCTCGGATCCCTGCACTTTAGGGGCTCACCTAATTCTCCTGAATAGATCTTTCTTCTTTCTCTTTTGCCAAATATTCTATTTACTCTTGTAATTAAAGAATTTAATAAAAAACTGTGAAAACCAGAACTAAATTATATTTGCTGTAAATATTTTTTTACTAAAACGTATAAAAAGGCCCGTTTGACGCCCCCGCCCTGGCTGACGCCCTATGCCATGGCCTAGGTTGGCCTAGTGGATAATCCGGGCCTGGATATCCACATTCCCAAGGATCAGCAAAATAATAAAGTAGCCAATTAACGGCCACGTGATCAGTCTATCAGCAGATCAGCAGCGTTATGCTTGTAGATAGACAGTGGATGTGTGCGTGTTGTCAGTCCTTGGCCACCTCAGTCAACAACCTCTGCCCATTGTACTCAGTTGTGCAACTCGCTACCGGCAGCCTTGTACCTCGCTAACGGCACATTTGTACACATATTCTTGGCCTACTCCCTTCCCTTTTGTTGCAAATGCTCTTCGGCGCAAAAGATTTAAAAGATAAAGAATTATTTCCATATTGAAATATTTAACGAGAGGTTTTTGTTTTGGGTTGTATTCAGCTCTCTTATGCTTGGTTCAAAAATTGTTAAATTTTAATCAGACACCACTAAATACCGGATACAATAGACTAAAAATAGGTAAATGCATGGGTATATAATCCTTACCAACTTGATCGAAGAAAATAAAAAATATAGTTCAAGTATAACAAAATATTTAGACAGATAATCTGGAAGACTACATATTTAATAATTTTGTATATCTTGGGGATAAAAGTGTGTAAGGAGGAGCGAGTATATCATCTCTACTATTATTGCAACCATTAGACAAAATAATATTCAAGAACCATACCAAAATGCACCAAACAAACAAAATGGCCATTCGAAACAGTCTTGTTACAAAACAAAGAAGATATTATTGAGTCATTGTAACAAAACTGCTCTATGAGGTAAATATTGAATTAACTCTCCTTAAAAACCGATACATCGTCAAGACTCCGAAGATATCTAGCCGCATTCAAGGCAAATTCAAATGAATAAATGAGGGTTAGAATGGTTGAGTTGACTTTGTTAATTGTAAATATCAATAATTCATGGCCCATACCTAATTTTAGTTTTGTCCAGTTTTAGAAAGAAACTCTAAAACTTTTCAATACCAGAAATACTGTCTAATTTGGTTTAATCACTGACTATGTACACTAACCTGAACTTAACGTTGGTGTATATAGTCAAGGTTTAACTGAAGAAACAGCAAGTGGGGGGGGGGGGAGTTGTGTGTTCCCCTGAACACATGAGAGAGCTGGTGATCGTAGGAGGACAATTACGACAAAATATCCCACGTCCTAAAGAAAGTTGGCTAGAATCTCGCTACAAGGTCTACCGTATGGCTGAGTAGCGTTAACATTAGGCCTACCGTCATTGCGTGGAATAAAATAACATCTGTGTGGTCATTATTCCTCACCAAGATTAAATGCTGAAATGGTTCCAAAAAGGACTGTGAAAGATCATGATGAGAAAATAGATTGAATGACATACCTAACTTGGTTGAAATTATAGCTTCTTAAAGAAAACTAACTTAATTTAAATTTTTAGTTTCAATAAGTTATTTTTTTATATAAACTTGAGATCGCCTAGAGACTGGTCGAAATTCGCCCAAAAATAGAGTTGCTCTTGAGCCAATTCCTTTTAAATGTTTTTTTAACTGCAACATCTGTTCTTCCTGATTAGCTAGCATTTGTTATTACAACAGCTGTATCATGATTCAATCAATTATCCTTCCACCATGAGATTAACATTGAAACTTTGAAAGCCTGTAGGGCCCTGGCGGTAGATGCTGGGGAAAATATATTGTTTTAGCCAGTAATATTGAAACTCGAATAATTTTGATTCATATTAAATCCTATAGATATTTTTCCTCAAAGTCGTGTCTATTCCAGTTTTGGTCTCCACAAAATTACATCACCCACTCATTTACTGAATGTACAATGGTAACCTTTTTTGGGACTTTTTCAACCTTTTGTATTGAACATAAAATATGCTACTATACAGCTTGTAACCGATAGTTGCAAGCCGAATACAACTCGTCACTCAATACATAATACTTTTAATTGCCCACAATCTGGGTCCAGCTATTGTAATTTTTGGATGACTCCAGTTAAACGACCCGTGACTAAACGTAGGATCTCGCCCGCCCCTGGCAGGATAGGCTGATTATTCAATGGAGGAGTGAAAGTGAACTTGCAGCTATATAGCTAGGCACTGAACACAACTGCACCTCTGCCCCGCAGCCTCGCCCCTTGCACAGGCATAGTTTGAATATTAACATTTCTGCAATATTTGTGATGCAGAAAGCAAAAGGGAACATCATGTAAGCAAAATGAATTTTTCATCATACTGCACGTAGAACAGCCGTTTTCTGGTCTGTATTAGGCCTAAGTCCACAAAGTTTATCTTTTCTGTAGCCTTAAGTGCACCGAAAAAAATCTGTGAATTTTTCCCGTGTGCTAACCTCAAATAGTATATTTCGTTACTAGTCCGGAAAGTAGTCGTTATCGGTGCAAGATCAAGTTTCAAGTACGAGGCGAAGCAGAGTAGCCTACTTGAATTGAAAGGTGTGTAGTTGGCCTTGGACTAGACCTCGAAATAGTGGTTTTGGGGATTAGGCTGGAAAAAAACTTCCAAAATTTGACACCACTAGCCCTGCTATTCTGCTCACAGTAACTTAAACCTCGTTGACATATAAATATCAAACAGCTGATTGTTTAGTTGTAAATAGTTCAAATAAAAAATAAACAAATAACAACGTAAGAGGGGGTATATACCTTAAAATTTATTAATTTTTATTCAAACTGTAAATTTATTAAAGGTGGTATGATGAAAAGTACTGTTCGTAACTCGTCCGAAAGTGGTATATCGGTGCTCGATCGAATTCAAGTACTCGGCTTCGCCTCGTACTTGAAACTCGATATTGCACCGATAACGACCACTTTCCGGACTAGTGACGAAATATACTATTTCCTGAACTCTCATGGTAACCGACTTGTAACCAATCAGCCAATTGCACAGTTATTTCTCTGTTCTCCGAGGATAGGTCCTACACTCAAATTCATATCAAACACAGCAGTGGTTCTCCGTTTAGCCCCGGGAACCTCAACCTTCCAATAACTATTACTCCTCTATCCAGTAATTTTTTTCTTCATATTTACTATCAATCTTACAACACAAGACTTGCAAGAGGTGCCTTTTTATAAATTGCATTTGTAGGACTTCTTGCAATTCATCCAAGTTTTAAGTGAAGTATTGTGGAGGAACCTGCTAAGTGTTATTTCTAAAGAGAATCGCAAGCTTTAAAATGATACAAAATTCATTACTTACATCCAAAAAAAAGAAGATATTCTAAATTTATTTAAACTTTTAAAGAGCTTTTTCTAATGATGACCTTTCTATAATTAAAATTACCATAACTATAAAAAATCGCTGATACGTGAAACTTGCACCAATTTATTTTTATAATTTGCTTCTTTAGAAATTATAATTACTCAAAATAACTAGTTGAAGACAAGAGTTACCTTTTGGCTTTCTATATCATATTATTTGTAAACATAGTTGTGAACACTAAAAAATAATTGTTTACAAATTTTAATTTTATTGATGTTCAGATTTTGAGTCAAAGAATGTAGGTGTTTTAATTGTATGTCACTCCATATAGTTTTTTTTCAAATATTAAAAATTTATTACAGTGAATAATAAAGATCCTCTTATCGAACTCTAAGGACTGGTGTATTTCATAAACATGCTGCCTCTAACGATTGCTATTTGTTCTATTAAGTCCATCTCTAATATTTAATACTACATAAAGATGGATTTTGATGTTGATATTTTTCAGTTTGTTGTGTTAACGATATCAGCATTCTCCTGACAATATGTACAATCCGGTCAAATGCAAATTTTTTCTCATAAAAATATTGTTATAAATCACCCAATTAGGACATAATTTATTTTATCTTCCTTATTTCGGGTAGATTTTAAAATATTATTTAGTTCCATCTGTGTTACTAATTCATTTGGGAAATTAGACAAAGTAGTTACCTTTGGTCAAGTATTTTTACTACGAGGAATACGTATAAGAAGCAAGCAACCGAAAATGTAAAAAAAACACGACCTTTAGTACAGAGCTTATAATATTCCAGACTTATGGGGGTTTAAAAAATTTCGAAAGCTGAATAGAGATATAAGATCGTATTGACTCTTCTTTCCTGAAAACATAAACTTAGAAGCTACTTTATTGTTGTTTTATTTAGTTTACTTCTAACAAAAACAATCTAAATATGTTAATGCAAGTACTCATGGTATATTGGATAATGTTACGATTCGAAGGCCTAAATGTTCTACTCTTTGATATGGGTTGCAACAAGTTAATGCGCTACAAGCTTTAACACTCTTGTTTTATCCAGAGATGTGTGGGTAGGTATTGCATTTCAAAAGCTTGAATTAGGATTTTATCGTCTCTAGTAGATAATTTGTAATAAGCTATTGACTTTTGTTATTGAAAACTAACTTATTAACAGTAACTATAGATTTTAATTAGTGTTTTTATTTACAATGTGCCAAAGTTTATTTTAACCTTAACAACTAAATACAGCGCTATGCAGTTTTGAAAATAATTTTAAGTAACTTCACAAGGGTACATGCTTTGAAGTTAGGTTGTGTTGGGACAAGGATGAGGAGTAAGAGGAATAGAGAGGAGTAAACAGAAAGAGAAAGAGGAAGAGAGAGACAGAGAGAGCCACAGCGAGCGGCTGGGACGAGGGCAGTCAGAACCATGAAGAGCTGGGCGACACTACTAGCCGCCGCCGCCACTGTGTGTGCAGGTAACCAATCATACACTGTATTATCAAATTATGTTATTTATCAATGGGGGTCTTGTCAAATGAACCTCAAGCTCATACGGTCATACTAATCGAATCATTATATAATATAAAAGGGGTTGTATTGAAGCTGTATCGACCAAAAACAAAAATATACAGAAAGGAATATCTGCTTGTTTTCATCATTCCAATTATTTTACTTGATAAGCTAAAATGTTCAAGGTTTTCAAAGTCCTAAACTACAAATATGCTTTGTCGGCTTTGATAATTTTAGTATGCATGTTATGTAGAGTTCTCCTTTTGTTGATTAGGAAAGTCAATTAATAAATTGTAATAAAAACTTTGTCAACTAATTCATTTTTAAATTACATGAATTTGAATGTGATTGTTTTAGAATGAAATAAATTACTATATCATGAAGATATTTAAATGACCTGCATAAAATTGTACATCAGAATCTGATCTATTTATAAACATTTGGTATCGTATCGGATCCTGATTTAAACGTGATCAAGATAGCAAGTAAATCTGATCAGAGTGTGATAAGGCCTGATGAGGGCCTTATCAAGTTCTTATGTAGTCCGATTATGACATTATAAAACCTAATTAGGACTTGATAAGAATTTTCACGTGGGAAGACATGCACAATATCAGACAAAATTCACAAATTTAGCTGCAATCAGTAAGCAATTATTACGTATTATCAATTAATGACGGTGAATATTATATAAATAAGAGTGGTGGATGATTGGAGGATCTCATGAAAAGAAACAATGACCTTGAATCATACTTCTTAATTCAACTGTTTCATACTTTTATACTTTGATATTGAGACACGGACAAAATTTGTTCTTTATTTCAAGAGAAAATTATGGGAGGGTGAGTGCTATGATAGTGATAAACCAGACGATTTGTAGCTTTGTCACAGACAAAGACCAGTTAATTCTTTTGTCAGGACCATTGATTAATTAATAGTCCAATAATCAAAGGCAGCTCAAATCAAAATCAAATGTATTATCCTGCAAATTATCAGAAAAACAGTATACACGTATAGTGTTTGGATTTAGTTTCAAGTCTTCAAAAAACTACCACCTCTTCTCAAGGTTGAATAGGGGGCTGTTAAAACTGTGTTTCAAAGGCGAGCCATACATTTAATACATTATAGCTCTTAATGTCGTTCTCAAATCAATGGCATGATTACAGAAACCCATGAAAGGTCACCAAAATCAACTGTTATCACGATGAAAATAAGTATAAAAACATATTAAACCGATGTTTACTTTTTAACCAACCACTTAATATGTTTGTTCTTATCATCCGTTACAACATTAAAACCCATCTGCGTATAAGTTTGAATAACATCCACCCTTTCGTTAGTTGTTTCTAGAAGCTATTTCTAATTCGTGATAGGACTATCGCTTTATGTTAAGCACGTAATGCAATATATTCAGTACATACTTTACTTTGCATAATTTACTAAATTTTGAATTGAAGTGAAATATTCAACCCCTTATTTTGGGAGCTCATACTTATTAGTAGTATTTCCCAATCACATTGCCCTTTATCCCAGCCCTCGCCTTTATCGCGGGTAATCCCATATAGTTGCCGGCCGGCTTTTCTCAGAACCTAATCGTGTTGAAACCACCTACTGCATTAGCATAGTCCTTGAATCGTAATGAATGCTCGCTGGACAAGCTCATTAAATTGTTGGCTTTATTCTTATTTTTCCGTTACATTTCTCTTGGATTGGTTTGGTGTTGTTTTTCAGCAAACTACGTCTAAGGACCATAGCTGATAACGGTTACCAATCTGTCTGCCTTAGTGGTCATCTTGAAAGGAATGATTGGGATTTGTTTTGTATATTGTCGCTGCTGACTGTCAAATTATCTTTAAATTTGTCCTAGGGCATGGCTAAACAAATTTTGATAGTCAACAGGGAATAAATATTCCAGGTGTACTAACCTGATCAGTGCTTGATAAAACCTGATCAGGGCCTTATCAGTTTCTTATAATGAACATAGCAAATATGGTACTGGACTTGCAGTACCATTATCCTGACCGCATTCATTATCCTAATGCGTCAATTTATGGTCTAAAATTGAATTACCAGTATTCCGTAAAAGACAAGTTCTAGGGAGGGGGGAGGGAGGTTTGTATTTAAGTCACGACCGTCCGATAAAGGTTAGTTTCATCGTTTAGAGCCCAATTCATTTGGGTGGGGATCGGTAATTTCATCTGATGTTGCCCAGACATTAGATTACCTGAAAGAGTGCGATGGCTTGGCTCATTGCAACAATTAAGGGCTCAGAAGGGATTACTTTTTCTGCTGAGTTAGGAATCTAGGAAACTAACTAGGGAGTCTATAACAACTATAAAAGTTAGTATTATCTAGGGGTATCCTCTTACTAAATAGGAGTTAAATAGGAAATAGAGTTAGCTTAATCCAAATGCAAATGCAATGGTAATGCAAATTCACCAACCTCCCCTCCCCCCACTTATACAAATGAACTGTTACACGTCGGAGCCTTCAAATTTCACTGTAAAGGAGTTTTAAGCTATTTAATTACATTCATGTTTTGTGTTTAAAACTACATCGGCTTCAGACCAATATTTACACCCTAAAAACAATGTTGAGTCACAAATGTCATACACGTAATCCATTTTTTCAAGCTCAAATGCTTTACCAGGGAGGAAATTAAAGTTTCTATAGATTAATTACTTTAATTATTGTTGTTTTACTACAAACTTTTATTTCAATAAGACTTACTATAACTTGTTTGGGTAATTTTGGAAATAAAACTCGCTGCCTAATAAATTTTCAAACATCATTTTTTAGTTATTAATTAGCTTAGAGTGACGATTTTTATCTTGCACTGACCTTCAAGAAAGCTTATCATGTTTGACAAAATAGCACCAAAACCACGAAAGACAAGTTTAAGTAATTTCAATAATTAAAAAATTTAAAATTCAATAAAAAAGAGGAAACCCCATCTACTGTGAGAAGGTTGTTCCTTTATAAGGAGCAGATCTTTCTTTTCTGTTAATCGTCTGTTTTCAGCTGATGTAATTGTTTACTTCTGATCTATGTAGCGTTCTATGTACACCCGACAGTGAGTAGGCTTCAACCTTGACCGGATCCAGAGCGGTGCGACTGACTCATCAGTAGGCGGATCGCGCGCACATGAGAACCTCCCTCATTAGTCAACTGCAAACCGAGATACGCCCTGCACCACGAGCACGGGTCTCTTGTGCGTTCCAGAGACTCGAACATGATAGGCCTCTCTGTAGTCCCTTGTAATTCCTAGCTTTTACTAGCAGACGTTGGTTATTAATATTTTCAGACAAATACTCTAGTTTCATGTTCAAATTTCTCTTGTTTTTCCTTCATGTTGTGAAAAGAACATCAACCTACCGGTATTTTTAAAATCAAGTCATTCTTAAAAACGTGGAAGCTACCATTCAAAGTATATTTATCGTCCCTTATACGTAACAAAGTTTTCATTTTTGACCAAAATTATTCTGATAGGTTACCTTTGTGTGTATATCATAATAACTGAGAAACTAAGCTCACTAGTTCAAGTACCAGCTGATGAAAACAAACAGATGTAATACTGGTATAACCAGCTAATGATGATTATTAAGAAAAGCTATAAACTAAAAAAAGTTGATTGAATAGTTAAACACGCCATAGAGTGTAAAGCTTTAACATGGACGAGACTCCAGGTAAAAAATTCATTGTTGGATGTGTCTTTTCATTCACAGAAAAAAAACACACACATTATTAACTGACGTCAGTGAATGGTATGATTATATTAATTTAAATCCAGGAGTCATTTCTAGTTTATATTCATTGATTTTCAATTATAAATCTTTCCATTACTAAGCCACACTGATCACTCTCTGTATTGTAGAAACAAGGTTTAACAAATCGAGTCATGGCTTGCCATTAAATGGTCTTGAAGTTGTATATAATGAAATGCATCGCTGCTCACTCACATTCACCATTCTCGTCCACCACCATAAGACAGCAAACACTGGACGTTATGATTAACAGCTCTGGACTTTCTCCATGAACTCCTTTCTCTTGTCCGTCAGTGAACGTTCCCTCTGATTTCCATGACCGCAGGATGGAAACACGGTTACCCCAGCTGAAGGAAAGATGAAAACAGCTGTTACAGTGTGGTATATCAGCTGACGAAAGCAAACAGCTGTTATATTAGGTAAACCGGCTGATACATGAAAATAGCTGGTATAGTGAGATAAACCAGCTGGTAGATGAAAACAGCTGTTATAGCATGATAACCCAGAGTAGGACCACGCCCGTCGCAACTTCCTTTGTTGACCAACGGTTGCAAAACAATCTCGTGCGTGTAAACTCAGATCTAACCTCCAGCCCTGACATTTGACCAGCCGGCACTCTACTGAATTTTCTTAGAAAGGATATCAGGAACGTTTATAAATGTTTCATAAACCCCCTTAGATAGCGCAGGACAACACTAATAGTAAGAAGTCTTTTGAAACCTTAAAAAATATTTCACAATGAAGGAATTATTGTACTTAAGTATTTGTCACCCGGAGTCTACACATCTATAATTAAACATCCAATATTTCTCCAATTCCAGTGCTTTCAAGCTGATTATAGTACAAGCAGCAAATATATTAGCTTCTTACTACCAAATACTTATCGTGTAGAACCTTAAGGAAGCCATTTTTATAATTGTACCAAGGCTTAATAAACTTAATGCTAGAGCTTGGACTTAGAACCCCAATCAAGAACTTCATGAATTTTATTGGTATTTTATAATGCCACTTGATTAGAAACACTTGACATAGTAACTTAAATAACCCCTATTTAAAAATATCATGTGTCCATAAAGTCTTGCCCTGATAAAGGAACCAAACAGTATGAAAACACTTAATTCGTTTTAAGATAAAGTTTTATTTATAGTTAAACAAGTGTTCATTTACAGTTTTAACTCAAGTTTTGTACAGCTATGCACAAACTCAATAAATTTCAATGTGTGTGCCTCAGTTTGTCTGTAAATCTTCTAGGCTTTTTAGTTAGTTTTTTACTAACAATAATTTTTCGGTGTCAGTTAAATTTCCTGAGAAATGGACGTTAACTCATTTATTATTCTCTCTTTTATAGGCAGTGGCAGTTTATAAGTAAACTGCATTGTTGCAATCAGCTAGACTTAGGTGTTAGCAAGTTAATGAGAAAACAACTGGATTAAATTCTCTTGAAAACCAGAATCGTAAGATGCGTGTGGATCTAATTGTGTCCGTCCAACAGAGCTATTTATTTATTTACGGTTTACACCTTTTTACAAATAGTAATACAAAGAACATGTCAAGTTGGCTGTGCTTATCTTGTACAAAAACTTATCTTATTACAAAGCATTCGTAAACGTAAATTCCCATGCAACAAGACAACAAAATTAACTGATAGAAATGAAAAATATAATATAAATGCACTTAATATGGATATTGAGCTATGATATCAGGTCAAGACTTTGTGGACACCTTTATGGACTTTGTTTTATTAAGTGAAATACATTTAATAAAAAATATGTTTTTATCATTCTGCACGAAATCAGAATGTTTTTTGTTTTCACGATAGTACCAAAACCGATTCTTTTTTGCCCTAGGACTGAAAAATAAGCTGGAGAATTATTTAGGCCCTATGACTGAAAAGTCAGCTGTTTGCTAAGTATATTATTATCTTATCTTATCTTATCTTATACTCTAAAACAAGCTCTGTTTGTACAGGCAGAGTCTTTTTTCGCTCCAAGGATTTTGATTTTATGATTGAAATTGGGGGTTTTGGCCACCAGAAATCGATTGGAGATGGTCCCATAGCTGGGAAAAATCCGGTTTTCGCGCTAGAGCATTTCAAAGATCCCATGTTATGTTTATGGAGATTTTATTATAACCCCCGCCACGTAACTTGACGAATGAATTTTCACTACTATTCAGTTAAAATGATTGGATAATCAGCTGTTCTATAAAAAAATGCATGTAACGTAAGCTCGATGTTTTTGGAAAAGTACCCCCTCTCCTCCCCGCGCCATACCCAGCTGTTTTTGGCCATTCGTCAACTTATATGGCGTGACTTATAATTGAACAAAAATCTGTAGATAACTGTAGATATAAGAAATTGTGTTACATCTTTAACCTGTAGTTTAAGAAAATTATACCAAAGTACAACACCCGTCGGCTTGGCAAGTGAGCGAAGCGAACAAGCTCGTCTTTAAAATGGAAGAGGGCGAGTGAGCGGAGCGAACGAGCTTTGTGTGAGAACGAAAGTAATAATTTTACCGAGCTTGAGCTCAATCCCCCTGGTACTTGATTTATTAATGTTGAGGAGCAGAATTTTGAAATTCAAACGTTATATGAAGAGCATTTTCGTAAATAACAGAAATGTAAACACTGCTATTTATGAAACTATGTAAATATAACCTCGAAAATACAACTTTATAGTTAATATTTTTAACGATCAAAAGTCTAATTTCTCATTATGATAAAAAAACATTGTTCATAACTCGGAGCAAAAGTGTCTTTTTTATGCTAATGGTTTTTAAAAACACGATTGCGCACCAAAAAGACCCACGTTTGCTCCTAGTGATGAAAACTACGATTTTAATGTTCAATACAATTAAATTTGTTTGGCTGAAACATTGAATTAAAGTCCTGTACAATGTTGCTGTCATTTCATTAGTTAAACCTGATACATTCGCGTGAGTGCAGTTGGCAATCACGCGTTAGCAGCTGCCAAGATGCAGTTCCGTCCAGCCTTGATCTTCGAGACTGTCTCACATTTGCTTCTTTCCCCTCGAGGTGGCATTGGTTATTACTTCTATCTGCCTTTCTCTTCTTCCTAGAATCAATCACATAGATTGACTCATTGTTCTGACAAATTACTGCTGTTGTTTGAGTTAATGAAGTAAGTTTCGTTGATGGGTCGCAGCCTTGAGTTTTAGATCCTTAAATCACAGATGGTGTAGAATATATCTTTTTTTTTTAATGAAAAAGCGTTTGAGAAAATAATTTAAGGTCACAAATCAAGTTTCTTTTTTATCGACCAATCTTAGCTTGTAGACCGCAATCTTACACAATTACCACCGTTAAAGTTTCCAGATGTTTGCGATCATAACCCAGATACATGAGGAATTAATCTGAGATTTGTAAGTTTTTCCAGCATCAGTTCGGATAGCCGGGTTAAGCAAGAGTTATATAAGATGGCGGGCCTTGCTAGCGACCTTTGGACGGTTATGTCACAGATGCCAGCGCATCCTAGCGGCAGTGCGGCGCATCTCCACTCCCGGTAACCTTGAGCTGCCGTTACTTCTTCGATAGTCATTGTCAGTTTATTTTGCAACATTGCAGTTTTCTAATGGTGTTACTCAAGCGTTGCTTTAAGTGTTGATTGGAACGATAAAATTGCTCATTCAATATGCTTAATTGCTAAATTGATCATCCAATATTTAACTATTTAAGTACTTCCATACAAATCTAAATCTTTAATTAATATAAGCCTTCCACGCAATAAAAACTTTACAAACGTTTTTTGTTTCTTGATCCAAAAGTGAATGAAATAATGATAGATAATCCAATAATGATTTAACTTAAAAAACAATAAAAAATAATTTTAATTATAATAATATTTATAATAAATAAAATTATATTTTAGGTAGTACTTGAAGCACTAAAAGTGGTTTTCACTTGTACTAAAACAACCAACTTAAAACACTTGATCATTCCCTACTAATGAAAAATTGTTGATTCATGCAAAGAAATTGTGGTGTGAAGTGCAAATCTGAAAATATTCGTTCTGTTACCACACAGAAAAAACGGTTTTGTTTAATCCAAAACAATTATTTTGTTAAATCATTTTACCTAAGAATTTAGTTGGTTTAACTAAAACTTTGTTATTTAAACTATTCTACTATTAGATCTTATAAATTCGTTTTGTTGAAACGTCCAAAAAGTTGTTGAAGAAGTTAAAATGAAACAAATTATCCATTTGATGCCTATTTAATCAAACATTTTGGTTGACATCTTTCTGTGCACTAGTGAGGGGTATCTGATATTTTCAATGTTTATTAACGTTTCTGCCATAAAGTTGAATGTATGCCAAATTAATTTATAACTTTATTTAAAATAGCTAAGTTATTTAATTTGGAAACCTTCATAAAACGGTTCTGCAAAAATGGTCTTGTCGATCAAATGGTGTTCGCCGAATGTTAGGAGTAATAATGGATTAAAAATCTAGATTTTCTAATTTAAAGACGTTTGGATTTATCTAAGTTTTGCCACTGCGGCTGGCAGGAAGACGTCCATCCCTTGATATTACCAACTCAATGCTTGCTGCATGTGGACTGTAACATTGTGTTGCGCGGATAATTTACAGTAAGTTAGACTTTAGCATTAGTATTCTGCTTGTTTTTCATGCATATACTAGATGAGCTGTGATCTATTTATGTTTTCCAAAAGTCACATTCAGCCTGCATTATCCTATTTATTTGCATGTATATTTTTTTCGGAATGTGTCAGTAATCATATATCCTTTTGTGTATTTACTTAAATCTAGTCATTGATAGTGAATTGTAATTTTATTATATTCTTTACATAACGTGTTGAGCCTGTATTGTAGCTATAGTGCATGTTTATTATTTTGTAATGCGCCTGTTATCATCTATCATTATTATGTATGTTTAGTCTGCTAACTCACTGCTGAATTCTTGCATGTAATTATTATTATTATTATTATTATTATTAATTATTCTCATTGTAAATTGACTTACGCCGTTGATACATAAAATAAAATAAATAAAATTACCGACCCCATTACAATGAGGTGACCCGGTCACCGACGGTGGTAGCGGCTGATTGTGCAAGGGAGGGGATGCTGACGCTGAGCCGGCGCTGAGCCGGCACTGATGACAGTGTGGTAATGCTGCAGCACAAGCGGAAGCCGGCTCCACGTCCGAGATGTGACATTACATAAAGCCGCTGGTAGTTGCACAACTCGCATGCCAGGCCGGGGAGTGCCAGACGACACACGCCGCTCTCTCTTTCTCTCACAATCCGACTTTGTGGGGAATTTAGGGTTTTGAAACCTACCAGAGAGCTTGAAAGGCAAGAATGAATCAGAGGCAAATGGTTAATACCGGGCCTGGAAAGTCCTAAAGTCGTTGGTTTTACCCTGAAGTGAAGTTGTTCACATTTTGGCTGGGCCGGTAATGAGATCTTTGTAAGATAAAAGAACTAGTACAAGTTGTGATTTGATACCACCGAATTTAACTCCAAACAGAGCTTTTAGTTTCTAGAGTATTTGCAGGGTAACGATCGAAAGGTAAAGGGTATTCCAGAAGATTTTTCTCCCGATCTGTAGAAGGAAGGGTGAAGTAATGAATGGCAGGATACTCGCTGACCTTTTTGCCAGATGAAAATTAACGAGCCTGCAGTATTATGAAACCGGTGGGTAGCAGTTTCCTTATTTATTTTTAGACCAACCCCTTAAGGCGGAGTGGCCAATCGCTCAATTTCGCAAACGATACCTTAGCCAGCCAGCCACCGACGTGTAGGGTTTGTGTTAAGGAGAGGCTGCTCGAAGGCCGAGTCGTTGCCACGTAACTCGAGCGACTCACTTTCTCCTGCGGCGAAATGTTCAGGAGAAAGTGTGATGGTCGCACTCGGTCACCAGTTGTTGTTGGCGGTGTTTTGTCATTCGGAGCCGATGTTCTGCATTGATATCACAACCGACGCAGGAATAATGGTTGAATGGGCCCTGCGGTCTGTGGCGTCTTGGAAATTGGATTCTCCACGCAAGCGGAAGATACTTTCACTCTATTTTGATCGATCCAGTATTCTATATTTTTAATATTTAACTTATAACACTGGAAATTTGAAGTTAATTTTATTAAAGGATTTATTACAGAAATTTGTTACTTCGGTTGATTTTCAAATAACATTATGAAGTCATTTAACAATTTGGCTAAAACAAAACAAACTGGTTGAGAGCACATACATATCATTCCTTTTCCTCAGAAATGTGGACTCGAGGCTAACCCAGTCCCAGCTAGACCAGACAAGTAGCATTTCGACGTTGTATAAGAGGTTTGGGGATTAGAAACACAGAAACGTCTCTTCCCGTGATAGCTGGGTCGGTTACTGGGTCTCTTACAAAACTGGCGAATAGAAATTACAACCCGCGGGCTGAGTCTGGAGCAAGAGCTCATTCAAATCAGCTGTTGGCCAACCAGACCGGCGATTAACCGGTGAAAGCAGCTTGTGGCTAACCGAGCCATTTCTCGCGAGTAAACATAACCTACTGACTCACAAATATGCAGATAAATTAGATGTTACTTGTTCAATTGAAACATTGTTGACAGATTTGGAGGGGGGATTTGCTTTTGACAAACAAATTAATATTATAACGATGGCCCTTTTTTTGTGAAAGTTACTAATAAGTAGTCCTTATTTTAAATTTTCAAAATGATGGATACAAGGTAATGAAAATAAATGATTTGAAAGGATGGGTTTTACTTTGAAGTATTTTCTTAACTTATTTGCCAGTAACAAAAGCAACTTATTATTATTTCTAGTTCAGTATGTTTAAAAAGCTTTTGCATTATCATAGAGGAAAAGTTCTGTCAACCCCACAAGGGTTCCTTCCCCACAACTTCCCTCGCACCCCTTCTTTCCTTAAGTTTACATACGTATAGCTTAGAGAAAACGCATTATCCAGAAGACATTCATAGTTGTGTCAGTGTTTCCTTGATCAATTCAATAATTGAGTATGCAACTAGCCCTATATCTGTTAATGATACATCTAAAAACAGACAGGCTATGTCGATTGATTCCAAAACCAGTACAAGCATCCAGTGTCTTACACAATGCGTGTGGGCGAGGATCATTATTCAGGAAGCAGAGGTAACTTTCTACTCAACCAACGAAAGTGAAATGATTAGTTCGACATTGAACATAGGGCATTCGACTGCGTTGATCATGAAATTCTCTTGAAGAAACTCAAATTACTTGGAATAAAGGAGAGAGCCCTTGGTTGGCTGACGTCCTATTTGAATGACAGGCGACAGCAAACTACAGTAAACTTTACTTTCAATTCTGGACTTAAAAAACAGTTTTTCTCTCATATTGCAAATAATACTTTTGGAGTTCCGCAAGGTTCAATTTTAGGCCCTGTGCTTTTCATTATTTACATTAACGACATTTCTAATTTTTTCCCTCAAGAATCTTTAACTATTTTTGCAGACGACACTTCGCTTTTTACTAAAAACAGCAATGTCTCACAATTAGAAATAGAAACGTTTGGTCGGCTTGGAGCTCTCTCTCAGTATTTTTCAAGGATAAACTTAAACATCAACCCAAAGAAAACCAATTTCATGTTTGTTTCTACTTGCCAGAAGAAAAGAAGACTCGAAAGGGCTGGCTTGCATCCACCACTAGTTATGCTTGAAGATGAAATACTTGAAAGTTCTCCTTTTGTGGATTACCTGGGAGTGAGATTGGACGATAGTCTCCGGTGGTCGGATCACATCGACAAATTAGCTTCAACTTTGACTTCAAATGTTTTTGTCATTAGGAGTCTGGCAGTTTTCAATAATATCTCCCTTTGCAAGTTAATTTATTTTAGTCTCATAGAAAGCTACTTGCGATATTCGGTGGTGCTTTGGGGTTCTTCGAGTAAAATCAATTTGAACAGGATATTTGTCATTCAAAAGAAAGCGATCAGAGCTATCTGTAGGCTACGGCCTATGGACTCTTGCAAAGAGAAATTTAAAGAGCTCCAGATCATGACACTCCCTTCACTTTATCTTTTTGAAGTTATCAATTATGTAAAAGAAAATAATTTGATAGAGGCTCATAGTCATTCTTACTTCACTAGAAACCGTAATGTCAATCCATCTGTTCAGCATAACTTAAAACTTTTTGAAACAAAACCCAGTTATCTTGGTGTTAAATATTTTTCTCAATTACCGTCAACAATTAAGAGTATTGAAAATTTGAACAGTTTTAAGAAGAAACTCAGGCAGTACCTCATCGATAAGTGCTACTATGATCTACCACCTTTTCAATAATCCTGATTTTTCTCCCGCACATTACTACTATACCCACTCCCCAACCTTACCATAACCTGATTGGACAGCGTCAGGAGTTGACGGCCAAGTTTTAGCCACTACAAGGAAATTAAATTAAGGACGGGTCCCATGCCTTCGTGGTCTACGGGACAGACATAGGAGGTAACAGGTAACAGGGAACCTCTTACATGCGAGGTCACTTAACTCCCATGACTACATTTCCTGAGATTTAAGTTTATATTTATCGTCTTACGTTTATTAGTAATATTTTTATAATACAAACGTATTTGACTATAAAGTTTGATGGTCTTATATGGGAATACATAGAATTTCAAATGATTATTGTTTGAAGTTGAATATAAAAACATTAAAAATTCTTAACCTAGTTTAATTTTTCTCTTTGGAATATTTTATTCACTAAAAATAGTTTAGAGTTTATAGTGTGTATAAGTATATTAATAATACATTTAAATTGACTATACTAAGAAAAGCAGTAGACTAACCTACATTTTCATTCATAGGCCTACATTTTCATTCGTCTTAGTTTGAAGGCTTTAATTAATCTTACTATGCACGAGAATAACGGAAGGTCTCCCATTTTTTTAAATATTATAAAATGTTTCAGAGATTAAAAATAGTAGCTCCTACTGTTGAATATCTTTCCAAAAGATTTTTATTTAGCAAAAGTTTACATGCGCGACTTCAAAATGCATGTACTGCCAAGAGTAAATGCATACTGATGGTTTATTATTAGTTATTTACAATTTAAATCTGTGAAGAAGTCCTATATTAACTACTGTATTAAATTATGTACTATTATGTACTTATACTGTATGATTGGTTTATTATATGTTGCAGTATATATTTCTAAATCTTTACAACCATTGTTATATGCAAATATTGTTTTCCTTCCTTAGCAGTTGCGCCATTTTGCATGTGATTTTCCAACAAAATAACATTGTTTTGTATGTAATGAGACAATCACCAAGTTATTGGCTGGGAATATTGTTGTATGCCCTAGCCTGAGAGCTCGGCCGACCTTGGCGGACAACAATGGTCACAATGATGAGTACCGTACAGCCTCGGGCCAGCCTGGTGCGTCTGAAGGGCGTCTGACGTGCTATAAAGCGCCTGCCTCTGTTAAAAAAATTAAGAACTCTACAACATAAGTATTTTATTTGAACAAGAACTCTAAGCTTCAAAATGATTTAAATAAAAGAAAAATACTCTGCAAGAGTTCTTGGATCAAAACAATATAAAAGATCGGCTGCTGCGATACTGTGGTTACGGTTATAACGACTGTGAAAATTGTAGACCTGACACAAAGTGAAAAATGCATAATGAAAGGCCGGTAAGAGCTTACGTATTGAATCTCAACTTGTACACGGCGGATGTAAAACTCCTGCATACTAATAACAAGTCCCGTTACGCATTTGTATAGGACAGAGGTTAACCAACTGACATTCTACGAACGTAAGAAATCAAAATGCATATAAATTACATGAGAGTTTTCCTGAAACAGTAAAGGCGTTCATGGTGGTCGATTATTGTAAAATAAATCAAAGCAAAACCTTTCGAGCAAGTTAGTTTTCAAATTGAGTCACCGTTGTCTGTTGATGAGAGTTATTTGACAAAACATTTGCTTACTGACTAATGGTATACTCGAAATGTAATTAAAGAAAGAAAAAACAACGTATATTCCTGAAGTTATGTAACTAGAGATTCTATATTAGATACAATGTTTTACTACGGTGAAGAACCGTAACAAAGATCGTTTGTTTAGATAACAAGGACGAAACAATAGTACTTGTTTTTAATTTTACTGGTCACAAGTTTACCTAAGCACTTTATACTTCCCTCGTGTTGGTCACAGATAATAATGAAGACAAGAACATAAGAAGTCTATTCATTTCTGATGTATAACATATTTTATAGAAAAATCCCAGCATTTTAAAATAAATATTGAATAATTTAACACTTAAACCGGAATATAATTATTTATCATCTGCAATAAAGAACTGGTCTGGAGATACTTCCTTTGAATAATTGTTTCCTGCAATTGGGTCCAGCTAGGCATAGACCCCTCAGAGCTATCACTACATTCCTATAATGTTTAATGAAGCTCCTGCATATAAGTTAGTTTGTAGAGAGGTCATATATATTCCTACGTAGATGTGTACTAGGAACCAGAATAAGCAGATTGTTGCAATGATCAATAAAGTTTGATATTGAATACAAGTTTACGATAAGTACGATAAGTTAAGTACGATAAGTACAAGGTTACATAAGTATGCCCTAAAGAGGGGTGTATTCAGAATCCTAGCAGATTATGAGTTACAGATCAGTATGCTCTAGAGCATGTTGAGTTGAGTATTGATAAGCTCTATAGAACAAGTTGGGTTGACTATCAGTATGTTCTAGAGCAGGTTGTAATGAATATTATTATCTCTACAGAGCAAGTTGTGTTGGGGGTCATCATGCTCTAGAGCACGTTGTATTTAAGATCAGTACACCCAAGAGAAGCAAGTTATGTTGAGGATCAGTATGCTCTAGAGCATGTTGTGTCACTCTCAGTTCAGTATACCCTATAGCAGGTAATACTGATAATCAGTACGCTCCAGATCAGGTTATGATGAGGATCTGTATGCTCTAGAGAATGTTGTGTTACGGATTAGTATCTAGAGCAGGTTATGCCAAGGATCAGTATGCTTTAAAGCAGGTTTTGTTGATTATTAGTATACACCCAAGCAGGTTTAAAGTTAAAGATCAGTATGCTCAATGGCAGGTTGTGTTGACGATCAATATGCTCCCGAGCAGGCTATGGCCAGTCGTGCCTAGCGGCGAGAGATCTGAGACGGTCGTGAAATGTTAATGGTCACTCTCTGCCATGAAACTGGATGCGGTCGTGATTTCCACTCTCTACCCAAGGATATCCTTCGATTTGCCGCTAAATGGAGCTATAAATGAGACTAATTATCTCCACCTTGTAGATCATTAGAGTAATTAGAAGTTTTCTTTCGGGATACTTCCCCTAGTCGTCTTTTGACTCTAGATCAAATTTTAATAGGAATAATATCATTTAGATACAATGTGGTAAGCATCTGAGAAGCTACATTTTAAACAATCCATACATTACTTAACACTAATGTAATTTTAATTTTCCAGTGAGCAGTCAGAAGTCGTTAGAGCAGGAGGACCCGTGCAAGGTCAAGTCGCGCGTGGTGGCCGACGCGACGTACTGCGACAGGTACTGGGAGTGTGTCAACGGCCAGCCTGAGCTGTACGACTGTCCCAACGGTCTGGTGTACGCCGGCAAGAACAGGGGAGTGACCGAGGGCTGCGACTACCCCTGGAGAGCCAACTACTGCGAGGACAAGACGCAAGCCAGTGAGTACAGGCTTACTGTAACATAACTGTGGCCATATGTTAATAAAATACCCCCGTCGCAGCAGACCTGCGTACTCAGCGAATTTCCAATGGAATTTCAGATTATTTACTTTCCCCATAAAAACACCTTAGGATCGAGTATGTAGGTTTTCTGCCATTGGCTGTTGTTAGAAAATCTAAGTTAATCAATAATTGGTGAATGTAAACACAATATTGTATCAAACTCTGGCAATTTTTTATTTTCCCCATAAACCCCATGGGGGTGAGTATGTAGGTTCGCCGCCATATGGGTTTTGTAAGCAAGTATAAGTTAAACCTTATATAGATAATGTACACACCAAATTTTATTAAGTTATGTCAATAAATAAGCAAGATATAGGGTTTTCTTGATTTCCCATAAGAATAACATGGAAAACACATTTTTGGATTTGCCCCGTAACCAATTATGCTATGATAAAAATTCAAAATACCAAATTGTTTGTTTTTTTAAGCTCTTTTAAATGGTTTCAGTTAAAATTGATGAATTTTAAAAATTAAGGTCCAAAAATGCAAAAAACCCATTTTTGACCCCTTTGAAACCCCATAAAACCCCGTTCCCATAACCCGACAATGCTGGTTCGCGAACTCATGAAAATAGACTTGGTCTTACACCTCCATACCAAATTTCATCAAAATCGGAGGTCCCCTTCAAAAGTTATCAGTACCACGGACACATAGATATATAGATATATAGATAGATATATAGATAGATATATATATATATACATATATATGAAAATGAACGAATGGTGTTTTTGGCTTCTGGGGACCTCAAAATGAAAAAGTAAAGTGGTCCTGGGCTTAGGTCTTACCATGGCTACTACCGTAATAGCGTATTCCCTATAGGGAAATTCGCTAAAATGCAACTAAGAAAGATGGAATTACTAAAACTCCTCAAAAGATTGTTACGTGATGAGGTTGGACTAAAACCTTTTTTGGGGAAATCTAAAACCTCTAATAACTGTAGAAGAATGGGTGTCTTTAATATAAAGACTGTAAGTAAAATATGGTTTAAGCACTTTGTTAAAAGATGAACGAAAATACAATTTCAGACACTATTGACGTAGTGACTACTTGTTATTTTACTACGTGGTTTTTTGTACATTTCATAACAATTCTTGGTCTTTTTGAAATATTAATATTTCAAAATTCTGTTTAAATCAGATTTGTAAAATGTATGGTGATTTATTACAGCTTGCAGTACATTTATAATTTTTTTTGTCTCTTGACAATGGTTGCTTGATTACTTAATCATATTTTTAGTATACTGACGCTACCAGGGCATTTTTTGAGGCAAATAGGAATGAAGGATGAGTGTAGAGTGGATGCGATATCTTGTGTAGCTTGTGTCAGTGACTAAGGACCAACTTGTTTTTTTTAGACAGGGTTATTAATTAATGGTGCAGCAACCAATAACAACTGGGGCAAGCTTCGAACCTTTGAAGGACCTACATACTTATCTTGGGATTGAACCTGCAACTTTCAGTTTAGAAGGCTAGCTCTATAAACACTCAGCTGCCCAGTCAGTTTAATGTTAGATCTCATGTAAAATCTTGAAGCCTCTAAATTACTAAAAGCTCATTATGCAATATCACAGACAGTATTTTATTCTAAAAAAGAACTGAGCATTTTAAAATTTGAAACCTTGCTGTTTATATTAAGAGGGAGATAAAATAAAGAGAGATTGTTTTTGTTTGCGCAATCAAGTGGCCGTTGTGGGGTTATAATATTAATGATACCACTTGAATACGGCTCGCATTGTTGCACAACCATTCAGAGGTCTCTCGGCTCAAAAGTTAAACTTTTATCAACTTTAAACCATTACTATAGCTTAATATAGATTCAAAATTATATAACACATAAACATAGCCTATGTGATTTTCTTTGATTTAAAACCTCTCTCACTTTAATCGGGCTTGAAATAAATCCACAAAATGGGAGCAGACGAAGAACTGCATGATATTCTGAGAAGCCCTTACGCACAATCTTAAGAGTGCCAATGACTCCTCTTAGTAGGAAATAGGACCAAAAGGGCACCTTTAATTTAACCGCCTCTTAATGGATTCAACCATTGATTATGCCTATACGCCAATTACAGTTAATGATACTACACTATTAGTTTGGTTAGTTGGTTTGGCTAAGTTAATGTTTCCCCCACAGACGGGCCTATCGGGCGAGAGCACTGCGACTGGCTGTACGGCATCTTCGGCCACGAGACGTCGTGCACGCGGTACTGGACGTGCTGGAACGGCACGGCCACCGAGCAGCTGTGCATCGGCGGGCTGCTGTACAACGAGAACACCCACTCCTGCGACTGGCCCGAGAACGTCGACGGCTGCCAGAAACACCGTCAGTATACCACGTGACTGTAGTCATTATGTAAAACAATACATATAATTAAAAAAAAAAAAAAAACTATCAAATTTTAATAAATTTCATAATTTAATATATTATGATAAGATCTACATCATATCAAAATAAGATTTACATCAGATCCTAATAAGAATCTATTTCAGAACCAAGTCGGACAAAGAATAAGGCCGAATCAGCTTCAGGCGTGATCAGACCTTCTATATCCTGATTAAAATCTCATGTACCGTAAATCTGTTTTGGACCTGGCATAATCCTGATTTGGAACTGATATTTGATTTGTTCCAAATATAGACAAACAGGTCCTGACGTTTTCGTATATAACTCAATCTTGACCTGATCAATTAAAATAAGAGCCCAAAGAAACTGATCAGGACCTTATTAAAAGTTTTTAAAGGTTATATCTGGCGGCTTCTTATCATGAAAAGGAATTAGTCACAAACTTAGGGTTTCATTTAGGATACACTGCGGTTTTTAATGTAATAGTTACTGAGTAACAAAATTATAATTTCATTTTGAAGACAAATACCAAATTTGAATAAAGTTTAGATTGTTATATACGGATTCAAACATCAGCACTATGGCATATACCAAAGCATTGGCTGAAGCACTTTGCTTTTGTTGTTGGTTTTTTGTTCACTGTTGCGTACCAGCTGGTAAGTTCACATAACAACATATTATCAGTTTTACAATATTATTGATCTGATATCGATCGTTTCTTAATAAGTTTACTTTAGAACTGTTACTTTTTAACATGGCATAGGTATCCTTAAAAATATAACAGCTGACTAGAAGCTACTGAAAGACATAATAGTAGTTTTCATCACTAGGAGCAAAAGTGGGTCTTTTTGGTGCGTAATCGTGTTTTAAAAACGAGGCGCAGCCGAGTTTTTAAAAACGATTAAGCATCAAAAAGACACTTTTGCTCCGAGTGATGAACAACGTTTTTTATCATAATGCGAAATTAGACTTTTGATCATTAAAAATATTAACTATAAAGATGTATTTTCGAGGTTATATTTACAAAGTTAGTAATATGCAGTGTTATGTGTTACATTTATGTTATTTACAAACAATGCTCTTTATAACTTTTGAATTTCGAAATTCTGCTCCTCAACATTAATAAATGAATAATAATATACATAGCAAACAGCTGACTTTTCAGTACTAGGACCTAAAAAATTCTCCAGTTGATTTTTCAGTCCTAGGACAATAAAGAATCGGTTTTGGTACAGTTAAGAGAACAAAAAACAGGCTGATTTCGTGCAGAATGATAAAATAACTTATTACGTTATTTTAGGAAATCTGATACTCGAACATGATTATCAAGAGTTTAAATTTTTTGTTTACAGTTTGAATCCCTCCCCCACCCCAATATTCTCGAGAAGGATCAAGTCAAATTAAAAAACCTGTAAATGATACATTTGAGAAGACCACTCTATTTGTCTTACAGCCCACAGTAAATGTAGTACGCACATTATACGATGCATTCATTTTTCTCGATGATGCTAAGGAAAATGTTGACTTCATTTTTTGTGTAAAATAATTCATTTTACTTTTCCTTTTTGCAGCCCTGTGCAATGACGACGCCAACGGCAACGTGCCCCTCGGCAAGTCGTGTAACCGGTACTGGCAGTGCCAGGGCGGCTACCCCAGGCTGCAGAGGTGCCCCGCCATGCTGGTGTTCGACAGGCGGTCGCTGAGGTGTGTCGTCCCGCCCACGGAGGACTGCGAGGTAATATGCGAATACAGTTGATGATATAATATATCTGGGCGCTCTTGTAATACATATTACTAGACATTTCTTCTTCAGACTTTCTATATTCTCTAAGCTCGTGATAGGGATACTAATATCTGTATTTTGCCTTCACTTCTTAATATTTCAATTTACTTATGATAAGTTAGTTTTTAAAATAACATAATGATTATCGGTCTTTTATCTATTTTATGCTGCTTATTAAATCTGCATACATTTTAGTTTTTCTAGGCTGTCCTCCTCTTTGTTACTATTTCTTCTCCTAGTTGTTATTTGCGTAACCTCGAAGCTCAACTCAGATACAGTACCTTGCAGATACAATTGATACAATATTCCAAAGCAGGCTGGGAGTTAAGCCTCTTCTGAATATGAAGTGTTAAATCCATAGCCCCAATGAAAATAGTTGTTCATATATATAAAAAAAGAATATCAGAACGTTTTCGAACTTGGTAAGATTTGTATGGACTATGGGGTATTACAGGATCAAATGTGATCAGGAGTTTGATCAAAACTGGACAAATTTGTTCATGTTTGATAAAATCTAGTCAGAGTCCCTCGTCAAACCTGATTGAATTAGCACAGTATAAAATTTATTATAAAAATATGAATGCATTGAGAAAAAAAAACGTTTAAACCTAGAAATGTATAAAAACAAACTGTAACACAGTTAACAGAGTGAATTAATAAACAATAGTCGACATTTTCCAAACAAAAGCCATGCTCGGCTGCGGGTATTGTTCCTACGACCTTTGGATATGAAGTTTGTCACTCTACTGACCACGCCACAACCCAGTAAATCGGATTATTGGACGAAAAGCTTATTAGCCTACATTTGTACTTACCACATTGTGAAAGAAATTAAATGTCGGTGATGTGAATTAATTACTCATATTATATGTGTTAATGACAGTTAGTTATGTTCTCAACTAAACCCAGCATTTGGTTTGTAATGTCCTTTATTAGTAATGCAATAATACAGTGTCATAAGTATATAACTTTATTTGAAATCTTTCATTATAGTTTTGTATTTATTTTCTATATTCCTTGGTTGTATAAGTAAAATTTTAAATCAACCATAATATCTACCAATGTAAATTTGGTGAGTTACATAACTTATTTGCAGTTAAATGTCAATCTGATTCGTGATGTAGCTATTATAGTTACTACCTTATTTATTTTTTCCTATCTTCGTTGCATTATATGTTTGAAGAAAAGTGGCTTTATACTGTATGCTATTTTAAATATTTTACTTGTAACATTATTTATCTAAATATACAATTGTACATAAACACCATCAATCAATAACAACTTTTATTTAAAAACACTAAAGTTTAAATCTTAGCCTAATGTTTTAGGCTGGATGAAAACGCTGACATTTTAATAGGGCCCCATTTTCGCTGACATTATTTTAGCATGATCAAATATTTTTTTATTTTGAGGTAAAAATATACGTTTTCATGCCTGAACACATTTTATCCACCCTGATCGAAGATGATTTATCAAATATGATAATATTTAAATCAGGCCTATTAAAGTTTGGCCAATCGTGAACATATTTGATTATAACCTAATCGGTTGATCAACGTTATTCAAGCCTGATAATATCTGATCAGACCTCACAATTTATTATAAGTTTAAAAACTTTTTGATCAGGCCTGATCAACTTGTTCAATTTTTAAGTTGATAAATTTTAGACTAAATGTTAGACTCAAATCTGAACATTAGATTTCAAGTTTGATTATTTTTTATTAAATCTGTGTATATTATTTTCATGGGAGAGTTTAAATTTAACTTTTAATTTAGGAAACGTAATATATTGTGGTTCACTGATAAGAGTAAAAAATGTAGTTATTTTATCAATCAACTTCATCAAAAATAAATATTGTACTTATGTTTACTTTCATATAATAATATAACATTAAAATTGTTTCGTCAGAGTCCAAATTCCAAATTGCTAAAGCTTTTTATCGAAGTCAGAAACGTAAGAAAATAGAAAATTACGGCCATTTGACACTTTTTGTTGGTAATCCACGGGGCCTCCGGGGTACAAAAAAAATTGGATTTAGCATCTCGGTGCCGAAAACAACAATGAAAAAACAATGTAAAAACTGGAACTGCTACTCCGTTTCATGCAAGGTAAACTGTAGTAGATCCTGGATTAATTAAGAGGTCTAAAAATATTAGGTTTGATAAAAACTTTTCAAAATTCTGTCTGTCATAGTTTTTATTACTGTTTTTGAAGATTTTCAAATAGTTACGTATATCTTTTCACTGAAAAAAGTAGATAGGTACTTAATGTTTACTTATAAAAAACAACCATCACTAAGTGGCAAAAATTGAAGATAATTGATCTAATGTACAGCTATTACTGTATTATAAGATGACTACTTTTAAATATTTGAAGAGTTTAAAAACCCTTGTGCAACTACTAGGTATAATATTTTTTTACATTTGTGAGAAAGAACTCAATTTGATTTTAAAATTAAAATCGGGACTCATGTGATGTTTATTTTCAGGTGCCAACGACACCTCCGCCCCAGCCTGGTGACTTGGAGGAGGACGGAGAACAAAACATTCCTCAGCAGCTTCAGCAGCGACCGAACAGAGGGCAGCAGCAGCAGCAGAATCAGCAGCAGAACCAGCAGAATCAGCAGAACCAGCAACAGCAGAGCGTTCCGTTGAACCTTCCTCAGGGAGCCTTCCCTATCCCCGTCAGAAACAACAGGCCGAGGAACTAGTGCGATGACTGTACCTTGCTGGTAGCTCACAACCCCTAGTTCATCCCTTATTGTACACCGGTTGATTAGGATTATACAGTTTTAGATGTTTTACGCGCCAGCCATTGAAAGACTGTTGTTGAAGTTGAAACGTTTGACGCACCTGCCAAACCACCAAATAAAAGAAATTTTGTAATTTAGGCTTAAGTTAGTGTAAGAATTAATATAAGTGTATTTTAAGGATCAAAATTAAAGTCTTAGATTTAGTAGAATAAAAGTCTTTTAATTACCTACTTTTTTTATCGAATATATTTTTAACTATCTGATTAATCAGTTTCTCATAATATTCTAAAATAACCTACAAGTTTAAAATTTGTTTATAGAATTCTTGGAATTAAAATGGTAAAATAATGAGGATTGTAGTCATGTTTATCATTAGGAAAGGATAAACAGGCAGAAACCATAGATTTACCATTACGTATATGAAGTGATTGGAGATTGTATTATTTTGTTGTGAAAGTAAATTTTAATATCTCTTACCAAATTCTGAAGATAATCAAAAAAGAACGTTTATGAAAAATAAAAAAAAAATTAAGAGGAAGAAACTTTAAAATGCAATTTTTCATTAGGACTTCCACTTTTTATTTAAGGTTTTGACTTTTTTATTTAAAACCCCAGCATGTCCACAAAAAATATACCAATTTATATTTTCAAAATCGAGTCCAGATATTTAGAGTAAATATAATGGTCCTTTTTCATATTCAGTTTTTTTTTTAGCGAATTTCCTTTAGAAATAAGCTATTACCGTCGCCTTCATGGGAGCTGCCGTTTGTATCGATGTAGGGACACCTCTGCGATTACATAATTATATATATTATCTTGTGTCTTTTTATGTGTACTTTCTGGATACGTAGTGATTATTTGTCGGTAACACATTTAAAACTGCTCAAATAACGATTTACTAAAAAATTTAACATGGGCTTATATGGGAAATAGAATTTTCAATTTTGAGTGCTTGTGAACACGATAACTAGGGCAAAAATCGTCTGATCATCATGAAATTTGGTACAGGCATGTAAAGTTAGATTCTCTTGAATGAGTTCGTTAACCAGTAAGATCGGCCCAACTTCAGTAGGGAAAGTGGGGGATTTTACCCCTCAAAGTGGGTTTTTTCCACTTTTCACATAGTTATTTTTATTTGATTACCTTTTAGTGTACACCATTAGATTCGGCTCGAAAAAACAAACAATTTGGTATGTTTAATTATTGCTCTACGTCCACTGGTTACCGAGATATTAGCGAATTTCCTTTAGAAATAAGCTATTACCGTCGTCTTCATGGGAGCTGCCGTTTGTATCTATGTAGGGACACCTCTGCGATTACATAATTATATATATTATCTTGTGGCTTTTTATGTGTACTTTCTGGATACGTAGTGATTATTTGTCGGTAACACATTTAAAACTGCTCAAATAACGATTTACTAAAAAATTTAACATGGGCTTATATGGGAAATAGAATTTTCAATTTTGAGTGCTTGTGAACACGATAACTAGGGCAAAAATCGTCTGATCATAATGAAATTTGGTACAGGCATGTAAAGTTAGATTCTCTTGGATGAGTTCGTTAACCAGTAAGATCGGCCCAACTTCAGTAGGGAAAGTGGGGGATTTTACCCGTCAAAAGTGGGTTTTTTCCACTTTTCGCATAAGTATTTTTATTTGATTACCTTTTAGTGTACACCATTAGATTTGGCTCGAAAAAACAAACAATTTGGTATGTTTAATTATTGCTCTACGTCCACTGGTTACCGAGATATTAGCGAATTTCCTTTAGAAATAAGCTATTACCGTCGTCTTCATGGGAGCTGCCGTTTGTATCTATGTAGGGACACCTCTGCGATTACATAATTATATATATTATCTTGTGGCTTTTTATGTGTACTTTCTGGATACGTAGTGATTATTTGTCGGTAACACATTTAAAACTGCTCAAATAACGATTTACTAAAAAAATTTAACATGGGCTTATATGGGAAATAGAATTTTTAATTTTGAGTGCTTGTGAACACGATAACTAGTGCAAAAATCGTCTGATCATCATGAAATTTGGTACAGGCATGTAAAGTTACATTCTCTTGGATGAGTTCGTTAACCAGTAAGATCGGCCCAACTTCAGTAGGGAAAGTGGGGGATTTTACCCCTCAAAAGTGGGTTTTTTCAACTTTTCACATAGATATTTTTATTTGATTACCTTTTAGTGTACACCATTAGATTTTGCTCGAAAAAACAAACAATTTGGTATGTTTAATTATTGCTCTACGTCCACTGGTTACCGAGATATTAGCGAATTTCCTTTAGAAATAAGCTATTACCGTCGTCTTCATGGGAGCTGCCGTTTGTATCTATGTAGGGACACCTCTGCGATTACATAATTATATATATTATCTTGTGGCTTTTTATGTGTACTTTCTGGATACGTAGTGATTATTTGTCGGTAACACATTTAAAACTGCTCAAATAACGATTTACTAAAAAAATTTAACATGGGCTTATATGGGAAATAGAATTTTTAATTTTGAGTGCTTGTGAACACGATAACTAGTGCAAAAATCGTCTGATCATCATGAAATTTGGTACAGGCATGTAAAGTTACATTCTCTTGGATGAGTTCGTTAACCAGTAAGATCGGCCCAACTTCAGTAGGGAAAGTGGGGGATTTTACCCCTCAAAAGTGGGTTTTTTCAACTTTTCACATAGATATTTTTATTTGATTACCTTTTAGTGTACACTATTAGATTCGGCTCGAAAAAACAAACAATTTGGTATGTTTAATTATTGCTCTACGTCCACTGGTTACCGAGATATTAGCGAATTTCCTTTAGAAATAAGCTATTACCGTCGTCTTCATGGGAGCTGCCGTTTGTATCGATGTAGGGACACCTCTGCGATTACATAATTATATATATTATCTTGTGGCTTTTTATGTGTACTTTCTGGATACGTAGTGATTATTTGTCGGTAACACATTTAAAACTGCTCAAATAACGATTTACTAAAAAATTTAACATGGGCTTATATGGGAAATAGAATTTTCAATTTTGAGTGCTTGTGAACACGATAACTAGGGCAAAAATCGTCTGATCATAATGAAATTTGGTACAGGCATGTAAAGTTAGATTCTCTTGGATGAGTTCGTTAACCAGTAAGATCGGCCCAACTTCAGTAGGGAAAGTGGGGGATTTTACCCGTCAAAAGTGGGTTTTTTCCACTTTTCGCATAGTTATTTTTATTTGATTACCTTTTAGTGTACACCATTAGATTTGGCTCGAAAAAACAAACAATTTGGTATGTTTAATTATTGCTCTACGTCCACTGGTTACCGAGATATTAGCGAATTTCCTTTAGAAATAAGCTATTACCGTCGTCTTCATGGGAGCTGCCGTTTGTATCTATGTAGGGACACCTCTGCGATTACATAATTATATATATTATCTTGTGGCTTTTTATGTGTACTTTCTGGATACGTAGTGATTATTTGTCGGTAACACATTTAAAACTGCTCAAATAACGATTTACTAAAAAAATTTAACATGGGCTTATATGGGAAATAGAATTTTTAATTTTGAGTGCTTGTGAACACGATAACTAGTGCAAAAATCGTCTGATCATCATGAAATTTGGTACAGGCATGTAAAGTTACATTCTCTTGGATGAGTTCGTTAACCAGTAAGATCGGCCCAACTTCAGTAGGGAAAGTGGGGGATTTTACCCCTCAAAAGTGGGTTTTTTCAACTTTTCACATAGATATTTTTATTTGATTACCTTTTAGTGTACACCATTAGATTTGGCTCGAAAAAACAAACAATTTGGTATGTTTAATTATTGCTCTACGTCCACTGGTTACCGAGATATTAGCGAATTTCCTTTAGAAATAAGCTATTACCGTCGTCTTCATGGGAGCTGCCGTTTGTATCTATGTAGGGACACCTCTGCGATTACATAATTATATATATTATCTTGTGGCTTTTTATGTGTACTTTCTGGATACGTAGTGATTATTTGTCGGTAACACATTTAAAACTGCTCAAATAACGATTTACTAAAAAAATTTAACATGGGCTTATATGGGAAATAGAATTTTTAATTTTGAGTGCTTGTGAACACGATAACTAGTGCAAAAATCGTCTGATCATCATGAAATTTGGTACAGGCATGTAAAGTTACATTCTCTTGGATGAGTTCGTTAACCAGTAAGATCGGCCCAACTTCAGTAGGGAAAGTGGGGGATTTTACCCCTCAAAAGTGGGTTTTTTCAACTTTTCACATAGATATTTTTATTTGATTACCTTTTAGTGTACACTATTAGATTCGGCTCGAAAAAACAAACAATTTGGTATGTTTAATTATTGCTCTACGTCCACTGGTTACCGAGATATTAGCGAATTTCCTTTAGAAATAAGCTATTACCGTCGTCTTCATGGGAGCTGCCGTTTGTATCGATGTAGGGACACCTCTGCGATTACATAATTATATATATTATCTTGTGGCTTTTTATGTGTACTTTCTGGATACGTAGTGATTATTTGTCGGTAACACATTTAAAACTGCTCAAATAACGATTTACTAAAAAATTTAACATGGGCTTATATGGGAAATAGAATTTTCAATTTTGAGTGCTTGTGAACACGATAACTAGGGCAAAAATCGTCTGATCATAATGAAATTTGGTACAGGCATGTAAAGTTAGATTCTCTTGGATGAGTTCGTTAACCAGTAAGATCGGCCCAACTTCAGTAGGGAAAGTGGGGGATTTTACCCGTCAAAAGTGGGTTTTTTCCACTTTTCGCATAGTTATTTTTATTTGATTACCTTTTAGTGTACACCATTAGATTTGGCTCGAAAAAACAAACAATTTGGTATGTTTAATTATTGCTCTACGTCCACTGGTTACCGAGATATTAGCGAATTTCCTTTAGAAATATTAGCGAATTTCCTTTAGAAATAAGCTATTACCGTCGTTTTCATGGGAGCTGCCGTTTGTATCGAAGTAGGGACACCTCTGCGATTACATAATTATATATATTATCTTGTGGCTTTTTATGTGTACTTCCTGGATACGTAGTGATTATTTGTCGGTAACACATTTAATACTGCTCAAATAACGATTTACTAAAAAAATTTAACATGAGTAGTGGGGTTTTGCCGGTTCTGGCCCATTTCAAGGCCAAGCGGTTCGAACCGGCAGGTGTGGTTGACAGTGATGGGTGTGTTTTGTAAGTGGGTCAAGGCCATCCGGAGGGAGTTTTAAAAAAGCGGAGCCGCGAGGGGCTCAGTCGGGGCGGGGACTCGGGACGGGTCGGATCGGAGCGGGAGCGGCGGGCCGAGGGAGGGTTGTTTTTTTTTTAGTTTATTTATTTTAATTAATTTAAATTAAAATAGTGTCGTTGTTGTTGTTGTGCAGAGAGGCGTTGGAGCGTCGTGCACCGTTGACGCAGTGGCAGACGCCGAAGGTGATGGCGAAAAGGAGGTAGACGCACAGCATGCACAGTACGCATTTGAACAGTTGCAGCAGGCGGACCATGCCTTGTTGGTTCGCCGTTTCCAATTGCAGCCTGTTGATCTCCAGTCTGAGTCTGTCCTCCTCCAATCGTG
The DNA here is from genome assembly GCA_030545055.2 of Neoaliturus tenellus. NCBI lineage: Eukaryota > Metazoa > Arthropoda > Insecta > Hemiptera > Cicadellidae > Neoaliturus > Neoaliturus tenellus. Next base: position 227,743,320 of record CM061532.1, read on the forward strand.
ATCTGAGCGTAACGTCGTCCATCATGTCTGTGTGTGCGTGTTTTTTAGTTTGTGGTGGGGGAAAAAACGGGAGCGGTGTTGATGGTAGGAAAGTCGGCGATGAAATGAGAAGCGAAGACGAATGCAGTGCATATTTATTGTAGAGTGGTGGGGGGTGAAGAAAAAAAAAACAGTTGTCTTCGACTAAACCTCATCGTCAGCTGTGTCGGAAGGTGCAGCCTCGGAAGGTGGAGGAGTGCCGCCTGCAGGTTCGATGTCCTCGCTCTCCATCTCCTCGCATTGTGGACAATTGTAGGAGATCTCCACAGTCATGGTGATGGTGTTGTTGGGAGCGCTGACTACGTCACTCAAAGTTTCAAAAATATCCTTCAAGTCTTGTTGCGACTTTACGGTAAATGTATTTGTACTTGTCGCTAAAGGAAAGCCGCTCATCGTTCGGGAGTCGGCGAACAAATGGCGAGCGGAGGTGAGGCGGCCGCCTATATTCGGTAGGGGTACCGTGGTGGGGGAAGAAAAGAGTGGGGGGAGGACAGCGGTGGGGCGAAGCCCGGGTGGGGGAAGAAAAGAGTGGGGGGAGGACAGTGGTGGGGCGAAGCCCGGGTGGGGAACGAGGGAACTTCGGTCATCGCAGTTCGCCGCGAAACGCCGTCGGGATAGGTTGTGGGAGCCGTATGAAGATAAGCGCTAGCTGTAACACAATGTAGAAAATAGTAATACTTTGTTTGTAAATTAAATATTAAATTTATATTTAACCAGAGCTTGCATTTCTTGTTCCTCGTCGTTTAATTCAACAATTTTAACACCATTAGTAGTCTGTTCCTCTTCCTCTGCACTTTGCGACGATGAAGACATGGAGGTGCCAGGAGAAGATGACGAGGATGAAAATATTGTGGTAGGATTGACATATTGCACCGTGATGTTGATCCATCTTAAAGGATAGCTATCAATGACTGTCAGTAAGTTTTGGAATAGTTCTTCCATCTCTTCTCTGTTGGTAATTAAATGTTGAAAGGAAATGAATTTATCATCCATGTTGTTGTCAGTGCGAGTAATGAAATAAGAATGAGAAGCGTATGGGATGATCCGTAGAATATATGTTGTAAAAAAAGTGGTGGGGGTAATCTCAAGGTCAATCAAATGGAATTTTAAAAAAGGGCTGCAGTCAGTGACTACCGCTATACATCTGAAGCTTCAACAGGATCAGAAGACCAATCTGATCTGTACTTGCACGCACTTATGATGCATGTACAAAAGTCGTCTTTATAATATGCATTGCACTTTCGACAAGTGGCAAGTTTTTGCGGATGAAATTTGATACACTTCTGGGGACAGCAAGTGTGGAAGTATCGTGATTTATAAATCTTGAAGGTTCGCAATTCTGGTGGCGGTAGTTGCTTTGTCTTGCACTTGCAGTAACAGGATCCGAAGAATTCGCACTTTGTACAAGCTAATCCGTCTACCATCCATCTTCCTAAATCTGTGCATTTCTGTTCACAACAGTAGCGCGGTGCGTCCTCGTTGTTCTTCTCCTCCATGTTGCCGCTTCCAAGTGTTGGCAAGAAATGAAGTTGTACAGTGTAGGATAGCGTGTTTTATAGATCAATAAAAGTGGTGGGGGTAATCTCAAGGTCATCCAAATGGAGTTTTAAAAAAGATCATCTTACAAATGTAAGATGTTTTTTTTTATTTATGATGTTGGCTTGTCCTTTTCTTCTTCTTTAGGTTCTTTCTTAATATTCTGTTCCTGCTTGTTCGCTGTAGCCATGGCGATGAGTTCTTCAGTGGATAGCGGGTGCACTTCTGGAAACTTCAGGATCAGTTTTGGTTGGAACCCTTCTCTAGTCAATACACTGAGATCGGCGCTCATCTCTTCTACGGTTCTATAGTCCTTTCCGTAGATCTTTCCATTGAATTCAATCATCATTCGGTATAACATGGCGGCAGTGGTTGTTATCGCTGCGACCGTAGGAGAGCAAATGATGATTCTGTTGGAGTTGATCCCTCGTTTTATAGCGAAATTTTACAGCGAACCCTTGTTGACGTCATGCTTTGTCATTTAGTAGTATTTGTGGAATTTGACATTGGTTTGAGTAGATGGAGCGGATGTTGTCGCCGCCTGTGTGGGAAAGAACAATTCTTCATCGCAGAAGTTCTGTTTGGAGAACATCCTCTTGTTTGTTACATAGGTGTCAACGTTCAAGTGATAACCACCGGCAAGAAGCACTCGCAATTCATTAGTGAAATTGTCGAGCTGTTCAAAAGTTGTAATAGTGGAGGTATCGTATGATGCACACTTGATCTTGAGAGACATTGTGCAATCACCAACGGAGATGTGTACAGCACTGAAGGTAGTCGTAGACTGAGGGAATTCTTACGGACATTGCTCCATTTATATAGTTTTTGAAACTAGGTCAAGGTCACCCGAAATTGTTTTTTATATAAAGCAGCATACCGATATGTGTACAAACACATACCGATATGCTGCTTTATATTTGTTTTTTTTTTTTTATTGTTATTCATTTATTTAGAAATATTTTACAAAAGTTTACAAGAACAATATGAAATTACAGATTAACTGTTGGCGTTAGGCATGACGTGAAGCGTGAGCTCTGTAGAATTACTTCCGCTCGGACCGTGGGACGCCAAGTAGAGAGCTCCGGGATGGATGAGGCGTAGATCTTCGTTCTGCAGAAGTTGGACGAAGCGTTTGGGAAGAAAGATTTGAAACTTCGGTTCATCACCAGGCGAGTAGGGCGCTTCACTCAGCGTGCAGTTGATGGCGTCTCCGACAGTTGTTTCCATCTTCTTGATGGTGTGGATGATGTAATGCTTTTCTTCCTTCAATTCCGAACATCTTTTAGTGGGTAGGATTGTGGACTTGGAATGTTTGTTGAACTGATCGACAAGCGATTGTAAAAATGTTTGCGTTGCCATTTTTTACTTCTTCTTTTTTCGTTGATAATATTCTTAGTCTTGCGAATCTGCGTGTGAGGTGTTGACTGCTCGGTGGCTAGAGTAATACTCATGGCCGGTCATGGTTGTCCCCTCGCTTTTATACCCTTCCCATCCCCCACCACTCTGTTGGAGATACGCGTTCAAGCGATAAGCGTTCTTCAAGGCGCATTGCGATTGACGATGTTTAAAGTTTTTCGATGAAATACAAATGTTGCCGAAATGACATTGGAAATCCCTGTCCACCTGGACATTTAACACTTCGTGGTTTGTAAACTTCAGTATCCAACTGGCTTTTTCCACTCCTTTTGTGTAAATAATTTTAAATTCTTTACAGTAATGATTCATGATTTGCGGCATCATACTGTAGTGTACAAAACCTTCATCCCATCTCAAGTTGTGAAAGTATTTCATCAACCACTTGTTCGTTACTCTCGCTTTGGTAGTTAATCTGTTAAACGGTAGTGGCGGTTGGAATAAATAGTGATAAACTACAGATGTGTTCATATCTAAAACTACTAACTCTTTTATGATAAAACTTCCGTCGTTACCGCGGAACGCTTGGAATTCAATTATACCTCGTCTCACTTCCATTACTTCCGATTTGTTAGAAAACGAAACTCGTTTGTTCATGACGAAGGTTGGTAAACGACTGTTTGCAAAACCGCGGTGCACGCTCTTTTATACCCGAGGGTCTACACTTATCAATTATTGAATGAGCCTTCTTCGTTCACCTCTTGGGCTTGCTCATCTATACTGTAGTTAGTCTGATAGTTGTGCAACTGTCTCCACATGTCAACTTCATGAGGTATCCTATTGAAGATGGACGTATCTACGGGACCGTACAGAATCGGCACATACGGTTGCCTATCCAATGTATCGGTTAGATACTCTTTTATAATTGCACTTGAAAATATTAGCTGTTTTAGATATCTTGTGACAGGACCGGTAGCACAACTTAGACTGTAGAATTCATCTTTTGTCAGGTGTATCTTCATCTCATGCTTGGTTAAATCTCGAAAGCGGACGATTTGTCCACCTCGATGTTTCACTATATCGATTTCGATATTGGATTCCAGCAGACTTAATTTTGTCCTTCTTCCAAATGTGTTGTTACTCAAATAACATTCCAAAAGATGTAGATGTTTTCTAAACGATTCCCAGGAAATTTCAGTGAAGGCCACCATTTTAGATCCGTGATTTAAAATAACAGTTGGTGAATAATCCAATGATTTTATAACTCCGGCGGACACGCTCTTTGTCATACAAGAAGAGATGGGATAGTAGATCCTGAGAAATACTTCTGTCAAAATATTGGTGGAGATGGTGTCATCGATCTTTCTTCTTTTTACTCCTTTTTCAACTTCCTCTTCTTTTTTCTTATGTTTAAACTTGAGGAACTCGTCCATTTCTTGTTCGACTTGTTTTTCTATATCCAAACTATTGTCACCCATGGGAGGAGTAGTTTCTTCTTCGTTAGTATTTGCAGTAGGAGAGCTCATCTTGCGGACGATGCTTCCCATACGACGGTCAGAAATATAATGAGATTTTCATTCTCTTTCCCCCCTTTTATAACATTTGCGTCGACCGCAAAAAAAAAAAAAACAGTTTTTTACAACACATTTTTAACAATTCCTGTTAATGGAGTGTAAGTCACTATCTTGTCATGTATAATTAAACAGTATGCCGAAGTTCCGTCCGGTATTGCTTCTTCAAACTCCATTTCGATTTTTATATCCACACTGGACGATTTCACGGATTCGTTTTGTTTTGAACAATCGATAACGACTATTGGGGCTTTGGAGAAAAACTGTTCCGGCGATAATAGCGGTGTATTTGTCTTCCCGTAATATGACGATTGAAACCTCGCATACATATCGTACAAGATTGAATAGCGTTTTTTACTAAACATGACATTTAGATTGTCATAAGGAAAGAATTGAGAGTTTAGAAAAACTTTACAATTCTTTATTTTGCAATGGTCAAATTGACCGGCGTGCGAAGTTATAACATCTTTTCGTTTAGTCTGGAAACCGAGTATTACGTACCGTGCCCGTTCTAGATAAGTGGACGTCTTGACAGTCCATGTTTGACGCTCTGTTTGAGGTAGTGTGGGATATTCATGGAATTCCCAACTTCTAAACGGCATGACGATATCACGGTCAGATTTCAACTTTCTCAACAATACGATTCTGTGTTCATCGGCTAATCTGACATGCGGTACTCTCCACACGACTTTATCCAACTGTAGCTGCCATTCCAGTTTGGCTTCCGTAGTTCCAGGGTCTGCAAGTATCAAGTCCTTGTTAGTTGAAGATCTGAGTAATACCAATTCTTGTTTGACATTTATTATTATCCGTCTGTAATCTTCAGCGAATCCCAAAAGCAAACGTAAAGGGACATGAAAGTCAAAATGACCATTGGAATCCGGTGTTATAGTGTCTTTATCGGGAGCAACCCATCCGGCGGTGACTATTGAATTTTTCTCATGCGGTGTTAATGATGTTAATCCTTTCAGCGTCGTTGTTAGACCGACCTTTTTTGTCGAATCAACCGTCACTCCTGATATTTCATATCTTATTTCATCAAAAAGATATGCCATCGGGTTATTTATAAAAGGAACCGTTGAAGCGGTTTTTCCATCCAATTTTAATACCCGTCCTTCGATGTACAAGTAACTTTCACACGGTAACGTGTAAATGTCCTGTTGTTGAATGGGGATCCTTATTTCATCGTTATTGTTTAATTTTGATGAAGTGTAAGGGTTGTGCGTGTGATATTCCTTCTCCCATAGTGTTTCGTCGAACGTCGGCCCTTGAGATATATCCAGGATATCCATCGTTGGTAAGTCTTAGTCCGATCTTTTGCAGGAAACGAATGTTGTCCGGTGTTAACTCGTCCAATGTTGAAGAGCTACTGAGGTCTCGGCTCTTCCGTTGCGGTTTAAATGTCAATCCCATGTTGAACTTATGACACCGCTTTTATGTGTAACCGTATTGTAATGGTTTCTCCTCTAAAGTCAACACTGTTACCGTCCTGATCCGATATGTTCAGTACGATGTCCGAAATGAAACTGGTGTTCAATGGTAGGTATATCAGGTTTTGTGGTTTCTCAACTATTTTAAAACCGGGAGCCACTGTTGGATAAAATGTATGTAAAATATGTTGGTTTACCCCGTCTCTATACGATCCGTGTATGATATTGCATGTTATATCAATACTATTAACCTTTAATATTGTTACTGTGGTATCACCTGTATGAGTAGGTCCGGGATCTAAGATTTTTCTTTTCTTATCTGAAAATCCCAGTAAACTACCAATTGAATTTTCTAAACTTAAATCTATATAATACTTTGAAGTGATTTCCGCTTTTAAAGTATTGTTATTTCCTTTTATACTGATATTTTCTTCTCCTAGCTGCTTCTGTAATACTTGGTTTATATCGTCTATTTCATACGATCCGGTAGATAAAGTTATTACCTTCAATTGCGAATAATTTCCTTTTTCATCTTTACTCTCGTAATAATGTAGTAAATTGTTTTTTCCCTCCGTGACGTTGGGAATTGAATTGTACGTAGTAAAATCCAATAGTGCAGCTTCCCACAGTCTATCCTTGGATAAACGTAGTGCCGGGAAAAGAGTGCTTTTCAGTGTGGATGAATTTCCACTCAGTGACACTGTATACGATGACATCTCAAAGTTGACTGACGCTTTTCGCTAAAAACTCCAAACATAAATGTCCACATATTTCTGTATTGTTGGGTTGTTCTCTTTTGTAATTGTAAAATATATTTTCGGAGTTCCGAAAATAGTGTTGAAGTTCTTTCGGCGGTGGTAGATTGCCAAAACTGTCAAAGTAGTAAACGTTCTGTCCGAGTTTTTTATAGCATACCCAATGAGTTCCTGGACCATGAGTGGAATCCAAATTTACTATTCCAGTTTCATTTTTCCATATTTCATTTGGTAATGCGTCTTTCATAAAAACTCCTCTAAAAAATGGTATTCTTAAACATTTCACATAATTTGATAATTGATAATTTGTCAAGGCTTTATTTGGAATTATCAATTGATTGTTCTTATTTAGTATACACGGTACGGTCTTAGGTATAGACCTGCTCCGTTTTTTACCATCGACCAAACGGAAGTTTTCTTCGCCTTTGCTTTACGAGTCCTACGACGTCTTTTCTTAATGTTTCCACCTCTTTTGGGAGCTCTTCTCTTTGCAGGCCGTCCTCTACGACGTTTCCCGCCACCAAATTTTGTTTTACCCTTCATGGCTGTAGTAACTGCCCAAGCGGCTGCTTTTTCTGCAATACTTGCGTCACTTGATTTCACTCTTTGCCAAGCTTTTTCCGCTAACACTCTATCCGCTATCGATCTATTCGTTGAATCTGCAAACTTGGAATACGCTATATCGTGTTCTTTGCAGGCTTGATCCAATTTATTAATTCCAGGATCCCCTCTTGCTAAACGTTTTGCCAACTTAGTTCCGGGTCCACAATATTGATAACCTCCGGGCAGATGAAATTCGTATGGTAGAGCGTCTATCGCTCGATTTAGAACAGCACCAACAGGAATCCGTCTGAGCAGGGATAACGCGGCTGATGTTATACCACGTCCTTTCTTGACGCTGTCTTGACGACGACTGAGCGGTGCGGTCTTCATTGTGTCGTCTTATATAGCCGGCGTGTTTACTCTACGAGATGCTTTACACGAATGAATAACTCGTGCACAATTTTCATATTTAAATACTTAATTATTCAAATTAATTATATACTGATTTATGATTCTATTTTTAATCCAAGCTTCTCGTTCATCGGGTTGAATCATCACATGACTCGTTGTACTAGCTATATGATTGTGGGTATCGATAAGTAAATTGCCCACTATTCTTATTAAACAGTCTAAAGTTACAGCATCTTTTGGATGTTGGGGATCGTGTAACTGCATAATACGTTTATCATTACACGTGTAAGCAGTCGAATCACTTTTCGACGTTGTTATGACTTGTCCAATAGTAGCAGCATCATTTAAATCTTCTCCTGGTAAAATATTAATTATTTTCTTCATCTTTGCATCATATTTGGTCCCAAAGTGTTTATCCCAAGTTATTGTTTGTTTCATTGTAACACAATCATTTGCTTCGTAACCAGGATAAATATCTTTTATTCTTCTATTACGACCATTGTATGTACCTAATGTACCACCAGTAGCAATTAATGTTTGCACCATTAGAGGTACATCTGTATCTTTTATACCAAATCTTCCATTTGTTATTGTTTTACGTCCTGCATCCCATTCATCATTATTTCCTTGCATTAAATTAAACTTTTCATTTCCATGTATAAATTTATCTCCCCGCTTTAACACGGCATCTTCATGTTTTACAAAATTGGATGTTTCCTTTTTTAATTCTTTAGATAATTGTTCTATAGTAACAGCATCTTTTGGTTGAGAACCGAACTTTACATTTGACAACACTTTCCCATGACAATCGATTTCATCATCATCTTGTAAAATACAGTTGTCCTTGATATATTTCAGGTTTACAGCATCGCCGTCTTCCTTTGGGTATCCAATGTCATTTATAATAAATTTATAAAAAGAATATCCATGTTTAGTTTTTTCCGGTATTATAGAATGTAAATATTCTTTATTAACTGAATCTTTATCATTTTTGGGATTTCCCACGTTGGTTATTCTATAATTTCCAGCATCATATGTTTGTCCATCTTTTAAGTTGTTACCCCATTGCAATTTTAAAGTATTTGAAAGTTCAGATGATAAGTAATCTTTAGTAATTGCATCAGAACTATCAGTTGGTTTACCAACATTAATTATTCTATGCGATTTGATATCGTAAGTATTCTTGTCTAATTTCAATGATGTAGAAGTAGCTTCTTTAACTGTTTTTAAATTTGCTCCATCAGTATCTTCTTCTGGATCTTTAACTAGTTTTAAACGTTTATTACTTATGTTATAGTCACCTTCAGGAGTTTGTGGTAAACCGCCTCTTTTTCTGTCTTCTCCGACTTGCACCCCTAACGCGGAGTACCGTCCGAACTTGTCGACACTCATGTTAGAACTGATACATTATACGCTTGCAACTCTTTTATATCCGCGGGCAATTATACGACTATGCCGCGATTCCTAAGTTCATCAACCAGAGCCACCCATTCATTATTTAATCCCGTATGACCGGCTTCCATGGCTTCATGTAATAGTCTCATCCTGTCAACCAATTTATTGATGTCTCTGTAGTAGATCACATTTGTGTTGTACAGATTTTTCATAAGTCCTTTACCAGATGTTGAAGTATCTCCTTTACTCTTTTTCCCATGTTGTTCAAGAAGTGATAAATCCATAAGTGATAAAGATTTTCTTTTTAGCGGTTGTTTTAGCGCCGGTGCGGTACGCAATGTTGGCAATTTTCGTGGTGGAAATAGCTTTTTAATAACGATGTTATATTTCGTTGCACGTGAACGATTAATCATCGCATCCTTTAAGTAATTCCTTTTATGAGCGTTGGTATTTTGTAGAATTTCTTTAAAAACATTTAAATCTTTGATTGAATACCTTAGTGGTATGTTTTTAAAAATTAATTCATACAACCCTTTTGTTCCTTTATATTTATGCTCGCCGATAATGATGTAATCGTCCTGAGTTATTTCAAGCTTTGAATCACCGATTTTCAATTCATTCCCATCAATCCTTGCTCCGTATACGTGTGATTTGCTTAAATTAGGGTTAGCTTTCATGTCATGTAACATTTTCATTATGTATTTCCTTCCAAGAGGTCCATGTTGTAATATATCGCTACTCAATTGAGTTAGATTTGGAATGGATTGTTCTGCTTCAGGTATTGGGTGTTCTTCTTCTTCTTCTTCTTTTTTAATAATTGGTTCTTCTTCTTCTTCTTTTGTTTCTTCTTGCGAAAATTCACTAGCACTTGTATATGAATCATCGTCGTCTTTTTTTAAAGCTTGTACCTCTTGTTTAGAAACTGGTAGTAAAACATCTCCTTCATAACGAGGTTTACCAATGGTCTCTGATATCTGTTTTAATGGTTCCGTAATAGGTTTAAATGTAGTCTCCAGAAATTCTTCTCGTTCACTTAAACCCATCCTTAATGCGCGATTCTTCATCCTAATAGAATCGCTGAGTGATTTTATTTCTTTCAATAGTTTTTCCTGATTCACCATGTTTACACTGTGAAGTCTGATTCATTACTAGACGTACCGCCGTTCAATCAATGGATTAATACAAATTTGTCCAACCCTATCCGATATCTTCCATCTTTTATAGCTTCATCTTTCATAATTACGAGAAAGCCGTACTTTTCAGCCCACGCTTTGCCGCACATCTCTTTAAATTTATCAAATGTCATATCCGCATTGACATGATCGTTATATACGTGTTTTAAATTTGTTTCATCTTGCTTGAATATTATCAGCAAGTTAGCATTATCCCTTATAAGTTGTTTTGGAATTTTACTGTAGGTTTGACCAATATAAATACTGTCAATATTATGATGTCTTCCCATTGCGAAATAACTTCTGATTGTGTCGTGATTCTCACATGATACATCGTCAAATATAAATACAGAAAATGGTTTAGCTTCGTTTGGTTGCATAATTGTTTCACTGGCATTAAACTTGTAGAAATTTACTTCTGGTACACTCGCTAATACTTTATCCAACAACTGGTATTTAGGTTGTTGCAAAGATTTTGAAAAAATGTATATATTGTTAAAACGTAGTCCTTTTGGATTAGTTATAAGGTTAAAAACAACATTTGTTTTTCCACAATTTGAAGGACCGGTTATTAAACATCTTATGGAGTTCGGTAGTAATTCCCCATGTTTACCACGGTTTAACTTGTCACTATCCACTGTCAATTCATCTATGTTATTAATATTAAATCGTTCCTTTTGCTGTACAATATCCATCTTGTTTAAAGGTTGAACACATAATGAGTTATCAAAGTATTATACCAAGTCTTTTGTAGGAATCCAAGAATCTTCACTCTTGTCAAATCCCAACCAACGGACTTTAACTTTATCCTTTTTTCTTTGTAAAACCTTTTCGACAAGATATACATCGCCAACTGTTGATTTCAATAGTTCATGCCCATAGAATCCGCCTTGAAGTAGTTCACCTTTGTTGTCCTTTAAAATGTACGTTTCTGGTATTGTCGGCTGCACTTTGTAGATTGTAAATACTTCGTTAGTCCAGTTTGGTAGATATCTCTTACTGAAAACCCCTTTGTATTTACTTATACGCACCTTATCGTTTACTTTAAACTTTTTAGGTTTTAATCTTTCAATTTTGGGAGCCGTATTTTTTTTAATACGCTCCAAAACAAGCTTAGCATTGCCGCTATTTACTTGGATAGGTTTCATACCAATAGTGCGATGATATTTGTTATTGTACTCTTTTATAAGCTGCGGTAACATATCGTACCACACATACGATCCTCGTTTGGAAAATGTTTTGTACATCGCTCCTTTCAACGTTCTATTGAATCGTTCTATTATCGAAGCTTTGACTTCCGAATTTGTAGAATAATGATTTATGTTATATTTTTTCATTAATCTTGCAAATTCCTTATTGAAATATTCTTTTCCATCATCAGTTTGTAAATGTTTTATGACAAGTTTATTTCTTTTAATAGCCGTTTCCATAGCTTTTGTAACACTTTTCCCACTCTTGTCCTTAAGCGGTAAAGCGTCAGCGAGCTTGGTAAAACAGTCTATAATCGCTAATATATATTTAAATCCTTTATTTAATTTACTATGCGGTATCATTTCGATGAGATCGGCTTGGTAGAGATCGTTCATTCCTTTAATAACTGTATTTCTTCTTGGAAATTTTTTTCTTGCCGGTTTATGAAGTTCATGTACAATCTTATCCTTCAGTCCTTCCATTCTTAGATGTTGTTTCCACGCCGGTTGAAAAAATACTAATCCTCAGACTGGTTTGTCTTCTTTTATATTATTAACAAATATGGGTCAAGGCCGAATAATAGCTGTGTAAAAAAGAGGGGGCATGGCATTGGGCTTGCCATGCTCCCCTCTTTTTTACGGAAAGGAAAAAAGGAAGTAGGTGAAAGGACGAAGAACAGGTTTTATTGGTCGATAGGAGTTAATGAATAATGTCCAAAGGGAAGAGTGTGTATATTGTCTTGCTGGATATGCCTCTTGTCATCCTTGTAGCTTAGCGCCCATTTGGTTTGTTTAACACTGTAAACTTGATGGTTGAAGCTTCTTATCGTATTAAAAGTTGCTGTGGTTTCTATATTTTCAAACAGACATCTTTTAAAATGTTCAAATTGTACATTCTTCTTTAGATATGATGTTTTAATGCCTTTTGCCTTCTTCACAACTTGATGTTCTTCTTTTTCACTTATGTATAGTTGAAACGAATAAAGCTTGGACATCAAAGCCACAATCTCTTCCATAGGCGCACCATTGGTTTCATCTTTGAATTTTCCTAAAACTTTCTTGTTTATTCCATTGTCGTAGTTAGGATGGTGTTGCGGATAGTCAGAAAAATCAAAATCATCTTTATAAATAAAAGTGCGTAGGTCTTCATACATATTATTGGTTATAATCCAATAGATGAATGCGTCAGTGTCCATGTATGCGATTCCAATGTTCTCTCTTCCATAATGTTTCACCATTTTATTATAATGAAAATCGTACATATGAGTTTTTGATATGTCTAAAATGGACATTCCGACATAAACAGGGCGATCCATCTTAATTGAAATTTTGTTCATAGAAACGGCAACAAGGTTTTCATTAATAATTATTGAAGATGCAAAGTTTGGTTTTTGGACCAACTTTTGTAATTTTGTTGCATCATTAACCAATCTTAAATCTTTGTGATTCCTCTTGTTTTCTAATGTTTTGCCGAATATAGCATTATTCATCAATTTAAAGAAATCCTTTTCAAAATTGGACGTCGCTGCAGTTCTTCTTCTAGTGTTGTTATCTATATAGGATTTCAACCAACAGGATTGAGAAAATTGTAACACCCTATTAATTTTGGTAATTCTTAATCCCATCTCTAACGCTTGTTGTACTGTCCAATAATGTGCTACATACCTCGTCTTGTTGGTGAGTGTCATCATTAACTTCGGCCATCTACCAGTCGGAGATACTTCTGTTTTTGCTAATAGCGGCAAGTCGTAATGGTGGTCGTGAAGATGTTCGGGGTACTCAAAATCAACGTCAAAGATGTAACCGGTATCTCCGTGTTTAGGGATATCGGCGATGTTATCAATCGAATTTGGATCAACCCATTTAAAATTATCATATGGAAGGGGTTTTGACATAGCCCATCCATATAGGTTATTCGCGTCAAAATAACCTATAAATGTACTTGGTTGTGACGCGTCATAGTTGGGGAGGTATTTATTGTTGGCTTTTACATATCTGGTTACACTTTGCGTTAATCCTCCTCGGATACCAGACTCTATCATCAACACCATATCTATATCGGTTAGTAGTTGAAGTTTACAGTTTGTTTCTTTTAACATGGCCTGCCATGCCAGTCCGGGAGCTGTGTACGAATGAAGAGGGTCTAATCCGTATGCTTTTAAACAGGTATTCCTAAATTCTTCCATTATGTCACATAATAGTGTCACATCCAATTTAACGTAGAAATCTGAATATTCTCCCAAAGTTCTCATCCCTAATTCATTCCATACCTTACAAGCGTGTTGATAATCTTCCTCACTGATGTCCTCTTCGTATAATTTACTCTTAAAAGCTTCTCTAGGTGGAAGTGAGGTTTCTTCAAATCTTTCCAAACTGTCGATATAATCATAAGGGAAAACACCTTTGCGAAGAACTAGATCCAATTTATCGTTATTTACAATCATTCTTGTTTCTATTAAATCTTCTTTCCTGAGATTTTCTGAAAGTCTCGATAAACTGCACGGCATAAACCGGTACGAATCTAAAAATCGTAATTTTATATTTCCAATCTTCTTACTAAAGCTTATAAACTTTTCAGTTGTTTCCGCGATAACATCAATCGCACCGTCATCTCTCCCCAATTCTGGTATTATAAAATGACCATCATAACCGCTAAGGTTATGCAGTATTACAGGTATATTTCTAGGAATCTTGTAATTGATGTTGCATCCGTTACATGCCGCACCCCTATAATATCCTGTAAGATGATCATGATCCTTAACTTTGTAGTTATTCAAAGTAAACTCATTTTTACATAAAAAACAATGGGTGGCATTTTCATGTTGAATTTCTTCTTCTTCATCCATAGGTATCATTGGCACAATATCACTATACAAATTTTCTACATTCCTAGCTATTTCATATAGATGATCAAGAAATGTCGCAGCAACATCTTCACCACGGTACACCACGGGTCTTGACGTTAATCCGTACCCATTTAAATGTTCTTCAGCCAATGTAGATTTAACCAATAAACAAAAACTGTTAGGCTTATGCATTTGATATTTTATACTCTTCCTTGCTTCAACATTTTCATCTTCAATAGGGACAAGTGTTGATTCAAAATCAGCATATACCACTATAGGAATGCGATACTGATGGAACACCTTTTCAAATTGTAAGTATGATTTACTTAATGGTGGTAAGATAATCTTTGCTTCAAAGTGTTCATTACACAGTTGTTTATGTTCTTGTAACCAATTTCGGCCTCCATTTCTTTCTTCTTTAAAACAAAAACATCTTTTACAAATTACTTTTTTATGTTCATTTTTTGATAGCTGCTTGTTGACGAGTCTTTCAAATGATTTTATCCATACGTAGTGTGACACTTCATCCTTTGTAAGTAACAACAAGTCCGTATGATCTGCAAGCTCGTTCTTCACCACTTTTAAAGGATAAACTTTATTGGAACTGTCCAAAGCAAATACGTTAACTGATATTCCGGGATTTTGTTTTTCAAATTTTGAAATACACTTCAACCCTACCGGGTAAGACATACCTTGAAAATTATATCTATATCTGTAGTTTTCATATTCGACGCCAGGTCTTTGCGCATGGCGTGTCACAAATTTTGAGGTCATGGCGTATCGAAAACATTCCATATCTTCATTTTCCACATTTACACATGATTTTGTATCTTTGATCCTTTTCGGGAGTGCAATATAACTGCTGCCCATCAGCCCATAACCATGCTTGTGAACTCTTATGTCCATACCTACGACGCTAACCAGACTCCAACCTGATCCTCTTCCTTCGTGTTCTTGAATTTTCGTCAAAATCTCTTCAAAACAATCTTCTATTATTGAATCAATATCCGAATTAGCCATGATGGTTCGATTTTTTGTTATAAATCCTCTTGGTGACATTTCTTCTTCTACATTGATAAACATGGCGTCTAAAATCAAACCAAATTTAATAAAGTTTAATCGTTTTAGTTCTTCTTTTAAAATCTTGATCACAATTGGTTTAGCTTCAGCAACAAATTGTTCTAATTCCAGATTTTCGTTTTGAATTTTGTGATGCATCACCACTTTACCGGGTAATGCGTGAATACTTAAACTTGGTAGTGTATTAGATGGTCCTGCTGTTACTTCTTCTGTAGATATGTTTCTATTTTCTCTTACTGTAAAATTTTCATTTCTATTGTGATACAACTCCTTATGAATGTCTAACAATATTTCATCTTCATAAGTCTCTAAACATATCTCACAACGATGCATTTTAGCGATGTTTACCCTTTGAAATTTAACAGGTAAATGAAACGCGTCCTCTTCATACCGCCTTTTTATGCCATCTTACCCCCACCAATTTTAATCTTCTTCTTCTTCTTCTTCTTCTTCGCTATCTGACGGGAATAATCGTCTTGCGCAGAAAACCAATCTTTGACGTATTGGTTCTACATCAGGATCGTGACTAGATGTTGGAGTTTCATGATGGACATCTTCAAATTCCAATGGTGATGGGTATTCATTCTCTGTCAAGTCTATTTGCACATCTTCAGGTGCCTCACTTGTTAATTCTTCTTCCATACTGTCAACACTTTCCACTTCTGAGTTGTCGTCATCCGAATCTCCCATGCCGAGATCTTCTTGTTGAATTTTATATAATATTTCAAAAATAGGTTTCCTAGGATAGTCAGTGTTATCCACGGGAGCCATTCCGAATGAATAAAGGAGACTCTCTTGTGTAGCTACTTATATGACTATTTTAATAGGTCAAGGTCAACACCTCCTAAAGCGAGAATGGGGAATAGAGCACTAAGTGGCATGTTAGTCCATTACCACAAAGTGATCTATTCCCCACTCTCTAATGTGAGTCCAAATTAGCAGCCAATTATTAAATGTCAATTTTTTTTATTGTTTTATTGTTTTTTTTTTTTTTTTTTTTTTTTTTTTTTTAACCTCATCACTGTTTATATCAAGTCCCATTAATAACCAATTGTTTTTACTAACACATAAAATTTTAAATAATTTTGTAGCTTCTTCCACTTCTTCTTTATTGACTGTCTTTCATTACACAGTTCATAGGTTCTTCATCTTCTTGTAGTAGAATTCTTTTGCATTCATATTCCAACTGCTGTATTCTTTCATTCTTTATGGCTAACTCAATAAGTAGTTGATTGATGTAGTCGGCGGCCATATCGATAGTTCTAGTCCTTGATTCTCCCAATCGCACTCCTGGTATTAGCCTTTGCAGTTTGTAGTATTTTTGTCTTATTCTCGCCTCTCTTACCTGAGCCGACTCTTTAAAATGACTTTTCGGGACTTTCAAACGTTGTTCATCCTTTTTTGTTGTAGTAAGGTCCAAAACATTGTCTCCACTTGCCATGATTCTGATTCTACTGCGAGATGTGAGAAACAAGAATATTATGAGCGGAATGAGTACAACAACGTGTCGAACCTCATTTATCCACTTTCCCCCACCACAACACTTTCCCCCTCCATGTTTTTATAGGTCAAGGTCAAATAAACTTAACGCGAGAACGGGGAATAGAGCACTAAGTGGCATGTTATTCCATTACCACAGAGTGATCTATTCCCCGCTCTCTATTCTACATCTAATTTTTTTGTATTTTTTCTGTTTTATTTTTTTTTTTTAATTTTTTGTTACCCGTCATCTTTACACAGCAGGAGGTTCATACTTTATAGGAGAGTCTTCATCAGGTTCATGAAATGCATTCCACGCACAAGTATCAGGAAGTTCATTAGGCTCGATCTTTAAAACAGGAATTTCACTAGGCGAATTCCATACACCAGAAGTTTTATTCGTCTTCAGTTTGTTTTCTAACACTTCAATTTTGTCCAACAGTTCCAAAATATATTTCTTTGCACCCATCAATGTTTGTATCCTGGTATTGTACACATTCAATGAAGGCACTATGAGTTGCAATTGATGGAACGCCATTCTTTCTTTCCTACACCGTTCCTTACCTAAAGCACTCAATTTTGGATGTGTTATTTGTTTTCCTTTACTTTTTAAAGGGGTTGAATTTTCCACTGGTTCACTCATTTTTCCCACAATGTTCTTCTTAAGAGTTTTAGCAAATAAATGAACCTCCTACTGTGTTTTAACCCTCTTTTATACACAATTCCCCCCACCATTTCAATTTTTCCCCCACCATATTGTTTAAACAAAAAACCAAACTTCCAATTTTGCATTCACATTATTGTCTTTTAGAAATTTAATGAATTGCGAGCTGGATGTTGATATTTGACTGTTTGTTAAATAATCTTTTACCACTTGTTCATCTTTCCCTTCTAATATGTAGCAAAATACTTTCATCAAACTTCCATCATCTTCTTTCGATCTTATAAAGTTTGCAACAAATGTCCAATCTTCATCGACAATTTTAAAAGTTTTTATCTCCATGTGAAAAGACATCTTTACTCCAGTTATTCTGCGACAGTAATGAAATCAACCTTTACCAAGCAACATTTATAACCAATACCCCCACTACTCTTTCCCCCACTACTCTTTCCCCCACTACTTTTAGTTAGACCTTTCCTCCATACCATTACTCTAGTATGTTCTACACCTAATAAATTTACATAAGACCTGTGCACAGATTGTGCATCTTTCCCGCATAGCTACAAATCTTATTAGCGGTGCTTTAACACGATGGTCAACGTACCCTCCTTCAACTTCAAATTCGTCCCAATCATCTATAGCTGCTCGTGCACAATCTGGACAAAGCCGGGTCCCATCTGCAAATTTATAAGATACAATAATGCCGAATCCATAATGTTCTCTTCGATACTCGTGTATTGCATTTCTAACCGTATTGGGAATAACACATTCTCCTGATCTTATTATGTGATTAAATAAGAAATCATCACAAATTATTTTTCTCAAACAAATAACAAAAAGACTATCCATCGTGTTGTAGATGAGAGTAACATTCGTACTAAACTGTTTTACTGCCTACCACCCGCTTAAATAACTTATCCCTACTACTATTTTATAGGTCAAGGCCAAGCAATATTAACGCGAGAACGGGGAATAGAGCACTAAGTGACATGTTATTCCATTGCCACAAAGTGATCTATTCCCCGCTCTCTATTCTACCTCTACTTTTTTTACATTTTTAATTTTATTATTTTTTTTATCATTTTATGTTTTTTAACTTAAAATCCTAATATTTCATTTCCTTCTTCTTCACCTTCTTCAACCACACCTTCATTACTACACACATTTTTCAAACTTAACAGTTCTTTCTTCATTTTATTGTTTTCATTTTCCAATTGTTTAATTTTTGATTTTTTTTCTTCCAATAGTAGCTTTAAATGTTTTATGTAACTAGCGGCTACGTGGACAGTTTTCACTCGGTTTTCTCCAAGTCGCATTCCGGGAATTTGAAATTGAAGTCTGTAATATTCAATGTTGATATTGGCCTGGGTTTGTCTTGATTGTTCACTTCTTCTCCTTCTGGTCTCCTCTTCTGCATCAGAAATAAGCGTATGATACAAAATTGGACGTTGCATCGTAGTTGGCTGCTCTTGTAAAAATAAAACTAAATTCACTCCTACATCATATTTATCCCCTTTCCCCCACCACTTTACCGGTTGTCCCAAAAATGACGAATACATATTTCAACGGTCACGCTAGCACCATTTTTAACAAGATGGTTATAAAGAAAATAAGGATAGTCGCAAGATTTAAGATCTTCATTTGCCAACATGAAATCAAATGCTAATTTCCTTGAATATTCATTATGGAATTTTTCATGAACACTAATTAGAATTCCAGCCTTTTTAAACTTATAACCAATGTCTGGGATTTTCTTACAATCATCTATGTCCAGAAGTGGAAAATAATATGTGAAGGAGTTCACCGGTGGTACCCACACTCTATCACACTCTTCACAAAACACTTTGTACATTCTCGCTCGCTCATCCATTTTCAAATGATTTTTACTCATGCCAGACTACCGTTTAAATAGCCTACTACCTCATCTTTCCCCCCACCATTTTTATTCCAAATTTGTTTCCTCATGTTGCGGAGTATCAATAACATGGGCAGCGGCATTCCAGAGTTGTGACTGCTGTTCTTCTTCACCTTCAGATTCTGTTAATTCTTCCGGTTGGTGCATAAAGGATACATTTGAATTTGAAGCGGGTCCAATATCATTGTTCATTTGTTCATTTAAATTTAAAAATTCTCCAACTATTTCTTCCAAAAACTGTCCAAACGTAATATTTACCTCTTGCTCTACTTCTTCATCTTCTGCCATCTCACGATCTATAACAATTTCAGTGATGTAAATAAAAGTGGTATCTCTCGGAGACATGGTTTAAAAGAAGAACATGTGGCTCCAGTAACAGTTACACGAAAAATGAACAGGATTGTGTGGAACCCTCGCTTATATATAGGAGACTGGAAGGGGGGGGGGGTCAATTATAAAAATTTGTAACTTGCCTTGCTCTAATTACTCTTCCGCAGACAGCTTGTATTGCATTGCAACCACTTCCACCTCTATCTTCATGCCTTCTACAAGATTACGTACGTGCAGCATCCATGGAAACAGTATTTCTAAAACTTCAATCCTTACTCGACATGCACACAATACTTTGTACGCATCACGACGGTACACAAACACACTAACCCCCATGCCCATATCCCTCATTATGTTTTGTTCAATTTTCAAAAATAACCTATACAATAGCGGCCAAACTTCTGTGTGCTCAGCAAAAAACGAATCCAGTCTCTTATACATGTTTAACGTATAGCAACAAGACAAATAATGAGCAAACACATGTGATAGCTGCTTTTATAACGTTCGCCAGTACAGTAAAAATTTGAAGGGGGGGGGGGGGTATATGATTTTTTAGTGGGATGTTAAAAAATTAGTAGTTTAAAACCAAAGCCGAAAAGTAATGATTAAACCCTACATTTTCTTCTAATTGCAAATACTCCACATATGCCTCCGCCCATAGCCATAACAGATCAATGTTACGCCAATATACACCAAAGGTGGGTCTATCATCAACTAAAATTGGAGATGCTATGTTCACTAATCTTCCGTTTTCTATCCATGTCATAGCTTCAATTACAAACCTTCCTATAATATCCATTGGAGAATTAATATCCAAAAATATTCTTGTAACAACATTTTCACTTAACAAGGGCACTTCAATTTCTTCATTGTTTTCTTCGTCGCTTTCTTCGTCCACCTCCAATACTTCTCTAATCTTTGTACATTTATTATAAAATATTGGAACATCTCGGGGAGACATGTTCGCCCTAACTATTATTAGCAAGGAATGGCTCCAACACAAACCGCCACACTCTTATATAGGCAAGTCAATGAAAAATCAGCGGCGGGGGGGGGGGGGGGTTCCAGTTCCGGTCCGGAAGGGGGGGGGGGTCAATGTCAAGGTCACATGAAAGTAGGTCACGGGACTTAGAGCGGCCAAAAAATAATGGGAGAGAAACGCAGCGCACTTATCATAGCGCTGGTTTCTCTCCCATTATTTTTTGCCAACAATTTGGAATTTGGAAAAAAGCTAAGATTTTCTAATAATTACTTCGCCCCCACCTAGTCCAACCATCCTCACCTTTGAAGAGAAAGTCTTTCGCATCAAGTGTATTGATCGCTTTTTTGGTTCTAAGAGGTACGGAGAGCTTTATTACCCACTTATAGCCGTTACACCCTATTACAATTCTATTGCTCTTATCCGTTCTACTTACAAAAAAGTACCTCAAACCTTCCTTCAATCTCTTCAACCTGGTGGGAGGGTAAGACTTGTGGGAGACCACAGTCAGTTGTGGCGCAGAAATGTGTTTCACGACATGTAAACGGCAATACTTTTCGTTTAAAACACATTTCTTACCACAAACTAATCCTTTTTTAAGACCCTTACAGAGCACTTCAGGACATTTACGCGGATTTTTAAATGCCCTGCGTCGCTCTTTCATTAATAATTGATAACGCTCTGAAGGAGCAATTTTGAAAAGCTTCTTTTTTCGCTCTAAAACAGGAATGATAGGACGAGAAGGAGTAGATTCAGGAATAGGCGTGATTAATGGTGGCAAGGAAATATAAGAGTGAATAGAATTGAGTAGTAAAGGTGTATCCGGACGAAGAGGCTCAGCAGTTCTTGGGACATCCGTTACCTCCTTCTGCGGTGGTGGCATTGCAGGCACCTCCTTCTGCGGTGGGCCCATTGCGGCAGACCGGTCTTCTGGAGGCTGCCCCGCGTTCGTTGGTGACGGAGGTGGTGAGAAGATGCTCCCAAGAACAGTCATCGCTTGAAGAAGAATGTTTGCCGGAGCAGGAGTTCTGGACGAGGAAGACGGTGTGTCCATCCGCTGCAACATGTGGTCCGGCACATTCTTCAGGCGAAGTCTCTTCGTCGGTACAGACGGTGCAATAGGTGCAGACGTAGTAGTGGTACTTGTAGTTGTAGAAGTAGTGGTGGTAGTAGTCGACATGGCTCTGATGCGGCAGCGTTGGCAGCTGGAACCAGAATAAACAGACCCGTTAGTCGGCCTCGCATAAATAGTGACACAGCACACGCAACAAGTGAAAGTGACCTCGGGGGGGGGGGGGTTCCGGTTCGAAAGGGGGGGGGGGTTATGCATGAGTGAATTGAGGTCAAGGTCACCAAAAAATAATAATGATCCAAGGTGATGGAGGCGGCCAGGACCGTCTCCACCACCCTGTGTTCCTCAAACACTCCCAATCCCAACCCAAAAAGTTACGTCTTGCTAGGGATCCCGATTTTTGGCCCGCACGCACGTGGCGATCCAGTTTGGTAGTCTGTGATACGGGCGGCCAGCCTCGGGCCTGGGCACTGGACTTGACCATTCCAATTTTACAATAGGGACTCTGGAACAGGTAATGCAAGACGCAACTCTAACCTCCCACCCTTAATCTAAACCCACCCAATCATATTTTTGCCTGACCAAAATCAAAAACAAAAATCAAAAACAATAAAAAAAATGCGCTGCCTAGGGCACAACGCGCATGTCCCACCCATATTTAATGAAGTTCAATCGAACTTCTTTAATTTACATTTACATTTTAATTTAATCTACCCATCCTAACAGCTAGCTGTGGAATATAAAAAATTATTAGTACACAGATAAACACAGACATGGACACACACACACACACACACACACACACCATAACCCAATACTTAAAATTAAAAAACACATTTCTTAAACATAAATAATCCCATAACACACCTTAATGCTAACATCGCAATGCGCAAGTTAAACCTTACAACTAACACATCTTAAGACTAAAACCAAATTACGCTTTGCATAAAAACCATAGACACACACACACACACACACACACACACACAACAAATATTAAATAGTAATAGCCTAACAACAAGAGTAACTCAAATATATATCGGCCGCTTATACATTTGAGTTGCCCTCTGAGTTGGGTCGGACTGCCGCGTCCGGAGTTCCGAGCCCAACTGCGGCGGCAATAGTCGTCGGGGTAGTTCTCGGTTCGCAGAGTGGTGGGGGCAGCGGTAGGGGTTTAAGGGGGTATGGAACCTTCCAGCAACGTCAATGGAAAATTCCAAACGGATGTGCTTTGTTACATGTGGGTCGGGCAAAACGCAGGTGGAGCCTTGTATCTCTCAATTTGCATTAGATAACATCAAATTACATCCGCTGACAAGTAGGAGCCTTGTACCTCTCGATTTGCATTTGATAGCATCAAATTACATCCGCAGCTTTCCCCATCGCGTGACAGCATAATTATCGTCGATTGTTATCCACCCTCTTCCGACGCTTAATTATAGTTGCAGCGGAAGTAAACCTCCGGTACACGCAACTTGTTTTTAACATACAATAGACTATTGTTTGCAAATGCACACATAATCCTTGGCCTGGTCGGTACTTCTTACACGCTACACCTAAGACGTTGTGACGTCAAGGGGGGGGGTCCGGTTCCGGTCCGGAAGGGGGGGGGGGGGGTCATGCATGAGTAACCATCCGCGTGCATATAAACGAAGGAAAGCTCGCGCGCCGCCCATATAGAGGGCTGACACCCCAGCGGTAAACAACAGATCCGTGAGTTTATACCACATAGTACTATAACATATGATTTATTTTTAACACTTAACATTTTAATTTTTTTTTTACACTATTTCTTAACACTACAACAATCATTTTATAAATCAAACTTTTATTTTCGCGTCTATTTTCCATTTTTGTTTAAACTACGTATGCTAATTAACATCGCGTGCAGGCAACTCACACTGATTATTTGCAGGTTCCATTCTTACACACCTGTTTCCTCCTTACTATGCAGATTACTCTCTTACTTTAACAACACTTAAACTCTAACCGCTACTTCTCGGTCATATTAATATAGTTAGTGCTACACTACAGGATTTACCTGTGCAATGGTGCACGCGATATTTCCTGCACATCTGCGGGTAATACACCTTACACCCGTCTACTATTATACTTATTGCTACATTACACGAGACATTTCTTGCACGCCTGCAGATAATACACTTGCTAACCGTCTACTAATATGATTATTGCTACAGTACAAGAGACATTTCTTGCTCACCTGCAGGTTATACACTTTACAACCGGCTACTATTATAGTTAACACTACACCATAAGATTAAGCCTTACACATGGGTATCGTAATCCTACTTCATCGTGCACGGAGCATTTCTTGCACACCTGCACCTTATACACTTTACTACCGTCTAATATTACAATTATTGCTATGATACGGTAGTTACCTGATCAATCACAGTTGCGGCCCCACTTGCTTATCCACAGGCCGATACTCGCAATCCTACAACTGAATAATTAATTAATTAACTTCCGCTATTACCGATACTTTTCTTAAACTATCCGTCTCTTCCTCCGACTCTTGTGACCGTAGCCGCGGCCGACTGACAAATAACCGAGCTCCCGCAAACCTCGCTCTTTTATGCGGTTTTCTCGGGGAGGGAGTTGGAGGGGATTGGAGGGGGTTGGAGGGGCGTCGCACGTGACTCATCGATCGCATAAAAAGGGGGGTTGCCGCCGCGCGCATGCCATTTCGGTGGCGGAATCGGTCGGGTGAGGTACTATCCGTAGGTCTCTGACGCTTTTATAACTAACGCTTGTTACTTTAAAATGTGTTTCCGCTTTATATGCTAATTAGTTTCTATATATTCAGACACAATCGCGGCCGCTGACCATTTGCCGGCTTACTCTCAAGCGGTTCACATGTAAAATCATGGCTTCCCACACTTTACAGCTGAAACTTTTGCGCACAAAACATATTTTACAACAGCATTCTACACCTGCAGTTTCAAAACCGCGTAGTACGGTGGCTAGACTTAAGAAACGGTTCAGGTTTCACCCTTTGTATTTTGCACCACCTCACCTTGGCAACACTTGTACTATTGATACTATTCTACAGACAGTCTTGACTGACATGGTGAAGTACCAACATTTCCCTCTTCTCACGCCTATTGACGGTCCCGTCCAGTTCTTCTTCTTCACCATCTTACCGGGTCTATATCATCGGACATCCTCCGACTCGTGTCTCATTGCTCTCTATCGCCTCACACGGTAAACACCTAAAAGCTCTCATCTCTCTCTCTCTTGCAACCATGGACACACAACAGGGTTCACCGGTGCAGTCCCCTGAAGTGACTTCCACTACGGAGACTACTGCTAACACTGCACCAAGTCCCACAGACAATTCCTCCACGCCTACAACGAACACCTGCTCCCGCCCGGTACAGAGCGATGCGGTGACCACTACTGCCGCAAACGACGTGGAGGCTATTCTACGATCACTGATGGGGTTCGATTAAAATAAATAAATGAAAAAATAAAAAAAACCCCTCCCTCCGCCCGCCGCTCCCGCTCCGATCCGACCCGTCCCGAGTCCCCGCCCCGACTGAGCCCCTCGCGGCTCCGCTTTTTTAAAACTCCCTCCGGATGGCCTTGACCCACTTACAAAACACACCCATCACTGTCAACCACACCTGCCGGTTCGAACCGCTTGGCCTTGAAATGGGCCAGAACCGGCAAAACCCCACTACTAACATGGGCTTATATGGGAAATAGAATTTTTAATTTTGAGTGCTTGTGAACACGATAACTAGTGCAAAAATCGTCTGATCATCATGAAATTTACTACAGGCATGTAAAGTTACATTCTCTTGGATGAGTTCGTTAACCAGTAAGATCGGCCCAACTTCAGTAGGGAAAGTGGGGGATTTTACCCCTCAAAAGTGGGTTTTTTCAACTTTTCACATAGATATTTTTATTTGATTACCTTTTAGTGTACACCATTAGATTTGGCTCAAACAAACAAACAATTTGGTATGTTTAATTATTGCTCTACGTCCACTGGTTACCGAGATATTAGCGAATTTCCTTTAGAAATAAGCTATTACCGTCGTTTTCATGGGAGCTGCCGTTTGTATCGATGTAGGGACACCTCTGCGATTACATAATTATATATATTATCTTGTGGCTTTTTATGTGTACTTTCTGGATACGTAGTGATTATTTGTCGGTAACACATTTAAAACTGCTCAAATAACGATTTACTAAAAAAATTTAACATGGGCTTATATGGGAAATAGAATTTTTAATTTTGAGTGCTTGTGAACACGATAACTAGTGCAAAAATCGTCTGATCATCATGAAATTTGGTACAGGCATGTAAAGTTACATTCTCTTGGATGAGTTCGTTAACCAGTAAGATCGGCCCAACTTCAGTAGGGAAAGTGGGGGATTTTACCCCTCAAAAGTGGTTTTTTTCCACTTTTCGCATAAGTATTTTTATTTGATTACCTTTTAGTGTACACCATTAGATTTGGCTCGAAAAAACAAACAATTTGGTATGTTTAATTATTGCTCTACGTCCACTGGTTACCGAGATATTAGCGAATTTCCTTTAGAAATAAGCTATTACCGTCGTCTTCATGGGAGCTGCCGTTTGTATCGATGTAGGGACACCTCTGCGATTACATAATTATATATATATATATATATTTTATTGTGGATTTTAGCGAATTTCCCTATAGGGAATACGCTATTACGGTAGTAGTCATGGTAAGACCTAAGCCCGGGACCATGATACTTTTTCGTTTTGAGGTCCCTAGAAGCCAAAAACACCGTTCGTTCAAATTGATATATATATATATATATATATATATATATATATATATATATATATATATATATATATATATATATATCTTTCTGAGCCAAGAAACTACATACCGAAAATTTCGATTTTTTAAATTATGTAAGCAAACTAACGAACTCTCGTATACGATCTGGGTACCCGGAGAAAGTAATAAAAAATCAAATTAACAGACCAAAAACTCAGGGGATAAGTCGGTTTACTAGTAATGAACCAAAGTTTATTACTCAGTTCTACCCAGGACTCCATAAGATTAATAGTGTGATAAAAACATGAATTAAGAAGAATGTATCAAAACCATGCGGGAAACCGAGATGCGGTACCTGTACGCTGATGGAAAAACCCAATTACAAATTTAAGAGCAGCTCCACAAATAAAACTTATCCAATCAGAGGGGAAATGGACTGCAACAGCAGAAATGTTGTATACCAACTTGAATGCAAATTCTGCGAAAAACAGTATATTGGACAAACTTCAAACTTTTTGCGTGTTCGGATGACAGGTCATCGGGCCGACATCGTACACGAAGACGAAGACAAACCTGTAGCAAAACATGCTAACTCACACAACAAGAAAAAAATTGAAGAATGCTACAGGTTAAAAGCCATAAATAAAGTTGAAGTTAATAATAACAAAAACATAAATTCCATCAATCTCAGGCGTTCTGAACTGGCCCACCAGTTAGTGCTACAAACGAAACATCCCTCTGGCCTCAACCTGATATAATATGTGGAATATTAATTACATAATATAAACTGATGGAAGACCTACCAACTTATCCATTCCTCAAACGTGAAATCATCTGTTTATTTCTATTTCTGTTTTTATTAATGTTGTCATTTTTTGTTTAGTTTTGTTGATAATTTTTCATTGTACATATTTATACATTTTATTTTATATTTTTATACTATCTGATGAAGTCTACTAGATAGACGAAAATTAATAAAATTTTTTCAATTTTGTTGGAAGAAAAGAGTATTTATTAAATATATATATATATATATATATATATATATATATATATATATATATATATATATATATATATATATATATATATGTGTGTGTGTGTGTGTGTCCGTGAACACGATAACTTTTGAACGGAACCTCCGATTTTGATGAAATTTGGTGCAGGGGTGTAAGCCAGCGTCTGCTAGGTTGAGTTCGCGAACCAGAATGATCGGACCATGGGAACGGGGTTTTATGGGGTTTCAAAAGGGTAAAAAATGGGTTTTTGGCTTTTTTTACTTTTATTTATAAAATTCAACACTTTTAACTTAAACCATTTAAAAGAGCTTAAAAAAACAAACAATCTAGTATTTTGAATTTTTTACCTAGCTTAAATGGTTATCGAGAAAATCCAAAAACTGTGTTTTCCATGTTATTCTTATGGGAAATTAACAAAACCTTCTATCTTGCTTATTTATTGACATATCTTGATAAAATTTGGTAAGTACATTCATTCGGAAGCGTTTAACTTATATTTGCTTAGAAAACCCATATGGCGGCAAACCTACGTACTTACCCCTATGGGGTTTGTGGGGAAAATAAAAAGAACACCATAACCGGATAAAATTTGGTATGTACATTCCATAGGTTGGGTTTAACTTATATTTACCAACAAAACCCATTTGGCGGCAAACCTACATACTCTCATCCCCATGGATTTTATGGGGAAATAGAAACTATGCCAAGATTCCATTGGAAATTCGCTGAGTACGCAGGTCTGCTGCGACGGGGGTATTTTTTTTTTTTTTTTTTTTTTTTTTTTGTTAATAACAAACTTAAGTTAGAGCAGCATTCAGGATAACAAGTACGAATACAATTTTATAACTGTAAATTTAATTGTTATTTTCTAAAACGTTATAGAGGTTCCAAAAAGTCCCATAACTCATTAATTGGTTTAATTCCAACAACACCAATTGTGTGGGATTAAAAATAAAATTTTTACTCCCCAACTGTTGGAATAAAAATACAATCAAACAGGATTGAAAACTCACCGTCTATACAGTAATCCTTGATGTTCAGATGCGAACAATTAATTGTTTCGCGCCTCTGTCCCAGCGGCATCATCAGCGCATACTGGCACGAGATTAAAGGTGTTGTAAAACATTTTTAAATCACATTTAACACACATACAATACACAAAAGTTCAATACTACCACTACACACTACACATCCTGAGCACACCAACTACTCGCATCTGAACATCAAGGATTGCTGTATAGACCGCGAGCGAGTTTTTACTAATTGTATTAGGAATTTCTGGTAGCCAGTCACCACAATACATTAAAATTACTTTATAAAATAAAGCTTAGAAAATTACGTTTTATTTCTTTAACACTAGGCTAAATTTAGATTTTTTTATATGCAATACATTATCATACTTTTAAAGACCAGCATAAGTAAGTTTTAGATTGTGATTCCTAAATTTCTTGTACCGTTTCATTGATTAGTTTAATAATAATTATAAAAATACATGAGATAAAACATTTGGATTGGTCTGCAATGAACTGTGTTTAGAATGAAGTAAGCCTAAATGGAGTTTAATAGGACTCAAAGCAGTTGTTGTGTTTGATTTGTTTGTTTGTTTTTTTAAGAACAATTAGCCCCATTTAGTGCAGTAATAACTGTTTATATTGTGGTAACATGTTGGGGATGCTCGGGAGTGTTGTAGCATTCCTTTTGGAGTGCCTGTGGTAAATTCATGCTAAACGAGAAATCAATGAAACATTTTGTGAAGTGAAACATAGGCAATTTAGAATCTAATGAGTAATTTAGGGATCATATTTATTATTACTCAAAATGTTTTTCAGCAACAGTTTTAGAAGTACAAAAGGCATAATCAAAAGAGATTAAGAATGGTTGCGGTTGGAATCTTGTATACAATGCGCTGTTTCTCGTGTACAGTGTGGTACTAGAGTCCTAGAACGGTTAAAAACTTTAATTATATAGACTCAGTTACCAATTTAAATTTATATACATATTTAACAAAACTGTACTTTTTCAACCACATTCAAGCTTTACAGCTCTTCAGGTGAACGGACCACGAGGAGGGATTTCCATATTATAATGTAAGCTTAGGTTAATATGCACTTAAAATTGAAAGTCAAATTTAGTAGAGAACAAAGCCGCAAACTTTACTTCTAAAGAATTACCTAGTAAACATGGCAGCCATCAAACTTTATATTAAAATAATATTAACAAAGATTAAAAATGCATTAACTTCCAACATTTCCAACCTTTGGAGGTCGGGTTTGCGGTACATTGCTCGGAATACAGACTTTTAATATAATATTACAAGCAGCTCACAAATTTTTCTACAACCTAGTTTCTCGATCCACCGTTAGTGAAAGTAAAAAAGAGAATTACTTGTAGGAAAGTATTCCTTGGTTATGCGATAAATTATTTTACAGTCTTTCTATTCTAGACAATTCACTCCAAACCTGACTTGAAAATGTTCAATTTTTTTAAGTTATTACATATTTAAGCATTTTTGGGCTTTTTTTATATAATTTTAATGTACATTCAATTGCCCGCCATCTTTGACAATTTTGAGTTTTTAAATGTGCAACAGCAAAAATATTTTTTGTTATAATTTTCATTAGATAGACTTACTTCTAATCAGGAGTTGTGAGGTATATTATAAACTCATATACACCAACTACAATATATTACAATTTACAATATCTGACAATGTACAGTTCAATGAGTATTTCCTTTGGAGTGCTTAGTTGATGCAAATTTCGAGACGTGGTTTCAAGGTGTTTCCTCTTCCAATTTCGACTAATCTTCCATTAATTTTGATATTTTCTTCTCATCTGACTCGCTTTACTTCTTGCCAAATCCACTGCAAGAAAGAATATGGTCATAATGTATTTCTAACACTGACAAATCAACTAACTAGTAATAAACTCATGTTGACAAATTCCAAATCATAACCCCAATTGGTCATCGTTGAGGAAAATTGAAAGTAGTCTATGGAAGAAAATTAACTATCAAAGGATTATGAAATTCAAATAAAGATAGTTTTTCCTAAAAAGAGAGTAGACATTGATAGTTACACGTAAGAGAAGGGTCTTATCGAGAAGAAGGGTTGATGTTAAAAAATATTTGGAGACAAAACTGTTAAAGATGAGATGGCTTGATTCTCAAAGAAAAGTACCAAAGTCTTAAGTAATGTTCTGCGTTTAATCTTAAAACTCTGCACAAGCTCTTATTATTGGAAAATTATAAATGAAATAAAAAATAGACTTGAGATTTCTAATAATAATAAATTTTATTATTGTGAGTCCTTTCGTTTTCCATGAAAACATCATCACACCAATTTAATTTTTAAGACCATATCAGTAGCATCAATGTATGCAGGCAGCATTTGAGCATTTAACAAACCAATCAATAAATCTTGAATCGTGATATCTTGGACAAATCGACCAATTAAGGTCGAACAGGAGTAATACCTGAATCAGCCTTCCCTCACGGTCAGTTGCAAGACTCCTTATCACGAGGTAAATAGTTTAAAGGTGTGAAATTTAGCCTGAATTTTTTGGACAACCAACATTGTTTGGAAGGAAGAATTACTTTTGGAAGATTATTCGTTAGTATTATTCTGTTTATTGTTTTACTACATAATAAGAAATGTATAAGTAGCATCTATTACTACATCTGGTAACAATTTCATCTCTGATATAAAGTTTGGGTTGTATGCTAAAACTGCGTATTATAGATTGCATAAATGCTGCAGAGTAGTAAAGGTCCCCTGGTGATACGTTAAAAATTAAATATTAATTTAAGGATCCATTTCTTACGTTATCCTCTTTCCTTGTCTTATCCCGTTCTTATACGCTTATATCGGGCTGAACTAACAATATACATGTATTTAAAATAATTATTGTCATTAAAAGAAAGTTATAAACACAAAATAATAACAAAAGACTCTTATTCAATTATGAGTATGATACCCTCCGTTGGCCTAACTGTAGGTTTGCTTTTGGTGCCGTTTCAAAAGGGTGTTATGCAAAACAGCAGCTACAGATAGTTTGCCGCTGAGTTTCTGCAGGCGTTTTAATTAATATTTAAGTTTTGGCGGCCACAAAAAATTATCTCTTGAAGAAAAGGAAAAATCTAATGATTGGTCATGTAAAATCAAAAAGGAATTCTCGTGGATGTGCAACTTTTTAACAAGTTTTAATATCATTCTGCACAAGCTCTTCTTATTAGAAATTTATTTCCAATCATTAGATTTTTCCTTTTCTTCAAGAGATAATTTTTTGTGGCCGCCAAAACTTAATCTGGACTACCTATCCCATGTAATTGCTAAACTTTTTAAGTTTAGTTTGAAATCAATAACACCCTATCAATTGAGTATTGTGATGAGTATTGTGATTATCAAAACCTAATCTGCAAAAATACACTTATTCACAGCTGTATATCAACAGATGTTTAAAACAGATGTGAACCCAAGCCCAATGTTATTCTAATGGGAAAATTTCAAATTTCCAAATTGATAGTTTCTTTATTTTAAGTTTGTTTCTCATATTTTTTGGCGGAAACAACTACAGATCAAACTCTATCCAAATGCACCAAAAACTTGGAAATCGGTTGAAAATTGTAGGAGTAGTTCTCTTAAAAATATCCTCAGAGTACGGTATCAAAAAAGTATAGATTAGTTTTTTATCCTTTGTATTGATCGGATACCAAGCAGGTGAATTCTAAACGTATTTAGCATGCTCTTAAGTGACAATCAACAAAGCACAAAGTAGTAATAATTAGTAAAAAAAAGCGAAAATTAAATATTTATATAACAACGTTTGAGCACATCGTTTATAAATATATATACATTTAAAGCTTCTACTTTATTGATTGAGAAATTACGAAAAAGGAAAAACCATGTTTATACCAATACATGTAGCCTATTAATAACTATGATGAAATGAAAATCATAACTTTGTTCCATTAGGTCCTGTCAAAATATTTTTTTTTACTTGATGATCGTATATTTAATTTTTATCTCCAGATACTAAATTGAAAGATACTAAATTGATATTCATTAGAATTCCGGGGCTACTTGTATAGCCAGTTTAAATCAAATGTATTTCACATCGTGATAGTTTAATCGTGTCAGATTATAGCTTTAATAAGTCTGTGGAAGAACTTAACTAGAAGAACCTCCTAAACGATATTAGGACCCTGAAAGCCTTGTTTCAGGATCCAGGGGCTGATAATATTGTTTTTTAGATCAGACCTGGAATATACGGTACATACTAAGACACAGAGTGATTATACCCGAGCCACTAAGTTACAGCTTGAAAATTGTTA
Organism: Neoaliturus tenellus; assembly: GCA_030545055.2. Lineage (NCBI taxonomy): Eukaryota > Metazoa > Arthropoda > Insecta > Hemiptera > Cicadellidae > Neoaliturus > Neoaliturus tenellus. Next base: position 227,776,214 of record CM061532.1, read on the forward strand.
AACCTCTGGTCAAGTCCCACGTTGGTCTTGTCCCATGTTGGTCAGTTGGACTTGTTACTTACCACTTGGACCTCGCGTCCTCTGGCTCCTCGCAGGTGAGGGTGGACTCGTCGAAGACCTTGCCGTCACCACAGGTGATCAGCCTGGGGAAGCCGTTGACGCAGGTGATGAGACGCTCGCAGTCGCCGGGCACGGGGAACCTGGGGTACGGCCAGAACTTGGCGGCCACCGAGTGGGGGTCAACCTTGTCGGGGCACTTGAATCCGAGCACAGCTGCAACAGGGGAGGCCAGAAATGTAGAAGAATATAAATGACAATCTGAGTCTGGAGAGCTAAAGAAGAATCAATTTCTAAGATAAAATTAAACATTATGTAATTATGTATATTCTTCTTGACAGGAGTAACAATGACATAAAAATCTCTTTCAAGCTTCAAATATTAACGTCATCTTACTAGGACAAACTGTACACACAAACAATAGCTCTATATTTTACACTGATAAGTTAAAAACACTCTATATTAGTACCAAAGAGGTTAAAAAGATATAGAGTGCTCAATACACTCTATATCTTGACAATATATCTATATCTTGAGTTGTGACATAAATGCATTACTTCTACATCTTCAAGGGACTGTTCTTGATTTCCAATTTTTGAGTACTAACGACCATGCCACTCAACTTTGTTCTATATTATCCTCCATGATTAAGACGCATTCTCCTTTAAGAAGAATTGGACTCTCCAAGTTTCCTGTATGGTTCTCGCCTGAACTTAAAGAGCTAACAATTTTGAAGAAGAAAACTCACAGACTCTTCAAGCAAAGCGGTGATCATTCACTATAACTCCTAAGAGATAGATGCAAATACTTGTCCCAGGAATGTTATTCTCGATATCTGACTATGATCCAGGAGTCAATTCCTCATAACTCACGAATCTTCTGGGGTCATGTGAGGAATTCTAGGGGTGGAGTCTCGGAGCCCGGCAATCTGTTCCTGAACGATCAACACGCAGCAACAGCCCATAATATGTGTGCACTTTGGTCTAAACACTTTGCATCTGTGTACGAGAATCATCAACCTATATCTTCATCCATGGGTCTTGATGCAGCTGAATACGACCTTAACTTATCTACGTGCTCATTCAGCGTTGAGGAAGTCACGAAGAAACTTGAACAGCTGAATGTCAACAAGGGAGCAGGACCAGACGGTATACCACCTTCTGTTCTTCAAAAGTGCAGCTCCATCATCAGTCCATCTATTGCGAAGCTATTTAACAAGGCAATAAATGAGGGGATTTTTCCAGATGTGTTCAAAGCCAGTTTCATCGTACCTATACATAAATCTGGTAGCTTGGATGACGCAGCCAATTACCGTCCCATAGCAATTTTGTCAACCCTTGCTAAAGTATTTGAGAGCCTTATTCTTGATAAAATTCGCCCCTTTCTGAAGAATATTATAATTCCTCAGCAACACGGATTCACCAGTAATAGATCTACTGTAACAAATCTTGTCTTGTTCCAGCAATCAATCCTGGATGCATTTAATAAAGGTTCGCAGTTGGATGCCATTTACTTTGATTTCAAGAAAGCTTTCGACAAGATCGATCATTCCATCCTATTGCTGAAGCTTAAAAGCTTGGGTATTGGCGATCCCCTGTTAACATTTTTCTCTAGCTACCTAACCAATCGTCGGCTTATGGTGAGATATAATGGAGCACTTTCTGATGAATTCAAGGCAACTTCTGGTGTACCTCAAGGTTCGCACTTGGGACCTCTTCTTTTCATCATATATATCAACGATATCGGAAAACATTTGAAAGTGAACTATTTATTGTTTGCAGATGACTTGAAGATATATGCGCAGATTTCTTCACGTGATGATTGTATTTCTCTTCAGAATTCACTTGGTGTTATTCTTCAATGGTGTAGCAAGAATAGAATGTCTCTGAACCTTAAGAAATGTTTCTGTGTCTCTTTTACTAGATCTCAAAACCCCATACATTTTGCATATAAACTTGGGTGTGAAACTATTGACCGGAAACTCGAAGCACGTGATCTTGGCGTGTGGTTCACTTCCAGTCTAAGTCCTGAGTTGCACATATCCAACATAAGCTCCAAAGCTAGCCGTGCCCTCGGCTTCATCATCAGGTTCTCACGGGGATTTACTAACATGTTGGCACTGAAAAACCTTTATTTTACCCTTGTTAGAAGCATTCTTGAGTATTCTTCTGTAGTCTGGAACCCTTACCAACTTAATCATGCTCAAACTCTCCAAAGAATACAAGACAGATTCATCAGAGTTGTTGGATGCCGAGTGGGCTTCAACTACAGAGATATTCCAATGGCTGAAATTTCGGATATGCTGCATCTCCAGACTCTGGCATCCCGCCGTAGTGTCGCCGATCTTGTATTTCTGTACAAGATTCTGAACGGACTTGTCGATTGTTCAGAACTCCTTTCCCAAGTTCATCTCAAGACTGGACATCGAACAAGATCAGAAGACCTCTTCGCCAGACTTCATTACCGAACTTCATATCTCCAAAATGGAACCATGGCTCGAATCCAGAGACGAGGAAACCAAGTAGCTCCTCAAGTCGACTTCTTCTATGATAGTCTTGCACTATTTAGAAAGACAATCGCCAACATTATTTCTTAGGATCTCAATCGAACAAAGAATGTAGCATTGTTTCATATTTTTCTGTGTTTCAATGGCAAGTTTTAGATTGTGTAACTCTCGAAACCATTATTGTTACTCATGTTGATTGCATTACTTTTTTCAAATGTATCTATTGTTATTGGTTGGTTGGTTTTTTTTTTTTTTTTTTTTTTAGCGAATTTCCCATAGGGAATAAGCTATTACCGTAGGTCTCATGGTAAGACCTAAGCCCGGGACCATGTTACTTTTTCGTTTTTAGGTGCCCAGAGACCAAAAATAATAGTCATTAAAAATTTTATATATATATATATATATATATATATATATGTATATATATATATAAATATGTATATATGTATGTGTCCCTAGACACGATAACTCTCGTAAAAATGGTCCAATCGACACCAAATTTGGTAGAGATGTGTAATCCTACGTTTATTCGGATGAGTTCGAAAACCAGACATATCGACCTACCGGAAGGGGTAGTTTTGGGGTGTTTTGTACCCCAAAAATGGGTTTTTTGCATTTTTCATACGTAAATTTTAAATATTTTAAATTTTTATTTTGACCATTGGATTTAGCTCAAAAAAACACACAATTTAGTATTTTGAAGCTTTGCTCTATCTCCATTGGTTACCGAGATATTACAAAGTCTAAAGACAGTACATTGTCTTTTAGGGCTCCAATGTTAATCTTACGGAGAACAAGGATGTGTTAATATTTCACTTATTAACCAATATTTTTGGATGAAACTTGGTATTTAGCTTCATTTGGTTGAGATTCATCCATTTAAGGTTAAAAAATCTTGTTTTTGTACTTATCATGGCAGCAAACCTCCATACTCTTTTCCCATGTTAATCATATGGAGAATAGGCAAACTCTTTTATTTATGGACAGATATTGATAAAACTTACTATATGTCATTATATGGTCGAAATAAATTTTTTCTATGCTAAAAACCTACTTTTAGTGTCCCCCAAGGCAGCATACCTGCATACTCTTTCCCTATATTTATCTTAAGGAGAATAGACATTTATTTCCCTATTTATGAGCACGTGATGAAATTTTGTTTACAAGTTTAGCTGGTCAAAATTAATATTACTAATTTGGAAATTCGCTGAGTACGCAGGTCTGCTGCGACGGGGGGTATTTTATTGTTGTTGTCATGTACATATTGTTATAAATAATTATTGCCTGTTACGTAATTGTTATATTCATTATTGTTGTTATATTCAAAGTGTAATTTTCGCATCATCATCCTACTTTGTTAGTATTAATTAATTTTGCTTGTTATTACTGTTACTTCATGAAAATGGTTGTACCGTTGAAATAAATAAATAAATAAATAAATAAATAAATAAATAAATAAATAAATAAATACATATTAATTTTTTGCCCCCTGTTGTTTTGCGCCATTTTACCCTTAATTCCCGCCGTTTCCTTGGCAACCGTCCCACAATTTACCCTCGTTTCCTTGTTTACTAGTTTTAACTATTCTGATTGGTGGCTACAAGCTTAAAAATTACAAATGATACTTTTAAAACATATCTTTATTTGTTGTTTGTTATTATATTAATTTAATTTGATGGTGTGTGAGCTATTGAAGTTGGTTACCATAGAAAAGTCGGATAGGTGTGAGCAAAATGGTAAATAACTAGTGGGAAAGTGTAAACAAACGACTGGTTACCAAGGAAACGGCGGGAATCGTGAGTAAAATGGCGCAAATCAACGGGGGACAATTTCCCTATCCGTGTAGAACTATATAACTACTCTATTTAACCTCGTTGATTAGTACTTTTTTCTTTTAGATTGGTTGTGCCATAATTTGAATTACTTTAAAGGGTTAAATACATTATTAGGACCCAACCAAAGTTATACACATTTATTACGATATTTAGATGTTTTCATCAGCCTTTGGACTGCATACAACACAGTTCCGTGAGGTTTTTTTTTAACCTGGCGTACAATCAGTATTTTATATTCCCTCGATGAGAACGAATTTTACTTACAATAGGAACAAGAAAAGAGTTCAGAACAGTTATTGTGCCAAAAAAATTACTAGAATGTCTAGAATACTAATACATAGGCTACAATCACAATTCAGTTTGTGAATGATTTTATGTTAACTGACTCTAATACAATTAACACGAGTAACAGGAAAAATTACTGTTACACTTTTGCTAGGACCAACTCTAGGAGAAAAGTTCTGTTACTCGTAATGTCAACCTACAAATTCTATAAGGGGACAAGCGATTAAATATATTTCTCTTATGTGAGTCTTTCTTTGAGTTTCCTGGTCAACATTTGTTATCGGTTACCCTCAGGGTTGCACTGGTCCAGCAGCAGGTCGGGCCAGTTGCAGGAGTGGGTCTTGTCGTCGTAGGCCAGGCCGGGCTCGCAGGGTGTCTGGTAGGGGTAGCCGTGCTCGCACTTGATGTAGTTGGTGCTGCACGACGAGCTCTCGGGGTAGATGCCGAACTTGTACTCACAGCCGGGCGAGCTCTCGGGCACCACTGGAACGACACAATGATGGGACACTTAGTTGATAAGGTTCATGCCTGATTGTTGCCAAATCATGTTACTATCCAAGACGATCATGACACCAGCAGAATGATACAGTTGTTAGATGGTCTACAGGCTATTGAAAATAATTTAAAACAATTAAGAAAACACTACGGTAAAATTCTTTTTAAAAACGTGAATTCAAGCTATGGAGGCCTATAATAAACCACCTCTATTCCCTTTCAATTACATATTCAAACCGTGAAACTAAAAAATAATCATTTTATATAGAAATTTACAACATCATACCTTCTTTTTCAACCGGGATTTATTAATCGTACAGGTAAACAAATAATATAAGCTTCAATTGAACTTACTTCATAAACAACTTCATGTCTTTTGTAATAAATCTTGTAATCTTGAAGATTGAATGAAGTGTTTGCTACTTTTCTATACATCCGAGAACTAATTTTAAAGACACTCATTTCACGGACAGCAATGTTAAAAGATGTATTCTGCGTTTTCGTTACTGATTAAGTACTTTGACCAAGTCGACTCACAGACAGCCTTCCTGTTGCCGCACTCGACGGCCCAGTGGTAGTTGCAGTGGTTGTGCACGTTGCCCTTGCCGTCGTACAGGAGTCCGTTCTCGCACTGCTCCAGTGTCAGCGTGCCGTTGGTGCACTTGAAGAAGTGGTCGCACGCCTCGGGGTGCTCGTACGTCTGGACTCCATACTGCTCCGGACACCCGGGCGCGTCCAGCACCGGCAGGCTGTGACCTGAGAACACAATCATTAAAGGATAAATATAGTTCTGTGGTAAAATTATTGTGATACGGAAGTTGGCCACTAGGATATCCTAACTTCATAATTTTTGGAATTATGAATATCCTAGGTAGTGCATGTGTGAAAGTACTTTATGGGTGTTCTATTTTAAGCGTTTCAACTCCTTTAACATTTTTTACCTTTTGTACGGGGAACGGTTCACCTCTCCCTCCAACTTAGAAGAGCTGTTTTCCAAAGACCCCTTGGTCCAAAATCACAAATTTCCAGGAAACGTGTTTTTTTTTAAGGTGTTGGTAATGTTGTAGGCTATGGTATTTAAAGCTTTTAATAGTTATTATGATTGTAATTAACCCAGAACTATGTAGTACAATGCATAATTGAAGGTAATATAGTTAAATTCCTGGCAGTTTTTTTCCAAACCCCAACTATGTCCAACGGACTAAGAGCGGTTTGGTAAAAAACCTTGGACTTAGTTGCGATTGGAAAAAATCCCCTATATCAGTACAAAATCCATCAATAATATTAGGATATTTAAATTTTTTAACACACTATGTACACCAACACAAAGCATACCTAACTGTATTTCTCTTTCATTATGACTAATATACATACAAAAACAAGTTAAATTAGCGAAAGTTTAATCAAATTAAGGTTTTGATGGCTCTGTTATAGGCATATTACGTTAGATTTTAGTCGCATTAGAATAGGTCATTTCTGCTTTATTTCGGGTAGTTACCTATTTCACTGTAATCAACTCGAATAATGTAATGTTATAGGCTACAAATAAAACACAACATTATATTACTAGTGTTCTTTAATATTTAGCCTTGTTTGAAATAATAGCCGTAACACAAAAGTTTTTAGATGGGGATACATGTCTATGAAAGATACATGTCCAAAGATTAAGTGATTAGGCCTAGCCTAAATGGTTGAAATATTGAAATTAACGTTAAATTAATAACGTTAATAAAATTAAATAACTTTAAATTAAGTTAAATTAATAACGTGAAATAAATAACATTAGTCAGGTGTGTTGTGGGAAAAGGCTATGGTGCGCATGCGCAGATGACTTAGTGGTGTTTGGAAAGTACCATATGAGGACTAAGCGAGGTTTTGGAAAAAATACCATTATTGAGGTTCACATTTAAATGGGTTACAGTGGGATCTGGAAAAAACTGATTGTACACTTCAATTACAATGACAACCTACGTTATTGGACATATCATATCTCAAATTCGAAAAAAATGGACTAAGGGGACTTTGGAAAAGAGCTCTTCCAACAAATTTTGTTCTGATGTTGGATAGCATCAATTATTGATAGCCCAGTTATTGCCTAGTTGCTATTGTTTTCCAATATCAAATTCTTTGGGATTCTATTCCATAGTCTAGGTCCTTAATCGCATGTAATTCTTGTCTGCTCAAACAGTATACGATCATATGTTTAGGCCGAATCCTTAAGATGGTCGTCATGTACGATAACAGGGACCTACTATCTAACAACTTCCATTTCGTCTTAAAAGTTTTGGAAAATATGCAAATTAAGGTGAAACAAAATAACGTGAGTGTTATGGAATGCTATGGAACGCCTGCAGTCTTTTATCGGTAATGACGTAACGACTAAGTTTTTATTGGAAATCTATTAAAAATCTACAAAAATGAAACCATCATTTTTGTTATGTAAATCTCCAGTTCAGTCCCTTTGTCTTCCAGCTCCTTGGAAAGGTGGATTATGTAAATAAAATAGTTCTACATAAGGCATACTAAAAATGAAATCATTCAAATTAATATACTGTAATATCAAATTAATCCAAGTATATTGCGAAGGACTACTGTAATAACTTCATGAATTGAATTAAATCACGGAAAATATTTGACCTGCGTAAATGTTATTTTAATATTTTTAAAGCCGAGGGATTACTAGCGTCTGTGTGAGGTAACAGGGAAATGTCACGCCGCGCTGTCAAAAGGTCGAGTGAAAGTGCACCGCCCTAAATAATTAAATCGATTATTTTGGCCTCATTGTTGGGGTTGAGTAACGAAAACAGCTGGCATCATTGTTGACCATAAATTGAAATTTACCTCTTTCCAATAATGATGCACTATAATGTGTGTTTTGACATTGAAATGATTGGTTACGCCTACTATGAACCATTTGCAGAGGTTTACTGCCCTGTGGCTTAAGAAGAGTTAATTTATTAATATGAATGAACTCAGTAAAGTAGAATTAAAATGTATTGAAGAAATACTTTATTTATCAAGAGTTTTACACAAAATGTTTTATATCCTATACTTCAACAATTAATTAACTTTTACAAAATTGTTTTTTATTTAGTTTTTACAATTCAACAAGTTTTATAATTGTACAATTCTATAACGTATTATTTTTTATGACACTTTTGTAAAATAGATCACTTTAAACAAGGCTAATCGCTATAGAGTTCACATTTAACTGATGGTTTATCTCTAGGTTTATATAGTCACTGTTTTGTGTTTAAGTTGTGATTGTAACAGAAGAAAATTTAATATAAAAATGTAACATGTACATGGGCAGACGATTAATTTTTTGACCTTACACGTTGCTTCTATAAAGTATCAAAAAAATATAACTCAAAGAGGTTGCAACTGAAGCTTCTCCACCGGTTGCCGCCCAGTAAGTCACCGGCTCGGCGGGAGTCGACGCTGCTGCCATCTACCGGCCACCTTTCACCGGAAACCCGGAATATCGTGATTTATTTCGAGATATTGTGCAACGCGTGATATAAGAACGACACGTCACGGCTTTCATAACTCATCATCGGCCGAGCAGTGTGGCGGTCACCGAACCGGCCGAACTATCATTCGGAATTAATTTAAATGATTTTGGTTGATAGAAAATGTTTATCTCCAAACATGCTTTGATCAGATAATATTAATTAATCAGACAACTAGATTAATTATCAAGAACAGTAAAATGTTCTGGTATGACATTTGTGACATTACAGTTACAGAATAAATTAAATTCTGTCATTGTGATAGTTGAAAAATCTTCCTCCCCTACATGAAATAATTTGAAAAGATAAGATTGTACTCATCTCATCATTTTAATTCCTACTTGACAAGTTTTTATGGGCCACTTGAAAAAACCCATCAGAATTTTGAGCCCATACAGTAAGAGTTAGTCAGGTTTTGGGAGGAAATCATAGATATTTACATTAAATTAAAAAGATCACTTAAAGTTGAACAAATCACAAAATCGACTTCGGAGGTGAAACAGAGGCGGAAATTTCAGACAATAATGAAACTTGGTTTAAAATCGTTTTACCAAAACTTAAAAAAAAAATAATCTAACACATTTGAATTTCAATCCTTCATATTTCTCTGATTAAAAATATACTACTTTTGAAAATAATTTATGATATGACAGACAACAATGTAGTTTTTTTAGTTATTTCCTCTTCAGGAGGTGTCCGTTGAATGGTCCTTAGTAGGGAGGCCCAGAATGTTTCCATTGCTACTATTTAATCATGTTAATGGGTTAAAAGCACTAAAATCTTACATATAAAATGACATTTAAATTTTGTATTTCCTATTCAAAATCAAAGATTATACAAAGCAAACTGAATTAGTCTTTCAAGAAAAAAAAAAAAAAAAATACAAGAAGGTTAAGACGTTAAGATAAAGTCGAGAGTGGAAAAGCGAGTGTGGTGGAGCGGCGTCACTCCCACAACACCTTGACCTAAGACACTTTCGCTGTGGTCGGCTTCCTAGCGGCGGGCCTCGGGAGGTGTGACCTGCTTACACGGAGCTGGACGTGGATACTGGCAGCCGGGCAGGACCGAGGGGGCGGTGTCATGCATGGGACTTGGGGTAGTGGACGGGTAAACCACTCCATGAGATTAATAAACAAAGTGAGGAGGCCTTGGTTTGCGTTTCAAATCTAAGTTGTATCATACGTTGTTTTATTAATTGTTACATTCAGTGGAATGAGATGATTTTATCACCATAGAACGTAGCGTTTCATTTTGCATTTTAATATTTTAGAGCAAGAATGCCATGTTGCGCATTTGATAATTATTGTTGAGCCTTAAAGTATAACTATTAAATTAGCGACCTCTAAAATATATAACAATTTGCAAAAGATGTGGCTTTAAAAGATTTAAACATTGGAAATGATTATGCACTTGGACATCTATTTCAAGATCCGAAGAGTTATTACACTAAAAAATATTGATTAACTCAAACAAAACTATTCAATTTTTTCTACTAATCCAACCCATTGCTTATGACATGTGGTAAGACACGATGGCTTTATTTTAAAAGAAAAAATAGTAATATTACTTCAATTATGAATAAAATATTAAAATAATTTTCCACCTTTAACACATTAACGAATACAACAACCTTAATGTGCAGGGAGTATTCTTTTTATAAGACGTTCAGTTGAGTTTCATTTTCGACGAAACATTATAAGTTCACCACTCATCCACCAGCCCTCGAGGTTGTGTAATCAGATGATAATGATACTCAGTACACCGCCCTTGGCCCCCATCGCTTGTACAGAGCCCACTGTTCGGTCTGCCATTATATGCCACTAAAGGAAGACTATAACCTCTAACGTTAACATTGTATTTAATAATCAACTTGGGCTATATTGAAATGTTATGTATGATTATCATTTCATACCTCTCTTTATAACACAAACAAACTATTAATTCTCAAATTAAATTTAATTTAATCAGTCTGACACATTGAAGTTCGTTAACAACAAACAAGTCAAGCACCACTAAAACGGCCTCCAATTCATTTCTTATTGGGAATTTAATTGCGGATCATTATTTTATTGATTCACAGAATGACTTCAAGAACGAACTTACTACAAAATACGCTTAAAGACTACCTCGAAGGATTAAAGTTGATCTGAAATTTCCATCGAAAGATAATTTTCATACGGTCGAACATTAAAATTGGGGTTTATTAATTCAGTGAGCCAGCAACATTCATACATGAGGATTTCACTCATCTTCAATCTGTCCATCAATTACGTTCATAATGCCAGAATGTGTGTTCTATTAACATATAGTCCTAGTTTTATATTTGTCAATAAATTCTATAAGTTTATCTTAAAAAAAAATAATGCATTATACCACAACCATGTCTGATGTGGCAGAAATGGATATCGGAAAACTAGTCACTTATTTTATAAAATAAGTACAGATTATTTTAGAAATGTAATAAATTAAGGGCCCAGTGAAGATATGAGAGTAAAACACACACGATACTGTACACGTTAGACAGTAACAATGTCATAAAAAAATGTACCCATCATGCACTATCTACATTTATATAGATTTTGTTGTTAACGTAAAGTTACCTTAAGTCATTGTTCTGACAAAATATGAATTATAAATTACAATTAGAACGATTATCAATCAAATTTACGGAGATTTAAGGGGGCATACTACCTATTAGTCACCAGTGTGAGTTGATTGGCCCAACCCCAATAAACACTTCATTACTGTGTCCACTTGCATGCAGCCTTGACGGCTCCGGGCCCAAAGAAAGATTGAATATGGCGATATGAAAGTGAAGTGGACCAGTGGTTGACCAACAGACATTGTATTTAGCGGCTGCTGCTATACTGCTGATCTTGCGTAACCTCCACACCACACCACACCACACCGGGCCGCCGCACCGGCCCCGCGAGAGGTGTGACTCAAACCACCCACTATTGGTTGTCATATGACTAGAAATGGGAGAATTGGGAAAATACTCTCTAAATAGTGTCGGTGTTATCTGCAATTCGATAGTTATCGCTGAGGAAATGCCCCACGCTCATCTAAGGCTAAACTGAACATAAAAATTTGTCTCTCTACAGAAGTGAGGTGATTTTTTTACTAAGATGGAAAAAAGCTATGTAAAAATTTAGAATTGCACCCTATTTTCCACAATATGTGAACTTAAACACGTAATAAAGCATTTTTACAATCTCATAGTGCTGTATCATTCCCGAATGTAAATTGTTCAGACAGTTTGATTTATTTAGTTGTATTGTCGGTAGTTGGTTAGTATGCTATGCATTAAAGCATCACACTTATCACCTGGTCGAAACCTTTCTAGACCCCTTCTTCTGTCAGAACAACTATACACCGATAAAGCGAATCCTCTAAGTTGTATTAAAAGTGTTAACACTTATTAAAACATTTCATCGTGTTATTATATTTCTGGTTTGTGCTTCAACATGGTTAGTAACAATTTTGTGTCGTTACTAAAAAGAGGGATGGAAATAAATACATTATTTATAAAAAAATTCAAGGGATGGTAAACCGTGATGAAGTTTTACTAAAAGAAGCCTACAAATTAACTGCATTCTTTCTTATTAGTACCAGTATACGTGTTGCTCGAAATCGAGCAATTTATTTAAATACAGTACAAATGTTACTTTAGCTCTAAATCAATGACATCAGACCAATCCAATAAAGTGAATATCTTCAATCGCCAATAACTACACGTATTTACAGCTGATTATTAACAGATGTTTAAAATGCTTTATTCAGTCCCAATGTTATTTAAATGGGAAATTTTGAGATTTCAATGGTGGATAGCGCCTTTATTTTCAGTCCGATTCTCATCAAATTTTGGTGGAAACAGCTACAGACCAAGCCCTATCCAACGACACCAAAAACTTGAAAATCGGTTGAAAATTGTAGGAGGAGTTCTCAAGACAAAAAAACCCTTAGCGTATTAAATAAGTACAGATTCTATCTTATAAGTAAATGAAGGACTATTTAATCAATAGTAAAACTATTTACAATAGCCGAATAACATTAGCATCGTCTTCTAATAAATCAATTATGAATACAAAAATTATTAAATAATACAACATTTATCCCTTGATGATTAGTCTTGAAATAAATGATGTAATGTATTAATATTAATGCAATATAAAATATCATAGTTCAAGCACGCCTTTAAAAGTGCAACAATGACGTCACGTTTGCTTCATTATTGTGTTGTCAAAACTGCGCTGAAGATGATACACGTTATCAGTTTCATTCATGACAGAGCAGGTTGTTTACAGGCTGATAACGCTCTATCTGTCCTCACCCATAACACGATAATCCATCATTCTGCAAAGTACGTACACACTAAGTATGCACTTCCCCGTGTACTTCATTACCAAATTTTAAAAAGTTAAAATTTCTTGATTACTTTTTTCTCATATTTGTGGACCGAAATGTTTTCATGATGTTAGTTGAAATGCGAATTATTGCAAATTATCAACTGCGAAGAGATTGCTCATCAACATTTTTGAAGACCCATATTACTCTAATTTGTAATGGAGTTACTTCATAGTTGAGTCTCGTTCATTTGCTAACAGATTTCAATACAATAATTTGTAACCAAATAGGTTTTAATACATCTATCAGTAGTTTCAATAATATCTTAAAGGGAAAGCTAACTATTTCATTAAAATCTTTTAAAATATCAAGTGACTGTTAGTTGGATGAACGACTCAAAGAGGAGAGAACCCTCATAAATGAGTGTTGTTGCCTCACTTAATGATAAAGTCCGATTTAAATAGTGAACGATTTCTCTCGAGGGATGTACTCGAACATTCAGAGTAGATTTTTGCATAATTATTAGATGACTTTTCGTTGGTAAAGTTATTCAGACGGTTAAAAATTAATAATTCGTAATTGAATTTCCCATCACTTAACATTATAATGTAACACCAACTAGGAATAAAACTACTAATGATTGGTATTACAAACGTTTGCCAGGGATTGTTCATTTTGTTGTATATCCTTCCATGATGCTTTGAGGGGATACAAGGCAGATCCCATGTTTAAAGAAGTCCTCTTCAACCTTAATTAATTGTCTTCATTATGTTTATTCATTCATTTAGTTACACTCCTTTTAAAATTCCCAGTCAGGTTCCAGTGGGAGAGAGAGTGATAATATTTCTAAATTTCTTTTTCAGCTGATTGAACGAGAATCATGGATTTTTTTATTTTCAACAATTAATTACAGTCCTGATTGCCGTTTATGAACATGTATTTAGTAACTGTTATGTCCACTGTAACAGTTATTATTGTTTTTGTTGATGTCAGCAAATTAAATTCAGCCATTGCCTTTCTCAGAGAATAATAAATTGCAGATTGATGTTTTTCACTAAATTTGTGTAACGATGAGTTGTGATATGGTCTTATGCACTTAATATTGATGTTTATACTTATATCAAGGATTTGTATTATGTTTGCAAGATCCTACACTACTTTTGCTTAAAAGAGACATTGTTTTCGAATTTCTAACTAACACGCTCAACAAAGATAGACGAATTCATGTGATGATTATTCATTTAAGTTACTTGCGACCATCAGTTAGTTACCTGTGTCAAATGCTCTCAAATTACATCAACCAAAATTAAAAATTAACATTAAATGACTGCTAGACAACTCGAGGGCCTGAGAATTAGTGTAAAATTCCTTTAACTGAGCTGAGAATAGTTCCTAGAACAGAGACAAATAAGTTTTAATTATAAGGAATCTATTCTCTGTGATGTTGTCATGATAAAGGTTAAGCGTAATAAATGAATAGATTACAGCTGGGTCCTTGAATGGCTTTTAATGTAGGGGTGACAAAGAGTCTGCAGTAGCCTACGCGCCACCAGGGAATTTTATAACCATAAGACTAATGTTAAATTTGATATATCCGCAACACATATTAGTCGAAAAAGATTCATCTTTATATCATTATAAAGTAAATTTTAAGGGACTGGAAAAACCCCCGATTAAAGAGCAATTTATGAGATTACTAAAAAATGCGTCCACTTTCGAACAAAAAAATCTTGAGAATACTTTGTTGTTTATTAATCAAACCATCAAAGAAACAAAACTTTTGGTTACAGTAGGTTTTAACCTTGGGTATTAAAATTTACTAAAAAATGACATAAAGATGAATCATTAAAAAAACCAAGATGGTGGGTACTTCCGACTCTCAACGAATTGTCATAAAATTGTTATCTTTGTTTACGGACTGATTGGTTTTTACATAAATGTTTACGCTGTAGAGAAACTCTACAAAATTACTAATTAATCAATAAGATGGTATTTTTGTGTCACTTTTATACTTTTTTAACTTAATATTTATTAATTACCATAGTGACCAATATTCTCATTCTAAATTTTCAGTTAGTTGAAAACACATTGTGCATTATGGCTTAAAAAAATTTACGTTCTAAAGCTTTCTTATGTGACTCATCGTAATTCTCCGTGTGGCCTCTCATCATCCCAAGGACTGGGCCTTCTCCAAATTCTCCGTGTGGCATCATCCCAAGGACTGGGCCTTCTCCAAATTCTCAGTGTGGTTCCAGATCATCCCAACGACTGGGCCTTCTTCAAATTCACCGTGTGGCATCATCCCAAGGACTGGGCCTTCTCCAAATTCTCAGTGTGGTTCCAGATCATCCCAACAACTGGACCTTCTTCAAATTCTCAGTGTGGTTCCAGATCATCCCAAGGACTGGGCCTTCTTCAAATTCTCCGTGTGGCATCATCCCAAGGACTGGGCCTTCTCCAAATTCTACGTATGGCCTCGGATCAACCCAAGGATTGGGCCTTCTTCAAATTCTCAGTGTGGTTCCAGATCATCCCAAGGACTGGGCCTTCTTCAAATTCTCCGTGTGGCATCATCCCAAGGACTGGACCTTCTCCAAATTCTACGTATGGCCTCGGATCAACCCAAGGATTGGGCCTTCTCCAAATTCTCAGTGTGGTTCCAGATCATCCCAAGGACTGGGCCTTCTTCAAATTCTCCGTGTGGCATCATCCCAAGGACTGGGCCTTCTTCAAATTCTCAGTGTGGTTCCAGATCATCCCAAGGACTGGGCCTTCTTCAAATTCTCCGTGTGGCATCATCCCAAGGACTGGGCCTTCTCCAAATTCTACGTATGGCCTCGGATCATCCCAAGGACTGGGCTTTCTCCAAATTCTCCGTGTGGTTACGGATCATCCCAAGGACTGGGCCTTCTTCAAATTCTATGTGTGGTCCCGGATCATCCCAAGGACTGGGCCTTCTCCAAATTCTACGTATGGCCTCGGATCAACCCAAGGATTGGGCCTTCTTCAAATTCTCAGTGTGGTTCCAGATCATCCCAAGGACTGGGCCTTCTTCAAATTCTCCGTGTGGCATCATCCCAAGGACTGGACCTTCTCCAAATTCTACGTATGGCCTCGGATCAACCCAAGGATTGGGCCTTCTCCAAATTATCAGTGTGGTTCCAGATCATCCCAAGGACTGGGCCTTCTTCAAATTCTCCGTGTGGCATCATCCCAAGGACTGGGCCTTCTTCAAATTCTCAGTGTGGTTCCAGATCATCCCAAGGACTGGGCCTTCTTCAAATTCTCCGTGTGGCATCATCCCAAGGACTGGGCCTTCTCCAAATTCTACGTATGGCCTCGGATCATCCCAAGGACTGGGCCTTCTCCAAATTCTCCGTGTGGTTACGGATCATCCCAAGGACTGGGCCTTCTTCAAATTCTATGTGTGGTCCCGGATCATCGCAAGGACTGGGCCTTCTCGAAATTCTCCGTGTGGTTCCGGATCATCCTAAGGACTGGGCCTCAAAATTCTCCGTGTGGATCCTAAAAATTCGTCTAACGTTACAGATATTAAAACCGCTCTTCAAATATATATTTGGTCAAAATTTGTTAATGTTAAATTTCGTAAGATTTTAATAAATAAAAAAATCAATCTGTATTGTTATTTTATACACGGCACTTGTACTTTTTATAATCAATTAATTAAACTTTCTGCAAAGGCAGGGACAGGTTAAATGTACAACATAAAAATTTTGAATATTTTTCTATGTTTATTTAGTCAAGTAAATTATACTTTTGTTGGCCTTTCATCCCAAATACTGGCAGATTATCTCATTGGCAGTTTTTAGATCTTATATTGGTACTTTGTACTGGTTTTCACGAAGAGTACTATAAAAATATTTTATATATTTATCTTTTAAAATTGGACAGATCTTGACATTGGTAATATACTCTAGGCTAACTACAATTTAAAATTTAGAATTTAAAACATAGTCAATCGTTTAACCAAAGCCTAGGTAAGTGCATTGCTTTAAATTTCTTTTTCTCACTCTGTTGGTTGCCAAGCATTCCTTGTAAGCTTTATTTTACAATAGTTAAAACATCTGTTTCCATCGTGAGTATGCCGGTCCAACTGCTGCATTCTCTTTAGCCATCAGTTACAATGTAACGGTTAAGAAAATAACTTCTAAAAAATAAAATAAAATCAGAAAATGTTTTGGCCACTGAGATGCAAATTGACTCAAAAGAGAGTATTTTCATTGGTTGACCACTCCCCCCCCCCTCCTAAATACATTTTCCGGCTCTCTTCCACTGGAACCTAAATGGGATTTTGAAAAGTAGTATAGTCAACTTCCAGTTAGTTGTTGACGGGGTGATAGACTACTGCCCAGCAATAGAGTTCCAGGTGATCTATACAGTACTACAATAATCTTTTAATTTACATTTTATCAAAAAATTGTTTTAAAAGTCATCCATAGGTAAACATAAATAATTCTGTACACAAGTTTACATAGACATAAATGACTCTTTTACTAGTATTTCATGTCTTATTTGTTCAACAGACGAAAAAGCAACTAAGAGTGCACCTGAGCTATAATCACCCCATTATAATAATAGTAAATCATTTAGTTTATAGCTACCCATTAACTGGTGGCTGCAAAGGTCAAATATTCATACGTTCAGGAAGGTCTGTCCAAGGTCAGCAGCTTGACCAGTGTCAGATACAGACCACGAGTCAGTGGCTTAGCATTTGCTACACAATTAGCATTAGAATGACTTGTTACTTGTTAAAAATTCGTCTCACAAACATAACAAAGCTTGGTTGAAAAACAACACAATTAACTTGCTATTGAATTTCTTGTGAAAATGTTGAAAATGCTCAACAAATAAGAATATTTGCAGTTATTTAGAGGTCGCTAGGGCCGACTGAACATCTGTATAAATTTGCTTTACGTATGTATTCATAGTGAATTTCAGCACTTAATTAAAATATGTATGTTATATTAATTTTAATGAGGCCATTTTAATATGTTTTACCTTTATTTGTGATCTATGTTTTATGTTATCACAACCGTAATAGATCAGGATAATGCTGAAATAAGAATATTATCTCGCAACAATATATTTTGTGTGAAAATCCTAATCAGGTCACGTCTAATAAATGTTAAATTTAAGAGAAAATTCAGATTTATTAATCTCAAAGTAGGATTACTATCTTTACCAAAACACCCTATTTAAAACTTTAGTTTAAATGGTAACGCATTAGCAGTTTGTACTTGGAAATAGAATCCAGAATAATTCTTTATTGTTATTATCTATGTACACGCTTTAACAATAGTCATTCACATATACTACATAAAATCTAAAAATAAAACAAAAGTTCTCATTCACAATCTAGGTACTCATGGACGTTAATCACTGAAGGAGGACTCCTCCTCTAACAAATATTAATTAAGACTCGACCTGAATTTGCGCACATCTTTTTCTGCTTTTAACTGTAGAACGTTGAAAATTTTAATAGATGAAAAATAGGCTTGTCTATCAAAACTGACTGTTTTATAAAAAAATAATGGTCAGAGAATCGGTGTTTCTAAAGTTGTAGTTGGTGTCTCTGGTCTAAAATAAGGCTTATTTTTATGTAAAAGGGTATGCATTCATAATTTATATACAGAGCCGGGAAAACACCTCTATAGGAATCAGTGGAACGGACACAAACATTCAGTCATTTTTTCAGGTTGATTTTTTCTGGAGGATTCTGCCCCTTAAACAAAATCAATAAAGTTTGCTTAAGACCCGTTATTAAACTTGATAATCCAGCTCTAATTGCTTGTGTCGGATGGATGGAGTCGGTAGGTTTGGCCGGGATGTGTGAACGGTTTTATTGTAGGTTACACAACACTGATTGTCATGCATGCCGATCAGCCGGTATGGTGCTGAAGGTAGGCCTATTCGGTATCGCGCTCTCACAATGCCTGCTAATTTTATCTCATTTCATCACTATGCCATGTGAGATTACAAACCTTATCTCCGTTGTTACTGTAGTTTTAATTCTCTTAATCCTGATAATGACATTAAGAATTTTTAAAGTGGCCAAATTTAATATTACTATAAAATACTATTTCAGTAAGCTTAAAATATATAGGTATTTTAATTATCCTCCCATAAAAATATTACCAAAATAAAGTAGTTTTACTTATTAATCGTCGATATAGTAACTTCAATGCACGATTATTATTTTTAATTTAAATCATTTTTAAGTTACTAAAAAAATTGTGTGTGAACTCTTATGCTACATGTTTAGTTAAAGGTAGACTTCGTCACGTATATAAATAAAATATGGATGCTCAATCTTTATCTTTTAGATTACAAAAAATCAAAAACTAAAAGTTCTTTGATTTACAGCTGCAATGGGTAAAAACAAGTAGGCATACTCTATTGTATTTATCACTATGATTTACAGTTATGCATTCATGTCCCCTCCTCAGAAACCGTATGAAACCTTTCCATCCCGTTTGATAAAGTAATTTGATCAGATATGCATATGAATATGAACAAGATCAGATTGGATCTGATGAATACACAATACATTTTTGAATTAAAAAATAAAATTGAACAATTAGCAAACTGTAATAAATAATTTAACTGTATTTTTTATATGAAAAAATACGCGGTAAAATTTTGGGATCTGTACTTAAGACCTTTCATGCATAATAAAACTTTTACAAAACCAAGAAGGACATAGGTAAACTAGTAGGAAGACCAACTGATATATTTCGTTTTCAACTGAATGTACCTCTAAAAAATTTTAGTTTCAGTGAAAATTAATAGAACTAGATACAAACTAAATGCAAATCTTTTTCCAGTAACTTCAGGGAATAATTGTGTCTTTTTCACCTATCTCTAAAATTGTCTACCAATAGGTAAATGTGTTTTATTATGGTAAAATGTTTACCGTAATTTCAACACAGTTTGGAGTCCATCATCCAAAAGCCTTAAAAAAATTCTGATCTAAATTATCAAGAAAAGAAAATAACTTATAAAATGTCTTAAGCTATCATCATGAATTGTTATATTATAGAATGAGACAAACATTCATGTCTTGAATCGGAATTGAAAACCTCACATGTTTTTCAATAACACAGAGCCTGTAGGCCTATTTGATCAAAATTAACATTAACGTTTCTTAAATTATATACTGTGAGTGATAAACATGTGGAATTTGTCAATCGCACATATTAAGCTGCAGTATCACTTCAGTATATTGCTTTGATCACGGCCTGATTATTCCAGATTGATGAGGCTGGATAATACTTTTGAAGGCCAGATTAGGTATATTAGAGTCAAATAAGGTGTTTTCATAGTTCCTAGTCCAGTGACATTCAGCCTTATAAGAACTTAATCAAGACTGACACGATTTGAGGAAACCTTATCAAATTTTGATCAGACAAATTTTTACATCAAACGAGGCTAAATTTTGATTATAAGTTACAAGATGTTGAAGAGATTGGGTCAGTTAGTTTTCTTTTTTTATTACAAAAGCATTCAAGCTTGTCATTACTTGTGACAAGAGTTCCACGTTGTGCCAGGGAATATGGATGTGATTTATGATACTGCGAATGTTCATCTCTCTTGTAGTTTTCCTCATTATGAACTTCTCACATGCCAAAGGCGAAACTAACTTAATCTAAAGTTAAATTTGCTAATGTTTCACGTCAATCTAAGACTAATAAACAAGTAAACAAGAATCACCGGTTCTACAGGGGTTCCCAAGAGGCAATGCCAGGAAGGGGAGGGTGAAACCGTCCAGTCCAAGGTCACGAAAACAAGAACCAGTCCTGATAAGACTCAAGGTCAGTGATAAGACTCACCGGAGGCTAGGAGGAGCGCTGCGACGGCTACGGCGGCGACGGTAGGGACCATGGCTGTCTACTGGGGGAGGTAGAGAGTGGCAGCGGCGGCGGCGGCGGTCAGCGGCGACAGTGGCGCTCCGCTATGGCCGTTGGATTAATTACTGCGGTACTCTAAAACATACCCACTCACTTACATAAGCCGGTTCGACCCACTTCCATCATATAATTGCTCACGCAAACCTACTTTTCAAAAGTGATTAGCTAATTGGTGGGTGGAGAAGCGTTGATCCCTTGTTAGCGCTGGAGATTTCCTGGAGAACGGCAGAGATTCAGGTTATACGTAGGTTTAAATCAAAATCAGAATCCAAGTCAACACAGGTTTCACCTAGACAGTCATTGCTTCTGTGAGGAAGCTTGTTTCATACAAATGCTATCTAGGTAAACAAAAAATGTTATGCACAGTTTATGTACAATATATGTAATGGACAATATAAAACTCAATTAATGAATTATTATTAAAATGAAATGCTCCTAACTTATGCGATTTATGTCCTATACAACTATTGGTTCGTCATAATTACTACTGTAACTTCAAAACGTTATTGTTTTCATGTTGTAAATCAAAATAACAATCAAACTTCTTGAAATATTTACAACACAATAGAAGACTAAGTGTAAGGGATGCACATGACTTTTACGTTCGGCCGTAAATTTTGATATTTTAATGTGGCTAGTCGCAATCCTTGCTACAGTGAGCTGTAAGCAGTTTTACTGTGTTCTATGTTTCATGTAACGTATTTTTTACGTTGGTGTAGAACATTGCGTTACATTCCGATAGTTTACATTAACTGACGTTTGCCTACCAATAGATTGAATTAAACTATTGACGATGAGGTTAAATTATGCCTTACAAAATAGTTCGGCAGATATAGATATAGACCAACAACATCCCATATTTTGTCATATGATTACTAATAAAAATAGTAGGCCTAATTAAGTCGTTAAATTTAATTTTATGTTTAACATCTTTTCATGCAATTGGTCAATCAGTACAGTACCCAAATTGACAATTTTAATTATACTTTTAGTTCCTTACATGTTTTGTAAATGTTGAAATGATTAAGTATGCTTTTAATACTGCGATAGTTTAAAGATTAAATTTCAAATCCAAGTACTCTTTGAGCAATCAAATGCCGTGTAACCATGTTCACATGATTGCGAAGTACTGAATCTTCAATAGCACCGGGGAAATGTGTTTGATGGTTCAAGTATGGTAATCTGCTGGGTAAAAAGTAGACGGAGCGGCTCAGTTGTAGGTGGCGCGAATCGATGATCAGTTGACATTTGCCACCGGCCCTCCTTGAAATGTCGCGCCGCCGGACAGGCCTGCCAACCTGCACAACGCTAAATACACCGGTGCCGTGGTCTGCACTGTAACAAATACATAATCTGAAATTTGTCAAAGATGAGATGCATTATATACTGTAGATATAAATTAGCCAGTCAAACAGCACTAAATATTAATAAAATATACTTCCCCTTTAAAAAGTCTTGGAACCAATAGAGTGTTATTATTTCTCATTATTTGATTTAATGAAAATATTATTAAACTTCAGGAATGTGTTCAAACAAATTATAAAGATTATATCGTAGACTTTCATGAGTCATATTGTAAAATTATTGAAAACAATTTTATGGGACTTTTCTGATACATTTCTATTTGTAAGAATGTTTATAATTTATATAATAATATTGTAATTAAATCCAAATTTTTCACGAAACCCCAAAAAAAGTGTTTCAATAAAATATTGTGTGTTCACACACCACATGCAATCTCTCGCAAATGCTGACTCTCTTTGGTTTAGTCATTAATGCAACCAACCATCTCATAAAGTTATTGAAGGAAATTTGAAAGCAAGTACTGATCATCTTATATAGTTTTAAATAACTTCAAAATACAACTCGTGCAATAGTAAGGTACACACTTTTTAAGCTTTCATCTAGAGTAAATAAGTCATAAAGTTTAATAAAAATATTAAGAAGCTGTATAGGTTATCCACCTTATGTATTATTTCAATAATAATAAAGCCAAAACTTGCAAAAACAATTAATTAAATAATAAACAGCATGAACAACAACACATTCTATGACAACACAAATCCAACCATTAGTCTTAAAACGATGTATTTGTCTGTTCTCATATGACAATTTTATACCATAAGCTCATATAGACTTGATTTTTGTTTTGCTCAAGTGTGGTATCTGGTACTAGCCTGATATAGAGTGATTAGGACCTAAGGTTTCCTGGTCAATATCAAGTATGGCATGGTTGGAGTGAAATACTGTATAGCCTGATCCATAACCTGATCAGGATGTAATCATCAATAAAATCTTCATATTGGTTATCCTAGTAATTCTAAATGACAAAATGATTTCAGTTTTATACTAAAATTGCTTTCCTTAGTCTGTGTGGAAATAACTTTTCTTAGAAATAACTTTTTTTAGAACAGAATGAATATCAAAATATTTTTTAATTTTTTACAACACTGAAAAGTAGAAAGGTGTATTAATATAGTTTCTCAAAATCAAATAAACTTAATTTTCTAAAGGCATTCTTTTTTATTTGTTTACTAACTGCCTGGCAACGTTTCAAGATAAACCAAGATATTCAACTAAATATATAAGTACTAAAAATGAAGACGGGAATGTGAGTAAGCTACTTGTGACAACAAAGTTCAGCATTACAGAACTTCAAACTACTGAACCGCCACAGTTATGCGTTGAGTGCAACGCTCCCTACACCTCACCAGCTATTGTTCGCTCATGCCTATCATTTAGTAATTATCTTCAACAATAAGATGAGTGAAAGCGAGCGCCAGTGAACGGCAGTGTGGGCTATAGACCATTCCATCATCTATGCCTTTGCAGTGCCACTTCTACACACTACTGCTATTGACGATTATACTGTATACACTAATGCGAATGGACTTCTCATTCAATGTTTTTGTTTGGTACAGAAATTTGGACAGGTCCATAAACGCCACACCAAAAACGACAATGGATGTTGACATTCAGATGTTGTTATAGTGTTGCATAAGCACATAAACAAAAGCTGGATTCACAATGTAAAACGTTTCGTGCCGGGTTAAGGAGAGGAGTATAACTGGTTTACATCTCATTGTAACTTGTCCTTTACGTGTAAACGAGAGATCTCAACAACGTAAATGGGATTCAAACATCAGCTCAGCGCGTGGTAGCCTTAGCCGGCGCTCCACGCTCTTTGGCACCACCTGGAGCTATAGGAGAAAGGTAGCGATCGTGCAATACTCAACACTATCGTGGCTCACGACACTCCCACACTCAACATGTCGTGAAAAGCAATGACAAATGTGGCCACATCAATAAACTATTGTCATTCTTTACATTTGTGAAAAATACATTTGGTGCCGGTATCTCGGAGCAAGTTTAAACCTAATCTCAAGTTAAAAAAATAATTGTCAATATGTTTAACATTGAATTAAACTAAGTTTAAGTTTAACGTGTTTGGAGAAACCGGCCCTTACTGTAGTGGGATATCTGAAATTCCGACTACTATACATTTCAATCCATTAACCACATAAATAAGATTGGCGTTACAATTTATCATCATGAAAAAGATTTTCTTGATTTCAATGATTCAATAATGGGATAAAGATTTCAAGAATCTCATGGACAAGATTTTGTAGGGTGAAATTATGTTCAATAACAACAATGTTTAATTTACCAAAATTTTTATAATAATTTTTAGGCGTGCTACGACTGTCAACTTATGTAAGTTGTGTGTAACATATCCTCCTCGGGGGAGGCAAGCTTACCCTGTTCTAAATGATTCCTAAAAATATAATCAAAATATCATAAATGAGATAAAGATCAAAATAAATTTTAGATTCGGATAACTCTAAGAGTTGCTCTTGCCCACATTGATCACATACTGTATACTTCCTCCGTTATCAGTTCCACACCCTTCCTCTCGCAATGATACCATTCGCAATTCTCGGTTCTCGACCCCATAAGGTCGGTTATTCATGAAGTTTGCGTTGGTAACCGTTCACTTTCTACCGTTCTACGTCGCCGTCGCCAGAGTGGCTACGGGCTACAGGCTGCGAGTTGGGACTTTCACTGACGGAAACTGGAGCACAGACAAGGCGAACGGGTCCACGCACACTGACACAGCAGATACTCTGACTGACACACTCACCGACACACACTGCACACTAAACTCGTACAGAGACATACTCACACTAACACAAGCAGCGCATAACGTTCGTACACAGACGAAATCGATTGTAACCTCGATTATGAACGCCTTCGAAAAGACTAGTAGAAAAAAATCACTATCGAAATAAAATGTTACTAAATAACTCTTTAGGATTACCTAAGGATTGAAATTGATATTCACAATACATAAATTTTTTCAGCCCTTTAGCGGTTGGGCTTTAGGTGCTAGAGCTTTAGGTAACGCATTGATGTGTTACAATCATTGTAAACACTTTCTTTGTTTCTTTCGTTCGTTTCATAAATAGAGTGGTTAGAATAATCTGTGGGATAACTATGGTTTTTAATGTTTAAAAATACAGCTCCTTAAACGTACCTCAAGTCAGGAGTGAAATAGAATAAGCATAATTTTTACTACCTATATCTAAAAAATAATAAAAAAATCAAGATTGTCAAAATAATACAAAACGTTATGAATGTATTGTATATTTCGCTCTTATTCATTTTGTGTACAAATAATGTGTTTTATACATTAAATTAAGTTGCGAATTGTATTAAATTAAAATCAAAACCTGTGCTTATAATTTAATTAGCGGGTAAATTCCCTGATCTCCCAAGTAAAATGACGTTCAACTTTAATGTTTTCTAAACGTAGAAATAAATTTAGAATTGTCAGCACTGTATATATATAATGTAATATGTAGTAATCTAATTGTTGCACAATTTACGAATGCAACGTAAATTTAAATCCAACTGCGGCCACGTTGGACCCCCGTGGCTACAGCAACACGTCGTATCCTAGGATGGCGTACTTGCCTTCCTCGCCAGATTTAATCCATACATCTGTCAGTAAGATAATGTTGTATATAAATGGTAGACAGCTTAAATATATACAAAATCCATCATAGTTTTGCCTCAAACTTCTAATAATGAAACAGAAAATGTTAATGTTTTCTTGCACGTTCGAGGGCATAAAAATATTTATTTTTATGATGATAAGAAGAAAATGTCTTAGCTGGAGAAGTTTGTCGATGTCGATTTGCTCGGTGGAACTGATCAACATGTTTTGTCATTCTCGGACTTCTTTACAAACACTTTGCCTTCTACAGTCCAGACAAAACGCCAATTCCTTTGTGTCTTAAGTGGTTTAGGAGATGTTTGTCTTTAAAAATAAAACAGTGATAATAATTTTAGGTATTGGCCTTTTATGTATTATACAGGGTGTTTCAGAACTCCCTACCAATATTTTAGGGCATTGTTCCTGGGTTAAAAACATATCTAAATATCATATTTAAATTTTCCGGAAGTCTTAAGTAACTCACACAGCCGCCATTTTGTTTTTTACACATAATAATTTTTATTTCCGTAACGGATGGTTGTATTCAGATCATATTTGGTATAAATCCTTATCATACCAATGTACATTCCCAAGAAAAAAATTAATTTTTTACATTGTATATTTTCAAAATGGCGGCCGTTTTAAATTTTCCAACTCAAATATCTCAAAATCGGTAAATTTTATAAAAATTTTACAAGACACAAAAAAGTTGCCAAATTAAATTACCTAACCAATGGTGCCAAGTTTGTAAGTATCTGACAACAAATAACGGAGTTATTGCGATTTTTCTTCATAAAAACATTGATTTTGCTGTTAAAATGGCCTTATTTGCATTAAATTCAATGCAAAATGCGCGTTTTTATGAAGAAAAATCGCAATAACTCCGTTATTTGTTGTCAGATCCTTAAAAACTTGGCACCATTGGTTATGTAATTTAATTTGGCAACTTTTTTGTGTCTTGTAAAATTTTTATAAAATTTACCGATTTTGAGATATTTGAGTTTGAAAATTTAAAATGACCGCCACTTTGAAAATACCCATTGGAAAAAAATAATTTTTTTTCTTGGGAATGTACATTGGTATGATAAAGATTTATACCAAATATGATCTGAATACAACCATCCGTTACGGAAATAAAAATTATTATGTGTAAAAAACAAAATGGCGGCTGTGTAACTTAAGACTTTCGGACAATTTAAATATGATATTTAGATATGTTTTTAACCCAGGAACAATGCCCTAAAATATTGGTAGGGAGTTCTGAAACACCCTGTATAGTGAATAAATGCTAGAAAGAACCCATTTAATTAAGGTTCAATGTCAAAATCGTATAACCTTTTTTAATCTTTTTTTTTTGAACATAAAATTATAGTTCTGACGAAATGTAGTATTTATTCTAATTCTGTAAGGTTAATTCTGTAAGTCTAATTCTGTAAAAATGAAATATCGACGAAGTCCGACTCTATTTTGGCATTTGATCGTGATATTTGTGTTTCACATATTTTTTGTTACCATGGATATTATACAAATAAGTAAATATTGAATGTATCACCACACAATAATAAAATGCAACCTATAATAAACTCATGTTAATTAAACCAGTCTCTATGGAAATAAAACATTGCAAAAAAATATTTTTATATGAGTGTATTCCCAAACCCCTTTATTAGGATTTTTATCATATTAAAAATATATATTTGGCTTTTATATTTTGTATAATATTCAAGCCCCTTGGGATTGGAGCCAAGCAAATCCTATACTCGACAGTGTCCTCAGCGGGGGTAGGCTTTACTAGACTGTGTCAGGAAACATCATTCACGGAATAAGGATTTCATTCTAGGATCTTTTACAAAATAATTTGACATTTGCCGGTCTTAAGGATTGATCTGTGATGATTACCGAAGCAGGGGAAGAGAAGAAATAAGAAGAAAACTAATTGAACATCTGCAACACAAAGGTAAAGCACACCATTTTAGTAAAAGACAAAGCATCTTAAAACGTTCTGGCCAGGATCTAAAGAGAGTACCATTCTTCCGCCAGCCGTTAAGAGCATTTCAAGGTAATTTGTACAACGTTATATCATATTTCTTTTTATAGTAATAGGTCATTATGTCTTGACAATTTTGATGTTAAGATTTGAAGAACTCTTTATGCTAGTGTAAATGACAAAGTTAAATTGATGTGCTTTGAATTAAAACTATGAAATAAAACATACAAATATATTCTATTTACATTTACGTCAAAATTATTTATGTACGATTAATCTGTGAAGGACTTACTGAATTAAAAAAATGGATACACCTTAATCATAACCCTTGCAGACAATTTAACTAAAACAACCAGACTCGGTGTCGTTTCTCCTCAATAACCAAACTTGTTGCATCATTGTAAGGGCTGATAGTCAATTAATTTTACTATACAAGATATTTTCAACCGAATGGCAAATTCTTTCAATGTTACTACCACACAGTTGATTATTTTTCAAAAATTTAAAATACAGTACAAGGGAAAATTTTTAACACTTAACTAAAAACCTTGTTATTCCGTAAATAAAAAACAAGAAGTGTTCTACTTAAAAAATTAAAAATACTTTATTTAACAAGTCATGGGGGGGGGGCAATTGTATTAAACTACAACTATTAAAGTGGTTTTGTATAATTTCAAATTATAAGTTAAGTATGATAAGTGTGATTCTAGTTAATAAGTTAACACATTCTAGTTATGAATTATTGTATTGATACTTTGTTTTTGGAAATATCTTAGTTTTACTGCTGGGAAAAAATAGCGTTATAACTCACAGCATGTGAACGCATCCTTTTATTCTCCATTTATTTTAAGAAACCGTAATCTGTCTTAACGTTTAATTATGTTAATACTCAAACAAAGTTTTCAGTACTTTACTGAAAAATAATAATAACATAATATAGGTTACTATGATTCGGCTTAGAAGTATAAAAATGGGGAAATAAATAAATTACGTGGCTGTACAGTATAATTTTATTTACAAAATTATTAAAAATAAATATTAAAGTCTTATTGCAATACCTTTCTAACAGTTCTTATAACATTTAAAACATTCTTGAAATACACACCAAATTTAGAAAAAAGTGTATAAAAATTCATTCTTTCATATATAACATTCAACATTTGGTAATCAAATTTATTTGCTAATAATACTTTTAAGTGCGAGCAATTTAGTTTTACTTAATCATTAAGTATCAACGTTTCAGAATACCATTCTTTTATCATATTCTTAACTCTAAACCTTTCAATTATAAATACTGTTTACACCTTTACTTTCTTCTTCTATTCGACTTTTTGTCGTTCTTGTCTTCATCCGCAAACCAATTCTCACTGAAAACACAATTAATTTAAAATTTTATTTGTATATAATGAACAATATAGAACAATATACGGTCAAAATTTTCCGTAGGATACACATATCCTTGAGAAATGCTTTGTCAACTGTAAACAATAAACACGGATATCAACTACCTACTAAATGCCTGTACCGTGACAGTAAGGTAAACAATTGATATAAATTAAACTAACTGTATTATTTATAATTTAACGAGGACGAAATTATCTATGTTTTGCCATCTCTTAGAGTTAAACAGTATATTCCCTTTTTTTATTATAATAGTTGAATTCTAAAGTGGGTACTAATATCGTTAAAAAATACAATTAAAATGCATGTATTTAAAACATTCATTTATGATAAAAAATTAACTGTAATTAAGTAATAAATTATAAATGATCTGTTTTGTTCTTTTTCTAATTTCCTAATTACTGTTCTGACTAATCTTCTTTTTAATCTGATTAATCCTCTGATCTTATTTATTTTTAATGATATTTTATCGTTATAATACATTTCAAGACACTGCAAATGTAATGATTTACAAATCGGTTTGTAAACTTCATAAAATGAAATTAATATAAAATTTACGTTGCTTATAACAAATAACTCGAGACATCCACTCTACATATCTGAATTCGTCAAATATTCATTAAAAAATTGCCCATTTAATATGGTTTAATTGATGTTTCATCAGTTCTTACTCTTTTATAACGTAATAATATTTAAAATTTACATTTTTACAAGTGTAATAATACATAATGTTATTATAAAAAAAGTATACTACATTTGGTTCAAACAATGAGGTTTCAATAAGAGAAGTAGTAAGTGATAAGCCAAAATTTAGTTGATGTCTATTTGCTAGTAAAAATGTTCTACTCGTAGTTTAAGAAAATATATAAAATCTAAAAAAAAGAATTGTTGAATTACTCATGTATTTAAAATCCCACTATACAGTTACTCATAGTATAGTGGTTGCAATGAATTATTTAAAATGCTATAAATAGTAATAAATAAAACATTTTGGGTAAAAAGATAAACTAACTTAAAACTAACTTCACTTTGGTGTATTTTTTATTTTTGGTCCTCTTGCGTTTGAGATCCTTATGACAATTCTTGAAAATGAGATTGATGTCGATTAAGATATGACATTGCAACCAAGCTGTTGAAATGAAGAAGCAAAAAACCAAAATTTATAGAAAGGCGAAGGTTGACAATTAAAATATAAGAACCACAATTCAAATTGAAGGTTTAGAAACTATACACAGAATAGAGATATAAAGAAAAGGGCACAAATATTAAGAAAAAAGATAATTAAAAAGTGAGAAGAAGAATTAACTGTATAATAAATTTATGAACTATACCGAAACATAGTGAAATCATTGTTGAACGACATTACCAAGTAAAATGCACATTTAAAACTGAGTGAGCCTTACGTTCAAAAGCCGAGTCTTACACAATCTAACTATAAAAGATTCTAGGCTATATATTTTAAATTTAATTAATAATCTCATACAAGTGTTATACATACGGTGTTAGTAATAATGCTATTTTATGCAATGATTTGTTTAAAGAAGGTCTTTAAACCCCGATTGAGATGCAAGTTGAAATATGAAAGAAGACAGCGTTTTGAATATCCCAGGAGTAACTTAAGGGCTGAATATTATCTTTGCTTACAATACTTTCTACAACCGACTTAAATTTTGTCACTGTTTGTACGGGCAAAATTTTTTCTCTCCAAGGATTTTTTTGTTTTGGTTGATAATGGGGGTTTTGGCCACTAGAAATCGATTAGACTTAGTCCCATGGCTGGGAAACATCCGGTTTTATTCCTAGATCCCTTTAAAGTTTCCATGTTAGCCTTATGGAGATTTTGAAATTGAACAAAAATCTGCTGATAACTGCAGATTTAAACCAATGTGTTACATCGTTAACCTTTGGTTTAGGAAAATTCCACCAAAGTGCAACACTCTTCAGCTTAGCGAGTGAGCGAAGTGAACGAGCTAGTTCTAAAAAGGATAAGGGTGAGTGAGCGAAACGAACGAGCTTTGTGTGAAAAACAAAAGTAATAATTTTACCGATCGTAAGCTTGGTCCTCCTGGTTCTAATGTAATAAACAAGTAGAGACGTTATAGGTGGTTATCAATATCAATCAAAAACAGCCCAAGTCGCTTGACCTAATCGTCACTCTCACTAACATCAGATCACACCCTTTTGTGGTTAGGCGCATCAAGAAACTAAATTATGAATTGTAATGGAACAAACCACAAATGTATGAGTTACGTAGTCTCTTTACAACATATTTTGTAAAATTAGAGTTCTCATTGGTCCAAATTTCAATATGTCTCATGTAACTTTAAGATATCCTGAAACCCTATGACGAAAAGGGGTTGATTTTGGTTTCATAATGTACCTCTTACATGTAGTATCATTATTGATGCTAATTACAAAGGTCTTAGACAAAGTATTTTAAGGAATGTGGAATTTACCATCCAGGAACGTTCTCGGGGTCGTCGCACTTGAAGGAGTCCTCGTTGTAGACCAGTCCGCCGGAGCAGCTGCCGTACTGGGGGTTGACTCCGTTGCGGCAGATGTAGAACTTGGAGCAGTCCTCGGGGTGAGGGAAGGTGGGGTGGGGCAGGATCCGACCGTTCGGCCCGGAGACCTCACCCTCGGGGCACTTGAAGCCGTCCGGGAGGCTGTCTGCTCAAGGAGGGACAACAGTCAGTCAAGGTGGGGTAGAGCAGTTGAACTATGCAAACATTAAATGCTCAACTGGTATCAGAATGTAAGACAGGGGTACAGAAACGAACCAACATGTATATGCTCTACACCGCGGCCTAGTGTACTAAAAATATTGACTCAATTGTAGTCTTGTATTAGGTATGATATTAAGCTAAGATACGGTGTAAACGTTTAGTTTTATAATTGAACTTTCTGACATTGTGGAGACATAAACTACAAATGGTTTGCTGCCTGACTTAAGGATGGGGTTTGCTACAGTTTGCTTTTTTAGCATTCCTAGAATTTCCAGTGTTTACTTAGTTCTACATATTGCATCTTTCAAATTACTTTATACAATACATTTTAATTTTAACATAAAAATCTGTAAGCATTTGTTGTTTTACATTTTTTTTTTTTTTTTTTTTTGTACATTTGATGATGATTTTGGAGTATATGCCTGATAGTTACTAAACACATGACATCTGAATTGATAATAAATTTACATCCATTATTTATTTTTCAATATTTTAAATTCCATTTTTAAGAACACCAAACAAAATGTGATGCATCCATTGTCCATTCATTTCGTAGATACACTACATTGGGGGATTAAAGTGTAACTTGAGTATAGCTCTCTTTTCCCCTAAGGCACATTAACATATGGGTTTAAGACCAGTTTTTTTTATCATCATCGTTTGCTATATATATATTTTTTTAATTTTTGTTCATACTGTATGCAGTTGATTCTCATAAGATTTTTATGGGTCTTATCTTGGT
Organism: Neoaliturus tenellus; assembly: GCA_030545055.2. Classification (NCBI taxonomy): domain Eukaryota; kingdom Metazoa; phylum Arthropoda; class Insecta; order Hemiptera; family Cicadellidae; genus Neoaliturus; species Neoaliturus tenellus. The sequence goes on from CM061532.1 coordinate 227,809,031, forward strand.
ACTGAATAGAGAAGATTCCGTAAGTCTTCCTTGATCGAAACGCAATGAAAAGGTTTAGTAAAACATTCCCTACTTTTAAAAGGGTCCAAGTGATTTTTGTCAGGGAATGAACCTTGAACCTTGAAGTAAGGAACCTTTAACTGATCAAGCTAATGTAAAGTGGCGATACTAATTGCATTAGATTCTGATTAGTTTATATCGAGTAATGACCCCTGATCAGGAACCGTACCATTACTATTATTTGGATTTAGAATTTTCATTGAAGCTGCTTAACGAATCTGTTTATTGAGGATTAACACAATCATCTTCCATTTTAATACATGGACAATGTACAACACGAACAGTTACACACAGATTAAAATCATCATTTATTACATCTGAGTAATTTTAAATTTTGAAAATTAGAAATGTTGCTGAAGAAAATTTTTTGATTTTACGTCATTACAATACTAGTTCCCTATATTAGTATGCTAGGAAAGGTGAATGATTCAATTTATGTTTGGGGATAACTTTCCCATAACCGGTTGATGGCCTGTTTATCAGATACAGTAACATCAATCAACAGGCTTCCTATAAACTGAAAATGACCATTTTCATAAATTGTGACCACCTTTACTCATCTCACGACAGCCCCACACTCACCCCTCTTGGTGAGGGCGACGTTGCAGTCCTTCCTGGCAGACTCGGTGGGCCAGGCGCACGTGCCCAGGGTGTCGTCATAGACCAGCCCCGGTGGGCAAGGGTTGACCGTCATCACGCCGTCCTGGCAGCTGACGAACTTGTCGCACACGTCAGGATCCGGGTGCCGGAACAGACCGTTGGCCCTGGGGCACCCCGTGGACGGCTTCGGCTCCTCTGGAACACCAAAAGAGTTGGGATAACTTTTATGTACGGGTGAAGATCTAGCCGGTCTTATGTGGAGATAGCCTAATTTTTAGAAGGGATAGTGGGTTCTGTTAGTATTAGAGGCCTTTAGTCAATAAAAAGAACCTAAAACAATGAAAAGAGTAAAGTAGGTTAGCTAATAGAGCTCATATTAATAATGTTTAGTCGTGATCACTAAATCACTACACGAGTTCCTGTTATCGGTTTATTGGGCAGTTTTAGATGTTGTATCTGACAAAATCAAATCAGGTCTTTATACTGCTGAATAAGGGTGCATGTGGACTTGATCAGGTTGTTTTGGGTCCTGATCAGGATTACATCAGAGTATGATCCAAACCTGATCAGGAAAAGTTCAATATTGGATCTGATATTTCTGATTGATCATTTTCATTTGATGGTAATTTACTCATTTGATAAACTGATAATACTGCTTTTGTAAGTGCGGTTTATAAGTATTTTATTACGGATATAATGTAGACAAGTTGAGAAAGAAATAATGATACTAATAAAGACTTTTTTTAACTTCAATATCAAAGTTACAGAGACAATTTGAAAATGTATTTGTCTTATGTAATCATTAGATTAAAAACTAAATTAAACATCTGGCGATACTTTTAGGGCCTATAGATACTTAAAAGTTTACACACGTTCTTGTTCTTTTATGAACTTTACATCTTACTGTACTGCCTATTTCATATTTCATTGTCATCGTTCATCGTTTTAAAATTTATTGATGAATCACCGAAGTTTTCTTGTATGATCTAACACCAATCTACAGAGAAACGTTCTCCAACTGCAGCAGTTTAGTGCGTGTTGCCCGTGATACTCACGCAGCTCCGTGCGGTCGCCGCACTCGACGTTGACGGGCAGGTCGCACTGCTCGTGGCTCGGGTTGGAATCGTCGAACAGGAGGCCGTCAGGACAGAGCTTCTCCTCGACCTCTCCCCGGTGGCAGTGGTAGTACAGGTCGCACTGCACCGGGTCCGGGTAGAAGCCGTCCTTGGAGGGGCATTTGAACTCCTGGCCGACCACCGCTGCAACATGACCGGGGGTGAGGGTGACTGGTCAAAATTAGGTAGAAGGAACATAAAAACCTGAAAAACCCTTGTATTGTATCATTGTGTTTCCATGTAAGCTTATAAGCCTCTGGAAACTTCTAACTTCGTAGTACCTTAATATCCAATGGATAGAATTTATTCTATATAACCAAAGACATGGAGGTTAATAAGTCTTTGCCTATTTAATTTTTGTTATTCTATGGAAACAACATGTTAAAAAAATAAATCAAATGAAAAATGCTGGGTAATTTTTTACCGTTAATGGTTTGTTTTTGTTAAAATATCACCAGGGTGAATCTATTGATGATATGCAAGGGCCTCCAAAATTAGTTATTTTTGTGGGCAAATTCAACCCTATACTATGTTTGGAAATAAGGTTTACATTATTTTAATGGTAATGGAGATAGTAAAATAAATCATAACTGGTTTTCAAACATCATATTCAAACGCGATTTTCACACATACCCCAAATACATAATAATTTTGCGACCATTGCATTTCATCTATCCATGCACTCTGGTATATAATATTTAATCCACCCACTGGTAGCTGATATTTAAACCAAAACTCATTATGGTATTAAATTATCTATAATTTGTAATCTATATAATTCTGTAAGCGATATTTCTTGAGCAAAATTGTGAGCGTCATACAGATCGCAGAAAGATGGGAGGGGTCTCAAATTAAAGGTCTCTGTCCCATGCACGAGGGAAAACTATCGGCGTGTCCATAATGTTAACAGGAAATGAGAAATCACGTAAAACGTCCTCCATAAGAATAGCATGGGGATTTAAAAAACGTCTGCTTTGTATACATTAAAACATGTGTTATGGTTTGATTTCAAAATAAGACACAGATGATAACATTGAGTGAAGATAACAAAATAATTCACACCAAGAGAAGCAATCTATATAATAATTCTGTAAGCGAAATTTCTTGGGCAAAATTGTGAGCGTTTTACAAATCGCAGGAAGATGGTAGGAGTCTCAAATTAAAGGTTTCGGTCCCATAAAGAGTATTCATAAAGTTACAAGGAAATGAGAAATATAGTAAAACGTTCAAGCACTGTAAAAATGTTAAATTTAAAACTAACGAAAGACTTTAAAACTAAATCACATTTAAACTAACGAAATATTTCACAGCAAACATGTAACTTAGTATAAATCAAGAAAATACCCACTGACTCCAAACCGCATATGTGGAAATTATTGGAAGGTTATGTGAAGTCTGATAATATGGCTGGAAAGTTGTGGTAAAAAATGTCTCGAATATGATGACCCTTCTTATAGTGTATATTAACAACAACAACAAAAACCGAAACCTTTTCATCACATTAAATGCAGATAGTTTCTTTAGCTGATTATGCTATAAATGGGCTTTAATAAAAGTTTAAAAAAACTTAGCCTTCTTTTAATACAAAAAATTAATTTGAATTGTATGTAATAAAAAGAAATTACTTGACAAGTCAACCCGCTTTTACTAGAATCCCTGGTTCACATCGCATGTTGATGAGCCTTGCCGTGAGAACACAGACCCGATGGATGGAATTGTTGAGCGCTCGCCAACTGATCGTCAGTCGGCCGGCAGAGCGGCGCTCCTTTATGTGGTCGTCAAGTCTTGCTCGTAAACCGCACTAGCTCTGCATTTATGCATATAGTTATCTTCTGCATTGATCACCGTAAAGGTGCAAATGCATTAGGGTGCATCAAATGGGTTCTATTGCTTTTTATCTCATTTTCAAGTTGTGTTATTGTATCAGGTGTTATTTATCTACAGCCGCATGTGTAACTGACTCACTCACTGACTCACTGATGATCTTAAATTCCTGAAGCGACCGTTTAAGATAGAGACTTGAAATTTGGCATGGACATTCTTTGAGATGTTTCAATTTAGGGAAAATCATAAAACTACAATTTTTTTACTTTAAAACTATAAAAAAGGTAAAAGATATAGATTTGTCGGTAACGTAGTCCACCCGTATCAGCGTATATTACCGCGTGGTATCGTAGATCACTTTGCAGGTTTAGTTCTCGCTCGTGTTTAAATTATCTCTTTCAACTACACCCTTGTTTGATACATACATTGTATTTTGTATAGATATGAACGTCTTTATATGAACGACGGTGTTTCGATGCATTGAGAGCGGGTCATTTCACCAGGGTAATACTCGTTTTTATTTATACAGTAATAATGCCCAATTTGTAGCTAATGCAGCATGTGCGTGTGCTATCTTGAACGTTTACCAATAATGAATCTTCTTCTCCTACTAAGGATGAAATTCCCATGGGGGGTGAAAGTTTACACAGACATTTTCAGTTACTGTTTTAGTGACGTTCGGTGGACACCTCTGACAAAGTAAAATTTACACATTCAAATTTAGATTTCATTGAACTTTCATGTATAACAGCTAAGTTACATTAGATGTGTCTTGGTCATGACAAAATCGCTAATCCCTTTTAAAATATACAAAACTCATTTTAAAAAGTACGTTAGTTCTTAAAGATGTTGCTTGGAGCGCTTTTATAGTCGCTTAGTTCTCGCTTGTATTTAAAGTATAACTTTTAACTACACCTTTTCCTGATGATAATTCCGATGGGACGCGCAATTGATTACATATAGTTTATCTATCGATAACTTTTTTTCAAATGGAAATGAAGCATTTTTTATTTGAAAGTGGTTCTGTTCATCAAAGTGATGTCCGCTCTAATTCTTATCAACAGCGCGCAGTGTGTTGCCAATGCTGGCTTGATTAGAATTACCTAAATGGTGAATTTTCTTCACTCATTATCGATGGAATTCTCATTCTCATGGCGGGTGACAGTTTGTACAGACAGTCTCGTCGTGTGAATTGCATGTAAAGTTATAAAGAACATATAAAGTTATTGAACGATTGAACTCTTCATTCTCTTAGCTGGTATATCACCTTCGCTAATGTTCCTTCCCAAGCTTTTTCTTTTTAAACCATCTACATATCTGATTACCCATCAGTCTGAGAAATATTATTATAACCAATTGAATAATTAAATTTAGTTATTTCGTTTAGGCTGTAAGTTAGTTAGTATGTATGTAGCTGTATTATGTTGTAGTTATAAGTTATTAAGCTATTAAGTTTAACTAAAATTTAACTCAAAAGAATTTCTTGCGCTGTCACTTTGTCCGGCAATCTTCCTCAATTCAGTGCTCTCACCTAAAGTCTTGATTACCTCAATTATTGTTGTAATTTAAAACTATTCAATGTTTTTCAATTATTATAACTCTTTCAGTATATCAACTAACAATCCTTTTTATATATTATTTTACAATTTTGATTTTTGACTACAATTGGTTGAAAATGCATAGGGCCTACTGTACGCAGATTTTAATGGTTCTTAAGTTGCAACTTTCTTCCTTTTAATACTTTATAAATAACTTCAGTGGCTCAGAGTTTAGTTGCCAACATCTATATCATTCCGACGATTTCCCTTTTTTTACATCTACCTAACCAATTAATGGTAAGCTGAGAAATATTACCATAACCATTTCAATTTATTCAATAATCATCTTTTGGCTATTATTTATTTGACTACTATTGGTTGAAAATGCATTCTGTACGCCGATTTTAATGATTCTTAAGTTGCGACTTTTTCGGATTTTAAAGTTAAGACTTAATAAATAGATTCATTATTATAGTACCCTTTACACTGTGATCAATTACTTACTACAATGGCTAAATTCCACTAATTTTCTTAACCAAAAACTGAAAAATTTCAAATTGTAAATTAAAAATTGGTGATTTTGAAAGATAAAATTGTCATCGTTTCTTTTTAGAGTTTATACATGGTTCCTGAATTTTTTTGACTCCCCGTGGTGGAACTGAAGTAAGCATCTTAGCTTCTTAAACTTTATTTTTTATATACATAGTTACAATAATTTTAAATACATACAAAAATATCTTTCTTTTGTCTTATTTGTCTTTTAATATTCAGAGAGCATACCTCAATAAAAACTTGTAATTTTAGTATAGCCTTATTATTTTCAAAATACACCAACTACTTCAATCATGTGCAATCATAATGGCATCTCCAAAACTTTAACAAAACAATTTTTAAGCATGATATCTAGAATATTTACATAGTTCATTAATATTTCATACCGCCATTGTATTTTTTAACGAATTATTGGGAACTAGAGGGTGGAATGAAACCATGATCCGTGGGCAATTTTCAAGCCTTATTATTATTAATTGTAAGCAGTGTGTATTGGTCGCTTCTGTTATTGTCATACCTGTCCAGTACATGGTGGAATTAGCCTGTTTAATACTACTGTATACCCATTATATTAATTTTCGAATTCAGGCAAACACAACGAGGGGCTATGGGGGCAGAGCCCTCAACTGGCCTAATCAGTGTTTGAGATTTTTACAGCAACTAACAATTTTGGGCACCCAATAAGGGGGTGGAGCCCTGCGTCTAGCATAATAACTAGAATATTTACATAGTTGATTATAATTTAACAGCTCTTATTTCTTATACTAAAAAAGTAGAACTACGAAGGGGTTTAAAAAAATAGCTATAGGAAAATGCTAAGCTTTTTATTATTATTGATTCGCATAGTGTGTATTAGCCGGTGTTGTTACTGTCTCGGCTGTCCAGTTCTTCCGTGAAACTATTCTATTTCATACTTTCCTTTTAATTAATTTACGAATTTAGGACGACCCCTTATTCGGGGAAACCCCTAAGGGGGCATGGGGGCGGAGCCCCCATCGAGCCGTAGGCGAGTCTATAATATATACAGCCCCATGTGTAACTGACTGACTGATGTATATAAAAGTTCTGACATAAACGTTCAAGCTAGGGACTTGAAATTTGGCATCCTCTTAGCTTACATGATTAACATTCATAAAAAAATTCTAAAAACTAGCAATTTTTCACTTTTAATATATAAAAAAGGTAAAAAATATAAATTTGTCGGTAACGTAGTTCAGCCGTGTGAGCATATATCACCGCCTGGGTAACGTAGATCACTTTGCAGATTTAGTTCTCGCTCTTTTTTAAATGAGATCTTTCAACTACACCCGTGTTTGCAATTATCGCGGTATTTGATTTGGAATATGTGTAGTGTTCAATTTTGATTGTTCCGATGTAGTTTTACTGTATGGATAGTGGGTCGTCTCACCAGGGTGTACCCGCTATGATTCCTACAGTAATAAAGCCCAGTGTATAGGTAATGCTGCTATCTTTGTATTTAGCAGCCCTATGTGTAACTGACTGACTTGTATTTAGCAGCCCTATGTGTGACTGACTGACTCACTTATATGGGATAGACATGTTTATCAACTTCCAATTCAGATAGTGAACCAAAATTTGGTATACTGATAGGATTAAATGTAAAAATTAGGGAATAATACTAAAGTTGAACATTTATTTGTTTAAGTATAAAAAATTTTGCATTATAAGCTTAGTTTCTCGCTATGGTTATAAGTAACCTAAACAATGTAGTTCCAAACTTGGCCACCGGAGTGCTGCCAAGTTGCGACTTAGTTCTCGTCTTTATTTATTTGAACTGTCGCAATTACACCCTGAGATGTCCATAAGCGTTGTTTTGACTGACTTGCGACTTAGTTCTCGTACATAGGTGACCAGGTTTGGTTCTCGTACTTATTTTGTTGAACAAATTTATTTACACTCGGTTAATTTTCATTCTAGTCGACACTGTGTTCAAAGTATGAGACGAGACTCTAAGAAAAGGCTTAGTGCTCTCCATAGAATTCTCATGTTATTGATGTTATTGATGTTATTGTGGTATTTCGCAATACCACACCGTATTTACCAGATAGTGTTCAAGTGAAGTTCGGTTTTCCGATCTGTCAAATTTAATCATAAGCATTTAATTTAGCATTTTGTTTTAAACTTCACATGCAACTCGATTAAAGTTACATTAGTTGTACCATTGACTTTGTACACTACGTGAGTAGACTTCTCATAGCATGTTAGTGTACATAGTCAATGGTAGTACCTTGGTTTTAACTAAATCTCTATTATACTGAGTGGACCCAGATCACCTGTACACCCATTTTAAAATGTACAGAACTTATTTTAACAAAAACCAAGTGATCCATCATTGATAAACCGGTGACAGTGAAATCAATGGACAGGATGTACTGGAAGTCACCTTTCCAGAGTAGAAGTCACTAATTTTAAGTCAAACCCCTACCATATTTACTTCAAATAAATATACTTCAAATAAATATATTTCCGACTGTCTGAGGTAAATTTGCAATGTTAATTATTATTTGGCATAATTTGTTAGTAACTAATGTAATATTGTATATAGAAGCTTGAAGTTTTGTATTCATTTTGCTTGACACTGATTTTAAAAGGAAACTATCTAAATTTAGAAGTTAAACATCATAAAAAAGAAATGATACTTTTATGCCATATAATAATATGTATTTTTCTTTAAACTGTTGATTATGAATGGATTTATCCGTTGAACATAATACTATATTATATTCTTAGTAAATTAGTGGCATTAAAACTTTGGACTTTTCACTTTTTGTCGCATCGTTAACCCTCAAGACCGATTCGCAACTTTTATTATTACTCTGTTTCATATACTGTAGTTTAGTAGGCCTAACTGCAGTTACGTTTGAATTTTGCATTCACTGAATTCGTACAATATTCTCTGGACCAAGAGGGCACACACATGCATTAATCAAAATAGTAAGAGTATCAAACAAAATTAACAATTTCATTTTTTAACATAACGGGAATATCTTAAATGTTATAGACTTGGTCAACTACAAACTAATTTAGCGAACACAACGAAGGAGTATGGGGGTGAGCCCTCAACTGGCCTATTCAATGCTTGAAATTTTTATATCAGTTAACAATTTGAGGCAACCAATAAGGGGGCAAGAGGCTGGAGCCTCCGTCCATCACAATACGTAGAATATTTAAATGGTTAATTATTAATTCACGTCTCTAAATTCTTATACTAATGAAGGAGCATTATGAAGGAATTTTAAAATAAAGCTATACTAACATTAAAAGTTTTTATCATTATAAATTTGAGTAGTGTGTTAGCCGATGTTGTTACTGACCCTGCTGTTCAGTCCTTCGTCAGAAATAGCCTGTTTAAAACATGGTTTTTTGTTATTTTACGAATTCTAGGCATCCCCTAAGGGGGCATGGGGGCGGAGCCCCCATCGAGCAGTAGGCGAGTAGATAGCTATACTACCGTACGTATATCCTAATCAATAAAAGCATAATGTATTTTATAATATACTAGCTTACCCGGTATTCTTTACATTGCCAGCCTGAGAAATCTTTTACCCTTCAGGTAAGCTCGTTCATTCCTTTTACTTGCCGTTAGGTTTAGCTCGTTCGCTGCGCTCACTCGACGCAAGTCTATAATATCCTCTAGTTTTTACAACCAATCTTCCCTCAATACTTTAAATGAGAACAGTTTTTTTATAGAACTAATACTCCTAAATGTAATCATGTGTTCCAATACAAAAATGTTGCTTTTGTAAGATTAACATGATAACTTTGAAAAAGGGTGGAGCGCAGCCCTATTGAGGAATTAGGATAAGAGTAGCCTTGCTGGTTCTAAACTACCTTACGACCAATTTTCAGCCAAAACGGTTCAACTATTCTTGTTATATAGATAGTGTAATTAGCACGTCTTTCTTTTGTTTAGATTAATATATTTTTAGGTAAATAACATTAATAACACAGCTCTCCCTTTAAGATTTTATGACTCATTAAGACAGGTTCTTTGGGATCAGATAATATGGGTTAACCTAAAGAAAAAGGTCTGTATCACGTTTTTCTACCTCAATGTATCTAGAACAAACCAAAGGTAAGTAACACTAACAGCTGTTTGAAGCGGTACTGCATCTATAGCCGCATGTTGTTTATTGATAGATGAGTGATTTGTTTTGACTATATCAGGTTTGCACCTTTGACGTCATCGATTTATTTATTTATTATTTTCATTTATTTTTTTGTTCATGTCGCCTACTCATTCTAGATTTCTCGTTCTACCAATACTCTACATTTTATCTCCACTTAGAAATGAATAAGAAGTTTTGTTAGATTTTGTTGATGCTAAAAATATAGAAGTAATCCCTCCTCTCCAGCTTTTGGGTCGACTACAACTCCAAATTATCATCCCTGGATAAAAATATAGTTTGAATATTAAAGGTTTGTGTTAAAACAAATTTGTGACTAACGAATGTTTTTATTTCTATTTAACAATTAACCGTACACAGAGACGCTCATTTGTCCTTAAGTTGAATTGCAATGTTGGAAATCTTTTGCCCATAAAGTAATGAAATTACAAGATTCTTACAAAATATCCAAGACCATTACTTGTACTCTTTTGGCAAGGCAGGAAATATACATTAATTAATGTAGTGTCCAAGAACGGTAAATACCAAGGGTCAAGAGCCGTGTGGAGGGCGGCGACAGCAGCGGTACCTAGCGGCCTTGGCGCGAACCAACCACAGTACCAATCATGGTCGAATAACGGGCAACATTTCATTACCACTATTTGTCATTATTAGGCTGAATTCAGGCTACTGGCTCACCCGAGGGCTTGCCATGATTTATAGCTTTGATTACCTTGTCATATTGCTTTGGTCTTTCTTTAAATTTTAATAATCGCAGTTTACTTTTGTTTGGAGTTTATTTCTTTGGCTTGAACTCTATTGTTGTTTGTAAAACAACATCGTTCCAATAAAAAAGTATATGTCTAAAAATCTTCTTTTTTTATTTATAACATATATCGTTGGTCTCCACTTGCTTAAAGCACTCTATCGAAGTAGAGCTCTTACAAGAAGTACTTAGTTGTAAATACAAACGTGAAATTCACAGACTTTTATTGTTATGTGTAGTAGCTTAAGTTATTAATATATTTTTTTTAATGTCCCTGAGCGTATTTAACTTAGTTAAGTGGGTGATTTTTTATGGTTTGCTTCTATAGCATATTCTACTGTATGTGGTTTAATGGATGTTATCCTAACCAAGGGAGAAAATAACTAAAACATTCTTTTCGAAGATAAAATGCTCAAATTACAAACTGAATAATTTCTTTAACATATTTAATAACAATCAATATATGAGGTTTTAAATTTTATGACTATTTGTTGTTTTTTTTCTTTTTTTTTTTTTTTTTTTTTTTTTTTTTTTTTTTTTTTTTTGAGAGAGAGAGAGAGAGAAAAAAGAGTTTTGTTGATATGCATTTTCTATGTAACTGTATCATTACGTAAAAATTATCTTGCAGGGTGAAAATATTTCGGGATGCAAATACGCAGTGAATAAATTTTAAAAAGGGGGCTAACAATCCATCGTCGTCAAGGCCACATTAATTAGCAGCAAGATAAGGAAGCTGCCGGTGTGAGATGGAGATTGGCGTGAGCGACTGTGGGAAGCTGGAGGATGGGAGACGTTTCCACATTGTTAACGGTTGTTTCCCAAAACACCATTTTAACATTTATCGTTGTGTCCGGTTCACACCCTATTTTCAGTTCCGAATAGACCTTTCTCTTTTATTATAATCTTTTATTATAATATCTGTTAGATTTCCCAAAACAAATTACAAAGCTCTTTACTAAAAACATTAGAAAGAAGGAATATTCAAATTTGTATTAAAATGCCTTAGCAAGGCGTATAAAGAATTCCAACAAATTGGAAGTGTGAATTAAATCTAAATGGTTCCTTTACACCATCTCCAAGATAATTGCCTGAAGAATTAGGGAAATTTCCAGAGCCAAAAGTGTGGTTTCATGTTCTTGCCATGAGATAATTTGACCTATAGGTGAGATAATGAGATTAAGTGATACTATTCTATTCTATTCAGTGATTAATCAAGACAATGGTAAATGTCTGATTCTAAATTATAAAAAAAATATCCGTACAGTTTAATCTCAAAAATAATAAATGAATCTTTCGAGTAGTTAATTGTTAAAATTAGTTATATTGCTCATTATTGTTACATTTTTTACTATTTATCCTGTGTTTTTAGACATTTTATTTCTTCACACATACAAGTTACCAAAAGTTATGAACGTAGTCTCAAAATATTAAATTTCCCTCTCAACAGTTTACTATTTATTTCCCTAATTATCTACATGTGTATGTGTATCTAGTGTTATATGATGACCTAGTTGAGAAAAACAAAGTTTAAAACCTTCTTCGCCATGGTATGGATGAATTGGCACACCTCTATAGAACAATTGACTTGTTTCTTATTTCAAAGAGAAAGTGAATTCATATTTCTTTTGTATGGAAATCTCCTGACGATTCGGAGATACATTAAGTGGTTTTTGTTGATATCTGTACACAATGATGTAACTTGACGATTGCGCCATCAGGAAAGATTATGTAGATGAGCCACTTTTCGAATCCGTGATGTAAGACTTGAATCTGGATGTGGCATGAAGAATCCTCGCTTCCGAGAAGCTGTTTTGACCGACTGGCTGAACTGCTCAACTGATTCATTTCAAAGCATCATTTGTTACAACATAAAAAAAAACATCCAAGAAATCAAAGTTTTAGAAGCATCCTTTTGTTAAATGCCTTATTATGTTGAAACAATTGAACAGGTTGAATCCAATGAAACCATCATAATACCGGGTGTCCACAAAGTCTTGCCCTTGTAAAGAAACCGAATAGTACAAAAACAATAGGTTGTCAGACGTCTTTTACATACAATTTTAACAAGTGACTTCTTAAGTTGTTTACAGCTATGCACATAATCAAGACACTTCCATATGATCACCTCGAATTATCTAAAAATCTTCTGAAGTGATATTTTTTTTATTTTTTATTTATTTTTGTATTAATAACCATTTTTTAGTATAGTCAACATTTCCTAAGTTATGGACGTCACAGCATTTATTATTCTCTCTTTTACAGTTTCTATATTTGGAACTAGGAAATAATGAAACAAAATCTTTGACAAACCAATACATAAAGAAATCCAGAGAGGTCAAGTGTCGTGAACGAGGTGGCAATTTAGTCAGGCCATCACGATTTTGTAGTGCATTAAAATTAAATTGCATTGTGGTCAATCAAACTGGATCAATCAAAAATTGGATTAAATTCCCTACAAAACAAGATGTGTTAGAAGCATGTGGCTATAAAGGTGTCCGTACAGCAAAGCTCTGAGATCAGGGCAAGATTTTGTGGACACAAATTACTGCTATATATATCTGCTCCTATGTGTCGTCATGTTTTGTACTGAGTTTTAATCCAGTATACTTCATAAAGTACGTTTTTAATGAAAATCCCAAATAAGTAAAATATAATGTAGCATTTATTCATGTGCTACAAACTTCTGTAGTTTTTATTTGGAATAGGTAACTTAATACCACAAAAACTTTGAAATTCCTTCAAAGTGATCCAAATCATTATAATGATATCTCTATAATTTCGTCTTGGTACATTTCATCTATTGCATCTATTGCAATAGATGAAATGTTTATTTCATTTTATTGTTCATTTCAATAAAAATTCGTCAATTTAGATTTATTTGGATTACATTTGAAATAAAAAGTATTAATGAAGTTAAAAATAAAATATTTTGCTGATTTTAAGAGTTTTCTTTTTCAATTCCATAAGCTTTCCATAAACTATTTTGATTTTAAGAAGGATAAAGTTTTTTACTTTCTATACATTGGTACACCTGTTTATTTATATAATAAGTTTGCAAGTCTTCAGGGATTAAATAAACATATCTAAGTAAACTTTATCGATAGAGTCAAGCTGACATAAAAGTCCTCTTGGTTAACTTTTTTATGACACCCCCCCAGGGGTTTTAGTAACGCCCTACATTGTTACAACGGACCCCAGAAGTGTTGTACAGTCCGAGCCAGCCAGACCACGCCCACGTGCTCCAGGGGTGATGCAAGACGAGGTGTGTAGTTACCCAAACCGCGGAACAGGGAACAGGCTCGCCAACCCCGACCTTGTGCGCACATGGCGAAACAGGAGGTGGCCGGCACGAAACTACTTAATCGTGTAAAGTTGATAAACTACCGCTTTGAATGTGAATTTATCTAAAGATCTGATTCTGATTATGAAACACTAAACAGAAAATATCTTATAGCTTTATTCTGTAAACGACCTTATTAAGTATATGCTACTGACGCAATGTTGTACCTTCAAAGTTCACACAGTTTTAAAACTCCCTACTCATATTAAAATTTTTAAAATGGTTTCTATAATGGAAATGGGATGGCATGCCTAGAAAAATTATAGTCATGAAATATGTGCTATTACTAGACATCGGCTTTACAAGAATTAGTAAAAATTCTAGTTCTAAAATGTGTTTAATAACGTATAAGTGTAAGTGATTCCTTTAGTGGTTCTGGGCCTTCGAATGATTTTAATGGAATCACAAACAAAAAATATGAATACCTTATGTATGTTTAGAGAAAAATTTTCCCCCTTATATTGAGGTAAAAAAGTTGATACCTTTTCCAATATTCAATCCATACAAACCAATAAATAAAAGTAGTTTACAACCCGTTGTATTTTGGTGATTCAACATGAAACTTTTTAAATAAATTAAGAAATTTGCGCCCTTCCACCATCTGAAATACGTCTCGGGTTATTTTTCTTCTACCCCTAAAAGTCACTTGCGTATAATCAACCCCTTTCACCCCTACTCACCACGGTTTTCAATATGCTTCGACCTTTAGAGCATAAATTTAAGTTACTCCTCTCAAAAACTAACAAAATCATTCAACCTTCAAACCACTAAAAAACTAATATTAAGTTTCAGTAGGAACCTAAATCTGAGTAATTTAGTTTATTAATGGGATTTAAAATTAATCCAGCATACCCTAGTGCCCCAGTAAAAAATCTTATTACTGTGGTAAGCTATGTTTGAAATAATTGAAAATAGCCAATTTCAAATGTATTCAACTCAGCTACCATTATGAATGTACATGTATTGACTATCTACATTTATCATGAGTTCAAGATCAAAATAAACTTTTAAATCTAGTTGGTACTGTATATTAAAAAGTACAAGACATTAAAAGCTAGGTATAAGTATATATTGTTTAGCTACTAGGTCTTACAAAATATTGTAAAATAAAACACACACACACACAAATCTCACAATTACAAAACGTAGTATATCATGTTATTCTAGATTTTGAAAGCACAACAGTAGGCCTATTTCAGTATCTAATTCAATCAATACACTAAATATTAGCATTATTTAGAATAACCTTAAGTATGATTGGATGCAAATATTTAATACATCGATACACAGTTTTGCTGAAAAATTAATATCTAAATTAACTAGGTAATATTCAAAAATAAAATAAATCATTGAACGAAGTTTGATTTCGAAGGTTGTAGGCTTTATCTGTTATCAAATTACATGCAAGACGATACTCACACTACTTATCTCGATGGTAATCTACATGGTATGACTAATGGTAGGGTATTTACCGGTAAGGACCAGCGTGAGCGTGACAGCGAGGGCGAGCGTAGAGGAGCCGGGGCCAGCCATGTCTGCGATGTGCGACCACGCGGCGGCCGACCACGCCGAGAGGGGGGACGAGGGACTTTCACGGCAGACGATGTAGCAATTATACCTCTCGACTCACACGATCGTCGCCAACTCTAGAGCGAGCTAATTGATCGAGATTCCAGGCAGGCGATGTGTGGAGATCCTCGTGGGGCTCAGGAATACCCTGGTCAAAAGGGGTGCTGACACTTTAAAGACTCGTACTACTGAAAAACTGTCATGTTATAATGATAGACTCGCCTACGGCTCAATGGGGGCTCCGCCCCAATGAACTTTATAACCATCCTGAAAGCTTATATGGATTTTATGTGTAGATAAAAAATCAATTAAATGAATATTAATGCTGAAAACTATAACTGCTTGATTATACCAACCCCTAAAAAATTCAACACTATGACATAAGAAATATTGAATTTGAAATGAAGAACATTTAAAAAAAAATGTATTTTTAAGGTTTCAAAACTGTTTTATATAATGTATTACATAACATAGACAAAACAATTTTTTTTTTTCATTTGTAAAAATGGTTATATAATGGCAGCGGAATCCAAAGAATATTAGCCACATCATACCAAACAATTTGATTTTTTATACGATTTTTACTTAGGTATATCGTACTGAAGGTTAAAAAGAGTAACTATTTATTTTTTACAATGAAAAATATTGTGCAAATAGTGACTCGTCTTAAAAATTTAATATAAAAACCAAGCAGTGCCTTAGTTTTCTTACAGCCTAAGTGTTAACTGTTTTCAGCTGAACCATGTAGCTCTGCTATGTATTATTCAACTTGCCCAATCGACCTTTTCATGGTCCAATCCCCACGGTATTCCACTTTCCATAAACAACATCATATTGTTTCCTTATCCTCATCTAAATTCCTGTTCAATTTTCATGACATTTTATTTGTTGATTTCAGCAGAATAGGTCACCATAGCTGGGTATTTTTTGTTTCTTTATTTTAGGTTTCACTATGCACAGAGGATTCCCAGGAATGTTCAAGTATTGCATAAACATTGTAAACAAATCTATAAATACCCAACAAACTTGGCATTTGGCGATCACTTTCTCTGTCTTTCAGTGAATCAGCCGACAGTTTGAGTGAAAGTACCCTGAGGTGCAAAAACTGCATTTATTTCTGACTTCTTTTCTCAGAAAATTTTATTTCTATACATTCCTAGTAAATAGTTTTAAGTATTTAACTAAAATCTTTTCTCTCCAAGCAAATACAGAAACAGAAACGAAAAGGATTGGAGCCGTTCCCTATAAAAAAACTTTGGAAATCCAACTATTATAAACATACATAAAATGTAGAGTGATTAAAAGTTTATTGGTGCACACAATTTAAACATTAAAATTAAAGTAATGAGTCCATTAACTCGAGAGTTTTACATACTAAACTTATTTCGACAAATAAAGTGACAAAGATAAGGAGAATAACTGAGTAAATTATTAGAAAAATAATAATCAATATAATGTTTTTTTTTTAAACATAATGGTTTATTTTCAACAAATTGGAAACTGAGAAATTTGTATCATCGCATTAATATTTGTTTCTAATATAATGATGAAACTGTATCGATCACTATGCAATGTTATTGCAATTATAGACAGCACAACAATTCATTGTTTCAATGTCATTCTTAAGGAAGTAGATTTCGTTGCTCTTTAAAAAGATTGTACTATCTATAAAATAAATTCAATCACGGGCGAAGCTGTGACGGGCAACAGCTAGTTTGGTATATAAAGTATCTATAAACGAAAATAAAATAACTTGAAAATATTAATTAAAATCAAGAAACAAAAAATCCCAACTTCTTTAACCCAAGAACTCAGGACCACTGACAAACAGGTCGATGAGAAACTTGGTTTGCTATTTTGGGAGAGGCAAACTCTATAAGGTGTTGTGTTTAGAACATGAATAGTGTGATAACAATTTTAAAGGGAGCACCAGTAGTGTTACAAATATCAATAACGGAAAAAAATGCGGTAATGAAACTTTTAAAGTACAACCGTAGCTAATAAAAATTTCAAGGAAAATGAGACAAAATACCAATAGTTATCGAGAGGTTCATATCCAATCAATAAAATATTATCAATAAAACCGATGGAACAGCTTAGGTTTAACTGGCTTAAGGTTGGTAAAATGTTTTATTACAAAACACTTAAGAGTCATCTTCACCCCTGGGCCAGTAACCCATTGTTGCGCAGTCGGCAATGTTAATCATACGGCTTTTATGCTAAAACATGGTCTTGTATTCCCCTGTTTCGGACGCCGTTTTTCAACCGATTTGCTTTAAACTTGGTAAGTGTTTAGTTGAATAGTTATAATATGTCGCTCATACCTCGGAATTTTGAAAATTTAACAAATATTACTCTTCGAGACGTCGCAAAGTAACTCGATTTTCCTTAGGAATATTTCAAAAATGTAGTAAAATTTTCAAAATTCCGAGGTATGAGCGACATAGTATAACTATTCAACTAAACACTTACCAAGTTTAAAGAAAATCGGTTGAAAAACGGCTTCCGAAACAGGGGAATGCGATACCATGTTTTGCATTAAAAGCCGTATGATTAACATTGCCGATTGCGCAACAATGGGCTACTGGCCCAGGGGTGAAGATGACTCTTAACAATTAAGACTAATTTACTGACGGTACATTAATCGACGGTCGTTGGCCAACCCCATTATCACTCCACTGATAACAGTAACGGAATAAGCGTCATTTTTGTTGACTGTGATTATAATCCTCAAGTTTCCGTAGTGTAGCGGTTATCACGTGTGCTTCACACGCACAAGGTCCCCGGTTCGATCCCGGGCGGAAACATTTAATTTTGCAAGCATTTAGTTTAGTAAAATTTTAATGTCCTTTCTAAAATAAACTATTGCATGCTTTTTTCATCGACATTTTCATATCTTATGACTTTAAATATACATTAATATACATAGTTTTTAAATACACTGTATTTTATTTTAAAACACAGTGCAGTATGCATTTTGGTAAATATGTATTAATGAGGATTAATGTAGTCTTAAAATGAATCTAAATATTAAAATAATGGAAAAAAATAGCTATATGCTCTCCCAAAACCACCCTTCCGTGAAAATATTTCATCGTAGATCTTTGATTACAATATTCTTTCAGGAATGAAAGGTGATTTTAGGCATACGTAATTTGATACCAACATTGTTTCGAACATTACATTTGTTGTCCTATTGTAAAGAGAAAGAACAAAGAATAGCAAGTTAATGGATCATCAATGTAAACATTTGTCAGACAGATATTTAGATTTTAGCTTTTAAAACAGATTATGGAGCTTATTTTTTCAGATCTCACATTTAAACATTTAATAATTAATTAATAATAACTTTGTTATATCAACTTAAAAATAATGATATATTATATATTTAGAACATACATGCAGTGTTATCGTTTTGTTATTGGTTTCATTATAGGGAGATTTTCTTAAAACCCCTAATTTAACAGAACTAAAATTACAAAACAATTAGCAAAACAAAGTTTAAACCTTGAGTTTTTGGCTGTTTGAGCTAATTGGTTTCCTGTACTACTTTATATCTTTGGAGAGCATTATATTCGGTTATGTTGAAAAATTAATTATTTATTAAATAGTTTATATATTTTTTATAATCGTTTTTGTGGGTTATAACTGTTTAGTTCATTGTATAAAACAAATTTTTACAGTACATCACATTATAGTATAACAGAACTATTACTGTTTCAAAATCAGTCTTAAAAAAATTTTCAACTTTGATAGGCATCCAAAAATAAATTTCATTTAAGCAAAGGCTGCTTAAAATACTTAATTGGTTTCGTGTAAAAGACTAAAATACAGTATTTGTCTTTTTTCACAACGACTTACAATGCTTTATCAATATCTTGATACCTTAATAGTAATCAAGCTAAAGAAACATTGAAGCCTTTTGTATAAAAAAAATTAAAACAACTTTTCATTCCATAAATTTAGACATCACAACTTGTTGTTGAAAAAACAAAGAGGAGTGTTTCATTCGTAATTGAAGGCGAACCTGTTAAGAAATTATTTAGTTGTGGTATCATAGATAGTAATGCGCATGAAATTAGCATAATAGGAAAGAATAAAACTAAATAAAAATTTAGATTTTTACTTATCAACCATGTTATGCTTGTTTGGCCACGATCTGAAGCATCTATATATTAATAGGCAAGCATGTTTCGTTTCCTCGCTCTGAGGGCCAATGTGAATTAATTATAGTGATACTCTGCTCATCTACAGCACACTACCTTTCTAACGGTATCTGCGGATTTCTCCTACGATGTCCACATGCTGAGAAAAAGGAGGAAAAAAACATGCTTGCATATTAATATAATGATTGATTTAAGATAAACTGATCCTTTGGTTGAATTTCGGCCAGTGGGTGATCCCAAGTATATTTAAAATCACTATGTATCTGAATGGTGCGACCCTATCCGGATAGCTGAGGGAGGGTGACACAGCAAAAAGACATAACGGCGGTCGGTACGGTAAGGCACCACAGCGGCGGCTGTTACCGTTGTGGGTTGCGAGAGGTCACCGACGCAAGGTCACCCGCGCCACGCCCTGTTATCACTTCTTGATCGCTGATAAGGCCGGGTTATCAGCGGAGGTCGCCGGCAATCCGTCACACCCGGGGAGGTCGACCCGCGCCGTTGTCTGCCTGTTGGAGGGAAGGTTGTTGGATGTGACAGTTGAAAGAAATTTGAAATTTCATATATGAGGAGCCAGTCAGAGAGTACAAGTAACAGAAAGTGAATTATCAGAAAATTGCAACAAATTTTTACTGTAACCCATAATTAACAATTAATTGTTAACTTGCAGTTACCCGGCGCGCGTTGCTGTGCTCAAATTAAGTTGTTTAATATAATGTTTAATAATATAATATTTTAATATAACAAAAAAAGATAAGTTAAGTTTTAAGTTTTTTAGTATAACAAAAAAAGTCAATGGCATAGAAAGTAAGTATATTAATATTACTGTAAGGCCAAAGGATAAACAAGCATTTTTCAAATTTAAACCCAGAATAGCCTTGTATCTTACTGATCGTAATTGCAAATGCAAGAGCACCTATGAGCAAAGAGGCACGTCCATGTCAAAATTCAACCCCGGAGGCCCTAAATTAATTTTAGGTGGCCCTGAAGTAATTTTGAAGTCCAATGGGGCAGAGCCCTAAAAAGCTTCAAAAACTATATTTGCAAAATTGTTTCTTAGTGAGTACCTATGGGTAAAGAGCATCGTCCATCAAATTTCAACCACGGTGGCCCTTAAGTTATTTTGAAGTCCAGTGGGGTGGAGCCCTAAAGAGCTTAAAAACTATATTTGCAAAACCGTTTCCTAGTGAGTACCTATTAGCAAAGAGAATCGTCCAAGTCAAATTTCAGCTCCGGGGGTCCTAAAGTAATTTCAATGTCCAGTGAGGCGGAGCCCTAAAGTGCTTAAAAAACTATTGCAAAATCGTTTCTTAGTGAGTACCTATGGGTAAAGAGCATCGTCCATCAAATTTCAACCACGGTGGCCCTTAAGTTATTTTGAAGTCCAGTGGGGTGGAGCCCTAAAGAGCTTAAAACTTATATTTGCAAAACCGTTTCCTAGTGAGTACCTATGAGTAAAGAGAATCATCCATGTCAAATTTCAGCTCCGGAGGTCCTAAAGTAATTTCATTGTCCAGTGAGGCGGAGCCCTAAAGTGCTTAAAAAACTATATTTGCAAAATCGTTTCTTAGTGTGTACCTATGGGTAAAGAGAATCGTCCATCAAATTTCAACCACGGTGGCCCTTAAGTTATTTTGAAGTCCAGTGGGGTGGAGCCCTAAAGAGCTTAAAAACTATATTTGCAAAACCGTTTCCTAGTGAGTACCTATGAGTAAAGAGAATCATCCATGTCAAATTTCAGCTCCTGAGGTCCTAAAGTAATTTCATTGTCCAGTGAGGCGGAGCCCTAAAGTGCTTAAAAAACTATATTTGCAAAATCGTTTCTTAGTGTGTACCTATGGGTAAAGAGAATCGTCCATCAAATTTCAACCCCGGAGGCCCTAAAGTAATTTTGAAGTCCAGTTGGGTGGAGCCCTAAAGAGCTTAAAAACTATATTTGTAAAACCTATGGACCTATGGTGCACCTATGGACAAAGAGAATCGACTATGTCAAATTTCACCACCTGTAGGCTTTTAAGTGTAATTGTGAGCTTCCGTAGGGCGGAGCCATAAAGACAAAACAAACATCAACATTATACCAGTAGTGGGAAAAAGCCACTTCTAAACCGGAAGTGACGTCAGCTGCCAGGGCAGCTGCAGGGGTCAGATGGTGTCAGCTGCCAGGGCAGCTGCAGGGTGCAGATGGCGAGAGCATATGCCCTGAATTTGAAGTAGAATTGGGCATGAATTAAGAGTTAGTTGAAAAGTAAAATTCAACTGTGTTAACTAAACTCTAAAAGTTGAACAAAAATTAAGAGTAAGATCAAAACTGAAATTCAACAGTTATAACTGGGGGCCTGGAAAGTATGTCAAGGTCATCCAGAGTAAGTTTTAAAAAAGCCTACCTAACTACCACCAGAAATAGTTCAAAGTTGAACTAGTTGGTGATAGTGGGATAGGTTGAAGTAACTTTTGAATTTTATTTGTGAACATACAATTAATGTGCAACAGCAGAGTTTAAACAAGTTGAACTTTTGTGATGAACTACAGAGTTGTAAATGCAAACACCAACGACGATGAGAAGGTAAACGCAGAGTCCCCAGATGATGTATTTGAAAAGCTTGAACAAACGTAACATTTCGAGTTGGTTTTCCCGTTCCATTTCCAATCGTTTAATTTCCAATTTCAATTTATCCTCTTCCATTCTAGTTATGAAGGGAACTTCATCCATTATATCCATCGTGATTGTGTTAGTGTTTGAAATTTTAAAACAAGTGATGTTGATAGTTCAAAAGTCGAAGACGGAATGAGAAGTGAAAGCGAGAAATGTTAGTTAAATAAAGAAGTGGTGGGGGGAGCGAAGAATTATAAAGAAGTGGTGGGGGAAATATTTTGCTCTTTGTTATTACCATCAGTAGTGTTAGATGGTGCAGGAGTTAGATTTAGTAAACTGTCTTCGTCCGAACTTTCAACTTTATCACAAATAGGACAATCGTATGTTATTTCCAAATTCATTTTGATGGTTGTAAAATTATCTACAAGTTCTTGTAAAATATTAAAAATGTCTTGTAACTCTTCTTTAGAGTTTATTTCAAAACTAGAATTCATTCGGGCCAAAGGAGAGTTGTTCATCGTTGAAGAGTCGGGGATGGAATGAGGATCGGCATATAGGGAGGGGGCTTATATAATGGCGACCTTGAGCAGGCGTCTAGGGAGGGGGGCTGTCTAGGGAGGGGGCTTTTATATGGGGAACCTTAAGCTTATGATTGAATAAAATGTTTAGTTCTTCTTCTTTGTCTTTTAATTCAATTATTTGAACCGAAGTAGTTGTTTCATCCTCTTCACTCGATGAAGAAAACAATTCACCAGGATTTAAATATTGAACTACAATTCTGAACCATCTTATAGGATATTTGTCAATGATAGAAAGTAAGTTTTGAAACAATTCTTCCATCTCCTCCCTGTCAGTTATTATATGTTCAAACTTGATAAATTTGTTTTCCATGTTGTTAGTTAGAGTGTTGGAAGTGGAATGATTTAATATTATATAAAAATTAGAACTAGTGGTGGGGGAAATCTCAAGGTCATCCAAATGAAGTTTTAAAAAAGAGTGTAAAACTGAAATTACACATTTGATGGTTCTACAGGATCGGAATACCAATCTGATCTGTATTTACATCTTTTTATCATATGTGTACAAAAATCATCTTGATGAGAATTGGTGCGTTGACAATGAGCAAGATCTAGAGGGTGAAATTTGAAACATCTTTGAGGACAACATGTATGAAAATATCTTGATTTGTAAAATTTGAAAGTTCGCAATTCCGGTGGTGGTAGTTGTTTTGTTTTGCATTTGCAATAACAAGATCCGAAGAATTCACATTTAGTACAAGCTAACCCATCCACCATCATTGGTCCTAAATCTGTACACTGTTGTTCACAACAGTAACGAGGTTTGTACTTGTATTTTTGCTCTTCCATGTTGACGCTGCGGAGTCCAGTGAAAGAATAAGAGTGTATAGTGTTGAATAGTGAGTTTTATGTACTGTGAAAAGTGGTGGGGGTAATTTCAAGGTCATCCAAATGGAGTTTTAAAAAATTATACCTTACAAGTGTAAGGATTATTAAAATTTAGGAAGTTTGTTTCTCTTTGTTTTCTTCAGACTTTTTCTCTCTCTCCGCCTTAGCCATAGCAACAAGTTCTTCTGTTGATAATGGATGTACTTCAGGAAATTTTAAAATTAATTTAGCTTGATATCCTTCTTTAGTTAATACATCTAAATCTTGGGTCATTTGTTCAACGGTGTTGTAGTCTTTTCCATAGATTTTTCCATCAAGTTGAATCATCATTCTGTACAACATTTTCTTAAATAGGTCTTGTCGTGGTGAGAGCTGAGAAGCAAATGATTATTTATACAAGTATCACATCCTTTTTATTAACTCATATTGATCATGTGATTGTTTAGTTGTAGTTTTGTCTGTCAAAAGTTATTCAACATTGGTAATACTTTTGGAACTTGATGTTATGTTGACCAGTTGGCGATGAAGAAGTTGTAGGTTGTGTAGAAATAAATATTTCATCATCGCAATATTTTGTTTTAGTGAACATCCTTGTATTAGTAGCACTAACATCAACAGTTAAGTGATAACCACCGGTAAGTAAAACTCGCATTTCGTTGGTTAAATCTTCGAGTTGTTCAAAAGTTGTAATGGTGTTGGTATCATAAGATGCACACTTGACTTTGAGAGACATCTTTTAGTTTTTATATTAAGCGATAGAGTGAGCGAGATGTGTACGGTACGAAAGGTAGTCGTAGACTGATGAATTTTACAAGTAGATTTTCGCTTTTATAATCACACAAAAGTGGGTCAAGGTCATCCTGTGGAATTTTAAAAAAAGCAACATATTGTAATGTACAAAGACATCACAATATGTTGCTTCTTTTAATTTTTTTTGTTTTTTCTTTATATCATATTTATTGAAAAACAATTACAAACAAATAGTTACAATGTTATGTACAAACTAATCAGTAGTAGGTGTTACATGAATAGTTAGTTCAGTTGAGTTGTTTCCACTTGGTCCGTGCGAAACCAAATAGAGTGCGCCGGGTTGAACTACACGAAGATCTTCATTTTGAAGAAGTTGTACAAAGCGTCTTGGTAGGAAGATCTGAAATTTTGGTTCATCACCAACTGTATATGGAGCCTCGCTCAATGTGCAATTAATAGCATCACCTACTGAAGTTTCCATTTTCTTAATCGTATGAATGATGTAGTGTTTTTCGTCTTTTAGTTCAGAACATTTTTTTGTAGGTAGAATTGATGATTTAGAATGAGCGTTGAACTGATCAACTAAACTTTGAAGTAAGTTCTGTGATGCCATCTTGATGTTGTTGTTAATCTTCTTGTTAATAAGAATGTCCGTCGGAGATGTTGTCTCTTTGGAGGTTAGAGTAATACTCATGCTGCGTCATGGTAGCGCTCTCGCTTTTATAATCGACACTACCCCCACTACTGACACTACACCCACCACTTTGTTGAAGGAAATTGTTCAAGCGGTAGGCATTCTTTAAAGCGCATTGCGACCTTCGATGTTTAAAACTTTTTGATGAAATACAAAGTTCGTTGAAGTAGCATTGGAAATCTTTATCAATTATTGCATTAATCACTTCGTTGCTTGTAAATGATTGTATCCAATTTGCTTTTTCCAATCCCCTTGTGTAGATAATTTTAAACTCTTTGCAATAATGATTCATAATGTGCGGCATCATGTTATAATTAATGAAACCTTCATCCCATCTTAAGTTGTGAAAATGTTTGTTCAACCATTTGTTTGTAACTTTCGCTTTAGTTGTTAGTCTATTAAATGGTACTGGAGGTTTGAACAAATAATGATAAACTACTGATGTGTTCATGTCCAAGATTACTAATTCTTTAATAATAAAATTACCATCATTTCCTCGGAAAGCTTGAAATTCAATTATACCTCTTTTAACTTCCATTATATGTGGCGCATTAGAAAACGAAACCCGTTTATTCATGATGAAGTCTTACTAACAACTGACTTAAAAATTGAATGAGCCGATGTTTATAACAGACAGGATTGTTCTTCTTCTTTCACTTCTTGTGCCACTTCATCAATATTAAAATTGGTGTGATAGTTGTTTAATTGTCTCCACATTTCAACTTCTTGAGGTATTCTATTAAAGATTGAAGTATCCACGGGACCGTATAAAATTGGAACAAAAGGTTTTTTGTCCAATGTATCAATTAGATAGTCTTTAATTATTGCACTTGAAAATATTAGTTGTTTCAAATATCTGGTGACGGGACCGGTAGTACAACTTAAAGTGTAAAATTCTTCTTTAGTGAAATATAATTTAACATTATGTGTAGTTAAATCTCTGAAGCGAACAATTTGTCCTCCACGATGTTTTACTATATCAACTTCAATATTTGATTCCAATAAACTTAATCTTGTTCTTCTTCCAAATGTGTTGTTACTTAAATAGCACTCCAAAAGATGTAAATGTTTCATGAGAGATTCCCAAGTAGTTTCACTGAAAGTAACCATTTTGTTTCCATGATTTAAAATAACAATTGGTGAATAATCCATTGATTTTAAAATTCCAACTGATATACTTTTTGTCATGCATGAAGAAATTGGGTAGATAATCCGAAGAAATACTTCTGTTAAA
The DNA here is from genome assembly GCA_030545055.2 of Neoaliturus tenellus. Lineage (NCBI taxonomy): Eukaryota > Metazoa > Arthropoda > Insecta > Hemiptera > Cicadellidae > Neoaliturus > Neoaliturus tenellus. The sequence goes on from CM061532.1 coordinate 227,835,365, forward strand.
ATATTGGTTGTAATGTTAACTTCAACCTTCTTCCTTTTTACTTTTTTTCAGCTTTTTCTTCTTCTCTCTTCTTATGTTTGTTGAATTTTAGGAACTCGTCCATTTCTCGTTCAACTTGTTTTTCTATATCTGAACTATTATCATCCATTAGAGGTGTATTTTCTTCTCCGTTAGTAGAATTCATCTTGCGAATGATGTTTCCCATACGACGGTTGAAGATAGAATGAAGTTTCTACTAATTATTTTCTCGCTTTTATATTTTTCGTAAAATCCTTGAAATTTATACAATTACATAATTGTTTGTTTTCAACTTGTCTTTCACAAATGAAATTCTAACCTCAAAAATTAAAGCAGATAATTCTAACCTCAAAAATTTGCAGTTGTTATACAATTCTTCTTAAAGTACATTCTTTACAATTCCGGTCAGCGGTGTGTAAGTAACTATTTTATCATGTAGAATTAGACAGTATGCCGAAGTTCCATCCGCTACTGGTTCTTCAAATTCCATTTCAATTTTTATATCCACACTTGATGATTTTACCGATTCATTTTGTTTTGAACAATCGATTACAATTATTGGAGCCTTGGAATAATACTGGTCAGGTGATAATAGTGGTGTATTAGTCTTTCCATAATATGACGATTGAAATCTTGCATACATATCGTATAAAATGGAAAAACGTTTTTTGCTGAACATGACATTCAAATTGTCATAGGGAAAGAATTGAGAGTTTAGGAAAACTTTACAATTCTTTATTTTACAGTGATCAAATTGACCAGCATTTGCAGTGATAACATCTTTTCGCTTAGTTTGAAAACCGAGTATTATGTACCTTGCTCGTTCCAAGTAAGTTGATGTCTTGACGGTCCATGTTTGTCTTTCTGTCTGAGGTAGTGTAGGGTATTCATGAAATTCCCAACTTCGGAATGGCATCACAATATCACGGTCAGATTTTAACTTTCTCAATAATAGGATTCTATGTTCATCGGCCAATCTTACATGAGGTACTCTCCAAACAACTTTATCCAACTGTAGTTGCCATTCCAGTTTATCTTCCGTAGTTGCAGGGTCTGCAAGTATTAAGTCCTTATTAGTTGAAGATCTGAGTAATACTAATTCTTGTTTGACATTTATTATTACCCGTTTGTAATCTTCAGCGAATCCCAAAAGCAATCGTAAAGGTACATGAAAATCAAAGTGACCATTGGAAGCTGGTGTTATAGTGTCTTTATCGGGGGTAACCCATCCGGCAGTGACTATTGAATTCTTCTCATGCGGTGTTAATGATGTTAATCCTTTCAATGTCGTTGTTAAACCAACCTTTTTTGTTGAATCAACCGTCACCCCTGATATTTCATATCTTATTTCATCAAAAAGATATGCCATCGGGTTATTTATAAAAGGAACTGTTGAAGCAGTTTTTCCATCCAATTTTAATACCCGTCCTTCGATGTACAAGTAACTTTCACACGGTAAAGTGTAAATATCTTGTTGTTGAATGGGGATCCTTATTTCATCGTTATTGTTTAATTTTGATGAAGTGTAAGGGTTGTGCGTGTGATATTCCTTCTCCCATAGTGTTTCGTCGAACGTTGGTCCTTGAGATATATCCAGGATATCCATCGCTGTTAAGTTTCAATCCAATCTTCTGTAGAAAACGAATGTTTTCCGATGTTAACTCTTCCAATGTCGAGGAGCTACTGAGCTCCCGACTCTTCCGTTGCGGTTTAAATGATAATCCCATGTTGACTTTTATGTTGCTGCTCTGATGTGTATCCGTATAGTAATTGTTTCTCCTCTAAAGTCAACACTATGACCGTCTTGATCCAATATGTTCAGTACGATGTCTGCAATGAAACTGGTGTTTAACGGTAGGTATATCAAGTTTTGTGGCTTCTCAACAATTTTAAAACCGGGAGCCACTGTTGGATAAAATGTATGTAAAATATGTTGATTAACTCCATCTCTATACGATCCGTGTATAATGTTGCACGTGACATCAATACTATTTACTTTCAATATTGTTACAGTTGAATCACCTGAATGAGTAGTTCCAGGAGTTAAGATTTTCTTTTTTGTATCTGTAAATCCAAGTAAACTGCCAATCGACTGTTCCAAGCTGACATCAATATAATATTTTGAAGTTATTTCTGCTTTTAAAGTATTATTGTTTCCTTTAACGGTGATATTGTCTTCTCCGAGTTGTTTCTGTAATAATTGGTTTATATCATCAATTTCATAAGCTCCAGTAGGAAATGTAATTATTTTCAATTCTGAGTATTTTCCTGTAGCATCCTTAGTTTCATAATAATGTAGTAAATTGTTCTTCCCTTCCGTAACATTGGGAATTGAGTTGTAGGTAGTCAAATCAAGTAATGCCGCTTCCCATAATCGTTCCTTGGATAGACGCAATGCTGGGAACAGCGTACTTTTTAATGTGGATGAATTTCCACTCAATGACACTGTATACGATGACATCTTAAAGCTGACTGACACTTTTCGCTAGAAACTCCAAACATAAATGCCCACATATTTCAGTATTGTTAGGTTGTTCTCTTTTGTAATTGTAAAAAATGTTTTTTGAGTTTCGAAAATAATGTTGAAGTTCTTTTGGCGGTGGTAGATTGCCAAAACTGTCAAAGTAGTAAACGGTTTGTCCGAGCTTTTTATAGCATACCCAATGAGTACCTGGACCATAGGTGGAATCCAAATTTACTATTCCAGTTTCATTTTTCCATATTTTAGTTGGTAATGCATCTTTCATAAAAACTCCTCGAAAGAATGGTATTTTCAAACATTTTACATAATCATTTAACTGATGATTTGTTAAGGCTTTATTTGGAATTATTAATTGATTCTTCTTATTTAGTACACACGGTATGGTCTTAGGTATAAACCTGCTCCGTTTTTTACCATTTGCCAAACAGAAGTCTTCTTTATACTTGCTTTATGAGTTCTACGACGTCCTTTTTTAATGTTTCCACCTCTTTTGGGAGCGCCTTTCTTTGCAGGTCTTCCTCTGCGACGTTTTCCACCACCTAACTTTGCTTTCGTCTTCATGGCTGTAGTTACTGCCCAAGCCGATGCTTTTTCTGCAATACTTGCGTCACTTGATTTTACTCTTTGCCAAGCTTTTTCCGCTAGAATTTTATCTGCTATTGATCTATTTGTTGAATCTTTATACTTTGAATATGCTATATCGTGTTCCTTGCAAGCTTGATCTAATTTATTAATTCCAGGATCTCCTCTTGCTAAACGCTTTGCCAACTTAGTTCCAGGTCCACAATATTGATAACCTCCGGGCAGATGTAATTCGTATGGTAAAGCGTCTATCGTTCGATTTACAACAGCACCAACTGGAATCCGTCTAAGCAGGGATAATGCAGCTGATGTTATACCACGTCCTCTCTTGCCGCTGTCTTGACGATGACTGAGCGATACGGTCTTCATTATGTTGTCTTATATAACTGGCGTGTTTACTCCACGAGATACTTTACACAAATGAATAACTTGTGCAAAATCTTTTATATTTAAAGACTTAGTTATTCAAATTAATTATATACTGATTTATAATTCTATTTTTAATCCAAGCTTCTCGTTCATCGGGTTGAATCATCACATGACTCGTTGTACTAGCTATATGATTGTGGGTATCAATAAGTAAATTGCCCACTATTCTTATTAAACAATCTAAATTTACAGCATCTTTTGGATGTTGAGGATCATGTAATTGCATAATACGTTTATCATTACATGTGTAAGCTGTTGAATCACTTTTTGATGTTTTTATGACTTGTCCAATAGTAGCAGCATCATTTGAATCTTCACCTGGTAAAATATTAATTATTTTCTTCATCTTTGCATCGTATTGGGTCCCAAAGTGTTTATCCCAAGTTATTGTTTGTTTCATTGTAACACAATCATTTTCTTCGTAACCAGGATAAATATCTTTTATTCTTCTATTACGACCATTGTATGTACCTAATGTACCACCACTCGCAATTAATGTTTGCACCATTAGAGGTACATCTGTATCTTTTATACCAAATCTTCCATTTGTTATTGTTTTATGTCCTGCATCCCATTCATCATTATTTCCTTGCATTAAATTAAACTTTTCATTTCCATGTATAAATTTATCTCCCCGCTTTAACACGGCATCTTCATGTTTTACAAAATTGGATGTTTCCTTTTTTAATTCTTTAGATAATTGTTCCATAGTAACAGCATCTTTTGGTTGAGAACCGAACTTTACATTTGACAACACTTTCCCATGACAATCGATTTCATCACCATCTTGTAAAATACAGTTGTCCTTGATGTATTTTAGGTTTACAGCATCACCGTCTTCCTTTGGGTATCCAATGTCATTTATAATAAATTTATAAAAAGAAAATCCATGTTCAGTTTTTTCCGGTATTATAGAATGTAAATATTCTTTATTAACTGAATCTTTATCATTTTTGGGATTTCCCACGTTGGTTATTCTATAATTTCCAGCATTATACGTTTGTCCATCTTTTAAGTTATTACCCCATTGCAATTTTAAAGTATTTAAAAGTTCAGATGATAAGTACTCTTTAGTAATTGCATCAGAACCTTCAGTTGGTTTACCAACATTAATTAATCTATGTGATTTAACATCGTAAGTATTCTTATGTAATTTTAATGATGTTGAAGTAGCTTCTTTTACTGTCTTCAAATTTGCTCCATCAGTATCTTCTTCTGGATCTTTAACTAGTTTTAAACGTTTATTACTTATGCTATAGTCACCTTCAGGTGTTTGCGGTAATCCACTTCTTTTTCTGTCTTCTCCAACTTGCACTCCTAAAGCGGAGTACCGTCCGAACTTGTCGACGCTCATGTTAGAACTGATACGTCTTATGCTTGCACCTCTTTTATATCCACGGACAATTATACGACTATACCGCGATTCCTAAGTTCATCAACTAGAGCCACCCATTCATTATTCAAACCTGTATGACCGGCTTCCATGGCTTCATGCAATAGTCTCATTCTATCAACCAATTTATTGATATCGTTGTAGTAAATCACATTTGTATTGTATAGATTTTTCATCAATCCTTTACCAGATGTTGAAGTATCTCCTTTACTCTTTTTACCATGTTGTTCAAGAAGTGATAAATCCATAAGTGATAAAGATTTTCTTTTCAGTGGTTGTCTTACCGCTGGTGCAGTACGTAATGTTGGCAATTTTCGTGGAGGAAACAACTTTTTTATAACGATGTTATATTTTGTTGCACGTGAACGATTAATCATTCCATCCTTTAAGTAGTTTCTTTTATGAGCGTTAGTATTTTGTAGAATCTCCTTAAAAACACTTAAATCTTTGGATGAATATCTTAGTGGTATGTTTTTAAAAATTAATTCATATAATCCTTTTGTTCCTTTATATCTATGCTCACCAATAATGATGTAATCGTCTTGTGTTATTTCAAGCTTTGAATCGCCAATCTTCAATTCATTCCCATCAATTCTTGCTCCGTATACGTGTGATCTACTCAAATTCGGGTTTGATTTCATGTCATGTAGCATTTTCATTATATATTTTCTTCCAAGAGGTCCATGTTGTAATATATCGCTACTCAATTGAGTTAAATTTGGAATAGATTGTTCAGCTTCAGGTATTGGCTGTTCTTCTTCCTTTTCAACAATTGGTTCTTCTTCTTTTGTTTCTTCTTGCTCACTAGCACTTGTATATGAATCATCATCTTCTTCTTTTTTTAATGCTTGTACTTCTTGTTTAGAAACTGGTAGTAAAACATCTCCTTCATAACGAGGTTTACCAATAGTTTCTGATATCTGTTTTAAAGGTTCCGTAATAGGTTTAAATGTAGTCTCTAGAAATTCTTCTCTTTCACTTAAACCCATCCTCAATGCACGATTCTTCATCCTAATAGAATCACTGAGTGATTTTATTTCTTTCAATAGTTTTTCTTGATTCACCATGTTTACACTGTGAAGTTCAACGTGTAACTAGATGTAGCATCGGTAGTTCAACGCATAAATACAAATTTATCCAACCCTATACGATATCTACCATTTTTAATATCTTCTTCCTTCATAATAACGAGAAAGCTATATTTCTCATTCCATGCTTTGCCACACATCTCTTTAAATTTTTCAAATGACATATCCGCATTTACATGATCATTATATATATGCTTTAAATTTGTTTCATCTTGCTTGAAGATGATCAACATATTTGCATTGTCTCTTATAAGTTGTTTTGGAATTTTACTGTATGTTTGACCAATATAAATGCTATCAATATTATGATGTCTTCCCATAGCAAAATAATTCCTTATTGTGTCATGATTTTCACAAGAAACATCGTCAAATATAAAAATAGAAAATGGTTTTGCTTCATTTGGTTGCATAATTGTTTCACTGGCATTAAACTTGTAAAAATTCACTTCAGGTACACTTGCAAGTACTTTATCCAATAATTGATATTTTGGTTGTTGCAATGATTTTGAAAAAATGTATATATTATTAAAACGCAATCCTTTAGGATTAGTTATAAGGTTAAAAACAACATTAGTTTTTCCACAATTTGAAGGACCAGTTATTAGACATCTTATCGTATTTGGTAGTAATTCACCATGTTTTCCATGATTTAACTTATCATTGTCAACTGTCAATTCATCAATGTTATTGATATTAAATCGGTCTTTTTGTTGTACAATCTCCATCTTGTATAAAGGTTAAACACACAATGAGCTATTAAACAACTATACTAAGTCTTTTGAAGGAATCCAAGAGTCTTCACTTTTATCAAACCCTAACCACCGGACTTTAACCATATCCTTTTTCCTTTGTAAAATCTTCTCGACAAGATATACATCACCGACTGTTGATTTCAACAATTCGTGTCCGTAAAATCCACCTTGAAGTAATTCACCCTTGTTATCCTTTAATAAATAGGTTTCAGGTATAGTTGGTTGCACTTTATAAATTGTAAATACTTCATTAGTCCAATTTGGTAGATATCTTTTACTAAATACACCTTTGTATTTGCTTATACGAACTTTATCGTTGACCTTGAACTTCTTTGGTTGCAATTTTTCCAATTTTGGTGTTGTATTATTTTTAATGCGTTGTAATACAATTTTGGCATTAGCACTATTTACCTGGATAGGTTTCATTCCAATGGTACGATGATATTTGTTGTTATACTCTTTTATAAGTTGTGGTAATATGTCATACCACACGTATGATCCTCTTTTTGAAAATTGTTTATACATCGCACCTTTTAATGTTCTATTGAATCTTTCAATTATTGAAGCTTTAACTTCAGAATTTGTAGAATAATGATTTATTTGATATTTCTTCATCAAAGCTCCAAAGTCTTTATTAAAATATTCTTTTCCATCATCGGTCTGTAGATGTTTAATTTTAAATTTATTTCTTTGTATTGTGGTTTCCATAGCTTTTGTAACACTTTTACCAGTCTTATCCTTCATTGGTAAAGCGTCAGCTATTTTAGTAAAACAGTCTATAATTGCTAAAATATATTTAAATCCTTTATTTAATTTACTGTGCGGTATCATTTCAATGAGATCAGCTTGATAAAGATCATTCATTCCTTTAATGATTGTACTTCTTCTTGGAAATCTTCTTCTTGCTGGTTTATGTAGTTCATTTACAATCTTGTCCTTCACACTTTCCATCTTCAGATGTTGCTTGTACACTGCATGTAAAAATACTGATCCATAGAATAGTTTATTCTCATTTATATAGTTTGAATATAGGTCAAGGCCATTTCATATTAGTGTAAAAAAGAGGGAACATGGCATTGGGCTTGCCATGTCCCCTCTTCTTTACGGAAAGGAAAAAGGAAGAAGGTAGAGGACGAAGAATAGGTTTACTGGTCGATAGGGTTTAGAGAGTAGTGGCCGAATGGTAAAGTATTAATTTTATCTTCTAAAATATGGCGCTTGTCATCTTTGTAGCTTAATGCCCACTTTGTTTGTTTGACACTAAAAAGTTGATGATTATAACTTCTAATAGTGTTGAACGTTGCAGTTGTTTCAACATTTTCAAACAAACATCTTTTATAATGTTCAAACTGTACGTTCTTCTTCAGGAAAGAAGTTTTTATTCCTTTGGCCTTCTTCGTGACTTGATGTTCGTTCCTCTCGTTTATGTACAGTTGAAATGAATACAGTTTGGACATTAATGCTACAATTTCCATCATCGGCACACCATTTGTTTCATCTTTAAATTTTCCCAATACTTTCTTATTTCTGTCATAGTCGTAATTTGGATGATCCTTAGGATAATCGGAAAAGTCGAAATCATCTTTATATATAAAGGTGCGTAGATCTTCATACATGTCATTTGTTTTAATCCAGTAAATTAGTGCATCCGTGTCCATATATGCAATACCAATGTTCTCTCTTCCATAATAGTTAACCATCTTCTTATAATGAAACTCGTACATATGTGTTTTTGAAATATCCAAGATTGACATTCCAAGATACAAAGGACGATCCATTGTAACTGACTTCTTGTTCATGGAAATAACAACTAGATTTTCATTAATAATTATAGATGAACCAAAGTTTGGTTGTTGCACCAATTTCTGTAATTTTACTGGATCAGTTACCAATTTGATATCCTTATGTTTCCTTTTGTTTTCCAAAGTCTTGCCAAATATTGCGTTATTCATTAATTTGAAAAAATCTTTTTGAAAACTTGATGTAGCGGTGGCTCTTCTTCTTGTGTTGTTGTCGATGTAAGGTTTTAACCAACAAGATTGAGAAAATTGTAGTACTCGATTAATTTTTGTAATTCTCAATCCTAAGTCTAAAGCTTGTTGTATCATCCAGTAGTGTCCAACATATCGAGACTTGTCGGTTAAAGTCATCATTAATTTTGGCCATCTTCCAGTAGGGGAAATTTCAGTCTTAGGAAGAAGTGGTAAATCATAATGTTGATCATGAAGATGTTCAGGATATTCAAAATTAACATCAAAAATGTAACCAGTTTCACCATGCTTCGGTATATCCATTATGTTTCCAATCGATTCTGGATCTATCCATTTAAAATTATCATATGGAAGGGGATTCGACATTGCCCATCCGTATAAGTTATTTGCATCAAAATAACCCAGGAATGTTGTTGGTTTTGATGCATCATAATCGGGCATATACTTGTTGTTCGCCTTGAAATGTCGTGTAACGCTTTGCATCAATCCCCCTCGAACTCCTGACTCTAACATCATAACCATATCTATATCAGTAAGAAGTTGTATTTTACAATTTGTTTCTTTCAACATAGCTTGCCATGCTAATCCAGGTGAAGTGTACGAATGAAGAGGGTCCAATCCATATGCTGCAAAACATGTATTTCTAAATTCTTCCATTATATCACATAGTAAAGTTACATCCAATTTAACATAAAAATCTGAATATTCTCCCAATGTTCTAAATCCTAAATCGTTCCATACTTTACATGCATGATCATAGTCCTCTTGAGATATGTCCATGTCATAAAGTTTACTTTTGAATTCTTCTTTAGCCGGAAGTGATGTTTCATTAAATCTTTCTAAACTGTCTATGTAATCATATGGAAACACACCTTTCCGAAGTACCAAATCCAGTTTGTCGTTATTTACAATCTTCTTTGTTTCGATGAAATCTTGTTTCCTTAAATTTTCTGAAAGTTTGGACAAACTCGACGGCATAAATCTGTAGGAGTCCAAGAATCTTAGTTTCATGTTTCCAACTTCTTTGGAAAAACTTATGAACTTCTCTGAAGTTTCAGCTAACACATCGATTTTACCGTCGTCTCTTCCTAGTTCAGGTATTATAAAATGAGCATCGTACCCACTGAGGTTATGCAGAACCACAGGAATAAATAGTGGTAAACGATAGCTTAAGTTGCATTTATTACAAGCAGCACCCCTGTAATAACCTGTGAGGTGATCGTGATCTTTAACTTTATAATTCTCAATAGTAAAATCATTTTTGCATAAGAAACATCGAGTTGCATTTTCATGTTGAATTTCTTCTTCTTCCTCCATCGGTTTCATTGGTACAATATTTGTATATAATCTTTGTGCATTTCCAGCTATTGAATATAAGTGATCAAGAAATATTTTTTCTACATTTTCACCACGATATACTAGAGGTTCTGAAGTTAATCCATATCTGTTTAAATGTTCTTCTGATAATGTTGATTTAACCATTAAACAAAAACTGTTTGGTTTGTGCATTTGATACTTGACACTTTTTCTAGCTTCACAATTTTCATCTTCAACAGGAACAAGTGTTGATTCAAAGTCCGCATACACAACTAGAGGAATACGGTACTGATGATGAACCTTTTCAAATGTAACAAATGCTCTGCTTTCCGAAGGTAAAATAATCTTTGCTTCATAATTATTGTTACATAATCTTTTGTGCTCTTGTAACCATTCTCTTGAGTGTAGCCCATCTCGTTTAAAATTGAAACATCTCTTGCAAATTAACTTTCTGTGTCGATCTTTAGAAAGCTGCTTATTAACAAGACGATCAAATTGCTTTATGTACACATAGTGAGACACATCTCCTCGCGTTAGTAGTAGTAAATCCGTATGATCTGGTAGCTCTTCTTTTGCAATACGTAAAGGATACACTTTGTTTGAACTATCTAATGCAAAAACATTGATAGACGTACCAGGATTTTTCTTCTCAAATTTTGATATATCTTTCAGTGATACAGGATAAGTGATTCCTTGAAAATTGTATCTAAATCTTTGATTTTCATATTCTTGGTTAGGTCTATTCACATGAAGTGGTGGTACAAATTTAGCTGTCATTGCATAACGAAAACATTCATTGTCTTCATTTTTAACATTAACACAAGATTTTGTATTTTCAATTCTTTTTGGTAAAGGAATGTAACTAGATCCCATTAGTCCATATCCATGTTTGTGAACTCTTATATCTAATACTTCAATACTTGTAAGACTCCATCCGGATCCTCTTCCTTCGTGTTCCTGAATTTTTGTTAATATTTCTTCTATACAATTTTCTATTATTGAATCAATGTTTGAACTTTCCATAATGGTTCGGTTTTTTGTTATGAATCCTCTTGGTGATAATTCTTCTTGTACATTTATAAACATAGCTTCTAGTAGTAAACCAAATTTAAGAAAGTTTAATCTTTTCAATTCTTCTTTTAAAATTTTACTTACGATTGGTTTTGCTTCTCTAATAAATTCTTCTAGCTTCAAGTTTTCATTTTGAATCTTATGATGCATTACTACTTTACCGGGTAATGCAAATACTTGTAGATTCGGTAAAGTAGTTGAAGATGTTGCTGTTATTTCATCTTGTTCTTCTTGTTGTTCTTGTTCTTCTTGTTGTTCTTGTTCTTGTTGTTCTTGTTTTTCTTCTGGGTTGTTGTGAATTAGTTCTTTATGACAGTCTAATAGAATTTCATCGTGAAACGATTCCGAACATTTATCGCAACGATACATGTTGAGATGTTTACTCTTCGAAATTTTGCCAAGAAATGAAATGGGCTCTCGCGTTCCTCCTTTTATAACGGTCCCCCCACCACTATTTCATCTTCTTCACTATACAAGGAAATCAAACTTTTTAAATAAAAATATTAACCTTCTACAAACTAATTGTTCATTCGTGTTCTTTATTCCCATTGGAGTTTTAGTATATACTTCTTTATATTCAAGCTTTAACTAACTTTCCCCCACCCAACTAATTTTAGTTACTTTTAAAACCAAACACCTGCCCTTCAAACATCTATTAGGACAGATGTTATGGGACAGATGTTGAAAGAACAAATGTTAGGGTGGAAATGGCTAGAGCACAGGCACTTGGTTGAACTAAATTTGCACATAAATTAACTAGAGTTGAACTAAAAATTCGCATAAATTAAAAGTTAGTTCAAAACTAAAATTCGACAGTGTTAAGAAACTCTAACATTTGAACAAGAATAAACATTAGTTCAAAACTGAAATTCAACAGTGTTAACCAAATTCTAACAGTCGAACAAATAGGTCAAGGTAATCCAATTTTAACGCGAGAACGAGGAATAGAGCACTAAGTGGCATGTTAGTCCATTACCACAAAGTGATCTATTCCTCGCTCTCTATTCTACATCTACTTTTTTCAGTTTACTTATTTATATTAAAATGTTCAAATTTTACTATGTAGAATGTCCATTCTTTCTCTTCAACTCTTCGATTGTTTTTAGCAATTGTAATAAATATTCGTTAGTTTTCACCAAAGTCTTTAGTTTGCTACATCCAATTTCAATGGAAGGTATTATAAGTTGTAATTTTATAAGTTCAATCTTTTCTTTCTTGCGAATTTCTTTCTTTATTATATTATTCCTTATTTTTGCTGCAGATTTAAACTCCATGTTGTTTCTGCTAAAGCCACAATAATAATAAAAGTCTCTTCAAACAACCTGCATTTATACACATTCCCCCACCACTTTATAATCCCCACTCCTTTCCCCCTCTTCTTTATATGTGGAAGGAAGTATTATAATTAGATTCCTAATATTTCTTTTCCTTTTTCACTACATGGGGGGAAGGGTAATTTGTTATTACACTAGTTGTGCAAGAAAATAGCCGCCAGTGTCCACACCTTGTTCATAGCACTCCATCATAGATTGTGCCCACTGCAACATGCGGTCTCTGTCATTTGGTGTGACAAGGAAAGAATGACTATCACCATACAATATAAAAGAGTCAATTCGTACATAACATCCTAAATTTAACCATTTATTAGCTTCAACTATAAACTTTTCTATTGTATCAAATGGAAATTGTGGATCAATTGCTAAAACCTTACGTTCTTCACTAAGTTCAACAGTATAATCATCATCATCCTCACTCTCACTATCATTATTTAAAATGTCTTCAGGTTGTAGAAAAACATCGGAAATTTTGGAAGAATTAATATGGTCATTCACATGAGGAGGCATTTTGAAGTAGGTAATATTGTAAACAGCAGAGACGAAACAACAAGAGCGGCGTGTAGAAGCAAAATGAAGGAGTGACCAACGCTCGCTCCGCTTTTATAACAGTATGCAAATGAGGGGTAAGAGCTGACCTTAACCGGTCATCGACCCAAAGGAGTGGGGGAAGTACTTTTCTTACTACTCAAATGGAAGTAGGTTAGTAGGTCACGGGACTTAGAGTGTTAAAAAATAATGGGGGAGAAACACAACGCTATAACGCATTGTGTTTCTCCCCCATTATTTTTTTAGCAACAATTTGGAAAAAACTAAGTGAATTTACTGTTTACGCCCCCACCTTGTAATACGATCCTTTTTATCCCTGAGGAGAAAGTCTTGAGAATCTAAAGTGTTAAATCTCTTCTCTTTACACAAATTCTCACAAACTCTAATTTTATATTTTAAGCCGTTACATTTTGCCAAAATGTGTTGGTGGTCAACAACACTTAGAAAAAAATATTTCAAACCTTTCTTAAGCCTCTCTCCTCTGACGGATATTATTTTAGGATCGTCTTCAACGGTGGGGATTTCTGTCAGTTGTGGTTCAGAAATATGTTTTACGATATGTACACGGCAAAAACTTTCATTTTTAACACATTTCCTCCCACAAGCTGATCCTTTCTTAATTCCCCTAGTGAGCACTTCAGGGCAAGTAGTGGGACGGCTAAATGCCCTACGACGCTCTTCTTGTAATAATTGAAATTGCTCTGAAGGAGCAGGCTTAGGAGCAGGTTTGGGAGTAGGCTTAGTGGATTTAGTTTTATGATAGGTGTGGTCTTCAGGCATAGTAAGTGGTGGGGTAGGAGGCAATGGTGACAGTGGAATGATAGGTGTACTAAGACTATGAAGCAAAGTTTCAAATGAAGGGGTATTAAGACGGGGAGCTGGCTTCTGTGGAGGCGGCATGATGGTTGATGGCGGTGTGGAGTCGTTTGAAAGCGAAGTAGAAGGCGAAGGCGGTGAAAAAATGCTTCGAAGTTTAGAAGTCTTGATAGGCGGAAGAATAGTGCCAGAAGTTGAAGGTTGGGATCCAAGTTGCTTCTTGTACCAGTCAGGAGGATTTTTCAGACGTAGAGTTTTCTTTGGTGCAGTAACAGCCGTAGTAGAAGTTGAAGTAGAAGTTAAAGTAGAAGTTGTAGTTGGCAGAGATGACATGGTTGTGGCTCCAAGTTCGCAGCGTAACATCTGGAATCAGAATGAAATGTTAGCCGCAGTCGGTGCGTCTTTTATAACAATATGCAAATGAGAGGGGTAGCAGCTGGCCAAGACTGATTATTGACCTGGGAGGTGGGGGAAAAGGGAAAAGAGAAGGTATTTATTTAAAATAATTCGCATAACTTTTGACTAAAATAAGATAACCAAATTCTTCTTTTACCAAAATGTTTGTCTTACATAGACCTTTTCAATGATGTATCGCTTGTCCAAATCCGTCAATCCGTTATCAAGCTATAGCCATTTTAATTTTTCAGGTCATGACCGGTCGTTCACCCGGAGTAGTGGGGGAAGGAGTGGGGGAAGGAGTGGGGGTAGGAGTGGGGGAAGGGGGGGGAGGGGGGGGAGGGGGGGGAGGGGGGGGAATCGACTCCATTTTTTCGGGGGGGAGGGGGGGGAGGGGGGGGAGGGGGGGGTCATTGACCCTTCCAAAAGTGGGTCAAGGTCATTCAAGATTTATAATGATCCAAGGTGATGGGAACAGTAATACTGTTCCCACCACCCTGTTTGCCTAACGGTTCCCACTCCCAACCCACTAGTTACGTTCTGCAAGGGACATCGACGCAATTTTGTTTGGACCGTCCGGGTCTACCGTAACGGTCCGGTCCGGGTCTACCGTAACCATGAATTCCAAGGGAAACTGGAACACCTAATGCAGAAACGCAACTCTAACCCCACCCAAACTAATCCCACCCATTATATTCCTAAACAAAAATGCAAAAACCTAGTCCGCATTTTGCAGATGTCCCACCCCTTCTAAGTGAAGTTCAACTGAACTTCTGAATTTACATTTAATCTACCCCCTAACATCTAGCTGTAAGGCAAAACAACATTAATTAGTATTACCAACACTTAAAACTAACAACACATCATTATTAAAAAACCAAATAATTCAACACAACCAAATACCATCATTATTCTTAAAATTAATACACCTTAATGCTAAATACCTCTTAAAATTAATACACCTTAATGCTAAACCCAACTTATAACTAACATCGCAATGCGCAAATTATTTCTTAAATTTCATACAACTTAAAACTAAACACACACACACACACACATACTACATTGCATTAAAAAACGCAACGTAGTAGAAGAAGTTCAAATATATATAGGCCTACTATATATTTGAAACCTCTTGCTGAGTCGCCAACAACCTTTCGCTATAAAAGTTTGTTGACGACTGACGCTAAGATCAGGCTCGTATCGCTCCTCGGATTCTCGAGTAGTGGGGGAAGTTGTTTCACTACAGTACAGTGTTCAATCCAGTCCAATTCGCAGCAGTGTAAAAGAAAGGCAAAGGAGTGGGGAGCGGCGCATGCGCAACAACACAAAACCAAGGTTTGAGGTTAGAATTATCCATGTGCAGTAGTGCTAAAGTGAGTAATACAGGACTAGGCGCATGCGCATAGCATAGACTCATTCCGATCCGAAGAACTTGTTGCATGCGCAGCAGGTTTGAGGTTAGAATTATCCATGGCAGCTGCCATATTTAGTCTGGTTTCACCACATAAAGTCAACAACCGGTGGTGACCGGCCATTGACCTGGAGGAGTGGGGGAAGGAGTGGGGGAAGGAGTGGGGGGGGACCTCCATTTTTTCGGGGGGGGAGGGGGGGGGAGGTCATTGACCTTTCCGGTCGGTCATTGACCCCAAGGAGTAGGGATAGACACAGAACCCTACTTCTCTTACTACTCAGGTGAAAGTCGGTCAACCAGTCATTTGCTTGCCATCTGCCGCCATCTGGCTGGAGTTATTGCCTCTATAAAGGTGGGTAGTTTATCGCGCTACAAACATTCATTGCCTCGCATCCGCTCGGTCATCATCTCTCGTTAGTTTTATGTTATGACTACTTCACTTACTAGGTTTGAGGTTAGAATTATCCATGGAATAGCCTTCGTAAATTCTAACCTATAAAATTACTACTCTGGCTTTCTGTTTCAATTTCTTTTACACTTCATTTTATATCTCAGTCTTATTTTAACTTCTGAACTTAACACATCGGTTATGATGACTGCACAATGTTTAAAATTAAAGCTTTTGCGAACACAACACATATTACGAAGTACTTCTAAACCTTCAATTTCAAAGTGTAGAACTAATTTAAATAGAGTTAGGAAGAAGTACAGTTTTAACCCATTATACTCAAAGACTTCGCAGGTTAATGTTGATGATAATGTTATTTACAACATTTTGCATTCTATGTTACAATTCAACAACTTTGAACTTGTTACACCTATCGACTGTGTTCAACAAGTTTTTTTATTTTACCCCTACTATTCCTCATATAAGCGCTGTCACCACAATTCCTACTTCATGCTCCTCTATTCTCTTCAGCTAAGCTAAAGTTTGAGGTTAGAATTATCCATGGCGGCCGCCATGTCTAGTTCAGTTTCACCACATACAGTCGGCGACCGGTTATTGGTCTAAAGGAGTGGGGGAAGGGGTGGTGGGGGGAAGGTTGCCATTTTATAAGCCCTCTCCCTAGGCGGCGCTTCTCATTCAATCGCCAACTTTCAAACAATAAACACCTCTCCCATGGCACGAATGAATTATCCCACTATCACCAACTAGTTCAACTTTAAACTATTTCTTATGGTAGTTGGGTAGGCTTTTTTAAAACTTACTCTGGATGACCTTGACATACTTTCCAGGCCCCCAGTTATAACTGTTGAATTTCAGTTTTGATCTTACTCTTAATTTTTGTTCAACTTTTAGAGTTTAGTTAACACAGTTGAATTTTACTTTTCAACTAACTCTTAATTCATGCCCAATTCTACTTCAAATTCAGGGCATATGCTCTCGCCATCTGCACCCTGCAGCTGCCCTGGCAGCTGACACCATCTGACCCCTGCAGCTGCCCTGGCAGCTGACGTCACTTCCGGTTTAGAAGTGGCTTTTTCCCACTACTTATACCTCACACCTGATTATAAGCATCTGCTTGAATGAAACTTTCAAGTTTTTTAATTGCAGCAGTTAATTTTGTAAACACTAAATTTCTAAAACCTGACACTGCACCATTGTAT
Source organism: Neoaliturus tenellus (assembly GCA_030545055.2). Classification (NCBI taxonomy): domain Eukaryota; kingdom Metazoa; phylum Arthropoda; class Insecta; order Hemiptera; family Cicadellidae; genus Neoaliturus; species Neoaliturus tenellus. The sequence continues at coordinate 227,852,605 of CM061532.1, forward strand.
GCCCTCTGGGTCAGAGCCCTTTGGACAGATTTGCACCAAACTTCACACAAACCATCCTCGAATAATGCTTACTAATGCCTGAAAGTTTCGTTGCAATCTGTTGAGCGGTTTCGGAGTCTATAGGCAACATACACATATATTTATATATATACATACTTCCTCTTTTATAGATATAGATTAACGTTTTTATGGTGCTACTATCCAAAACCACTCAATTTAAATTTAAGAATATGAAAAAGTAAGTATTGAATCTTAAATGTAAGCATAGGTAAATGTAAACAATAAATTTAAAATTTTATTAGCAGAAACAATAAAACTAAGTACCAAAGCAAAATTCATAACGGTATCATGGGTGACTTGCTAGCCTAACGGTTAGCGTCTTGGACTTCAATTCAAGAGGTCACGGGTTCGATTCCCGGGATGCCCACAGACTTTCACACTTGCGAAATTGCCATCATACTTGCTAAAATGCCTCTGGCCCCAAAAAATCTATTTTAATGTACACAATATTTCCCAAACCACTGATAAATGCATAAAAATCCCAACTATTAAAACTAAAGTAGATTATGAAACACAATGAGTGCAAATAATAGAGCCATACATTACATTAGATGACATTAGATTTTTTTTGTCAGACTTCGAAGGACCAGTAATTTTGTTTTATGTTAAAATGATGATATTCTACTACTTTTCTGAAACCTAAATTAACCTAACCCAAATAACCCAACTAGTGTAGTGTCAAACTTCGGCATTCCGAAGTTATCAACTTATTTGATTGCGAGCCAAATAACATGAGATTTTATCGTTGTGCCTTGTGGTTGGCACAGCAAGTGTATTTAGTTTTTCTATGGTCAGAATTTGTTATACATAATATAATAAAGTTACTATACACCTCACTTGTACCAACTTAGCAGCTTTATACCTGCTCAGGTTTGGATGAAAGGGATACAAATGGCACTAACTACGGCTCAGGCATGGATGCTAGGTACATCCGTATGATCTCAGCACCTGCACGAGATTTTCTCTGGGTTCTTACCAACCTATCTGTATGTATTAGTGCGAATAGTTAAATTTTTCACTTGCATAGGCTATTTAATTTTTTGAAATATATTTGTGAGATAGTTTTGTGTATGATAGTTTACTACACTAAGGCTTGAGGGAGGGGAGAAATGTGAAGAGGCTTAAGACACAATTTACCTATACCAGACGAATCCAAATACGAGCTGCTTTCTTTTCGGTAACTAGTTTAAAGTTAAAAGCAAAATTTCAATTCTCTTTAAATTCAAATATTCTTTCAATGTTTTAAAATTGTGTATTGGGATAAAGGTAATAGCTATAAAGCATACCTGTCTTGAAAATTTTTTATACAACTATTTTTTTATTTGTAACAATATTTTTTATACGGAAATTGTATTATTTATGAGCAACGTTGAAAAAGTTATTGCTGTCTTGCAAGATTCGTACAGTTGTTGCTGTCAGTACCAAAGGTTGAGAAAATAACTAGAGAAAATTAGTCTAAAATTAATTTATCGACATGGATGGTATCGCAGACAAGTGTTCATTTAACTATGGAACGTTGTGTTACTCGTATATGGAGGGTTTTTATGAACATCGAACTTAAAAAAAAAAAAAAACATTGAAAGTATCTTTTACTTAAAAGATACTTAAGTACCCATGGATCCCGTTTTAAAACGTAAAATTTGAGTTTTTACTCCTCTCTAAGCAAACATTGCAATGTAGATCGAATTTACACAGCATAATTTCGATGATTTCATTTCATGATGTTAATTATAAGAATTGGAGTCACGTATAATTCAAATTTTACAAACTAACTTAACACTTAACTAAACAATGGGGTCTCTTTTAGATGAGAGCCTTCACTATTTACATTTGTACTAACGATTTAATTGTTTCAAAATGAGTTCATAGTATAAAGGGGATCATAAATGAATACATTATGGTCAACATTGTTTCACATTGTGTACACGGAATGGCAGGTAATTGATAGGGCCTTATCTTATCATCCGTTGACGTATGTATAACACATTGCCGCGTCACTTGTTCTGTCCGGACTTGCATGACATTAGATTTTTTTGGCAGACTTCCAAGGACCAGTTATTTCTTTTTACGTTAAAATGATGATGCTTGCTATTCAACTACTTTTCTGAAACCTAAACTAACTTAACCCAAATATACCAACAAGTGAAGTGTCAAACTTATCGCTACGGAGATGGATAGTGGTTGTAATTGAATGTTAAATTCTCTATGCACATTTTACGATTTTTACGTTTGCATAAATGATAAGTTCTGATAAGCTTCACTCACCTTCTACACAAACTGAAGGATTAGTAATTTCTTTATAACTCGAATAGCTTTAATGAGAATAGTAATTTTAAAGGGCAAATAGAGAGCAATTTTTCGTTTCTTCTTTATTCACCTTTGTGAGTCTTTTCAATCCACCAAATCGTATTTGGTAATGCCTTATTTTGGGTTTCAGTTGATTTTAATAATGGGGGCTTTCTTAAAAAAAACCCCAAACAATATAATAAGTTTTTTTTTTCTATCACACTAGTTCATAAATTACACTCAGTCCCGAGATCTTAAAAACTTCGTGATATCCAATCAACACTTAGACATTCTGAAGCAAATTCAGAATTAAGGAATCAATGCAATTTCAACAAGAAACAAAAAAGAAGAAACGTTTGTTTTAATTTATTAATTAAAGTAATGTCCCTGAGTTTCATCGGTTGTTGAAGACCCTCTTCTTGCCATAGTCGATCTTGCCGTCGCCGTCGTCGTCCGTGTACAGTTCCTTGAAGCGAGGGTGGTTCTTGTAGTAGTCCTTGCTGGAAATGTAAAATGGAAGTGGGTACAGCCATGATGCTCTAGTAAAGCTTTCCACTTGTAGTAACTGTGAATATTGTACTAAGTTAATTGTCAACATACAAATATCGACATATGACTTGTTTTAACCTTAAAAATAAAAAACCTTAAGGATAGGGGTAGTCTCAGGTACTAATCTAGATTACTTGGGCTGTCTGAATTATTGTAATAGTCGCAGTAAATATGAAAATTTATGGACGATAAAAAACTTAGGCTTATTAAGAGTGATCTTCACCCCTGGGCCATTAGCCCATTGTTGCGCAGTCGGCAATGTTAACCATACGGCTTTTAATGCAAAACATGGTATCGCATTCCCCTGTTTCGGACGCCGTTTTTCAACCGATTTTCTTTAAACTTGGTGGGTGTTTAGTTGAATAGTTATACTAAGTCGCTCATACCTCGGAATTTTGAAAATTCTACTAAATTTTGAAATATTCCTAAGGAAAATCGAGTTACTTTGCGACGTCTCAAAGAGTAATATTTGTTAAATTTTCAAAATTCCGAGGTATGAGCGACATAGTATAACTATTCAACTAAACACTTACCAAGTTTAAAGCAAATCGGTTGAAAAACGGCGTCCGAAACAGGGGAATGCGATACCATGTTTTGCATTAAAAGCCGTATGATTAACATTGCCGACTGCGCAACAATGGGCTAATGGCCCAGGGGTGAAGATGACTCTTAAGAAACTGCCTTTCCCTATCATTTTGCTTAGAAATAATGTTATTAAATAAATAATATAATGACAAGAGATTTCATAACATCATTGACTCTTTTTGTATATTAGTGGTATATTTTCTATGACGTTTCATATTTTCACTTTACTATCACACATATCATGACGTGTTTCAATTTTCAAAGTTATTCTCTACACAGTCTATTAATTTATTTGCACTGTTTGAAATTATATTATAAGATGCATTTAAATTTCAATACCTTTCCGTGGTTTGAAAGTAGAAAAAGAAAAGTTACCCAACACATGCATACCATGAACTTTAGATAATTGATTTTGAAAAATAATCATGTTCTTTAACCGTGAAGGCCTACTCACTTTGAACATATTATGTTTTGTTTGTTTTTACAAACAGTCACTTTGTTAATTAACTGCATTTAATCGACGAAAAATTCCATAGTAATTACTTATTAATTAAAGTCCCATACAGTAATGGTTTAGTTACTTAGTTCAGTTATTACAGAAACCCGTGTAAGAGCCCGTTAGAAAGAGTTCACTTTCTATATAACCCTTTGAGCCTTTTTATAATTCAATCTTGTCAACATACATCGCTTGATTGCTTTATCTATATATACTTGCTATGACAACCATGGCTCAAGCTTTATCTTACGCAAGCCTTATGAGTAAGTTTGTTTCAAATAAAAACAAAATTATACGAAACTATCTTTATTATACACTATAATTACAATGTAAATACTATTCTAACCGTGTCATGTTTTCGCATAATTTACTAACAGTGTAATGTTAGTAATTACAACAACAAAAACTTTTAAATAAAACATAAAAACAAACTTAATCGAATTTTTATATTCATGTACTTGTTTTAAACTAACAGTCATATTGAAACTAATTTATTCTCAACAATGGCTCAGTATTCTTTTTGCAAACATCGTCAATTTAGAAATAACAAGTACCATCAACATTTAAATCAAATCTTTTTACAATCACATTTTGCAACTCGCACAAATCCTACACATGTTCACTTGTACTATCGCATTTTCCTGCCATCTTCAAGTCTAGTGCATTGTTGTTATGTTCTTCTTATGCCTCCTTCCTTCTTCCTCTTCATCCTTCCATCACATCCTTCTATCTACGACCTGTTAGCCTTCTTCTGCTTTGCCGCTGCTTCCTTCGCCTCCTTCGCCGCCTTCTGAGCGATCACCTCTGGGTTGTCCTTGAACCAGTCTTCGCTGCAAAGCATCAGATCAACATGTCAAACAGTTCAACTATAGATCTGGTAAAAATTTAATTACAGGACATATGAGGGAATATATATTTCAATGGATACTGTCATAGAATGTTTGTAAAGATTATATCATATTCGGTATAAACGAATTGAAATCATATGAATACAGGAAAGAGTAATTTTTAATCATTTTAAATATTGAAGTCTGATTGTTTCAAAAGTATTCATACTTAAGAGTAATCTTCACCTTTGGGCCAGTAGCCCATTGTTGCGCAGTCGGCAATGTTAACCATACAACTTTTATTCAAAGCATGGTATATTATTCTCCTGTTTCGGACTCCGCTTTTCTACCGATTTTCTTTAAAGTTGGTAATTTTTACTCATATATCAGGTATGAGGGACCTAGATCTAACCTTAATCTATAATAAAACATAAATTTGACCAATGAATATCCAAAAACACCTCCCGAAACAGGGGAATATGGAGGCACGTTTCCAGTGTTTTTACAAGTGTGAATATGACTTAAGTTTTCCTTTTAAAGCATTCTTTGAAGGGGTTTTCCTTAGGGCAATTTTATAAGCCATCATAACCTATCATTTGTACATTTAATGATAGGTTTCATACGTTTTCGTTAGAAAAAAACCAAATCGTATTTTCTTTCATAAAATATTATGGTACTGGCAATACTCGGTTGTTCGGTTATCCTTATTATTCAAAATGTTTACATGAGACTTAATATTTGTTGGTTACCAAAAGGTTTCACTAACTCAATAACATTGCAGTAATGAGCATCTAACAATGACTGCATTAGTAGGCCTACTTATCATCCGTTATTGAACAAAGTGGACCACGTCATATTACTTATAATTGTCTACCAAGTTACATAAAGCTGTGTAAACGTTGTGTCTCGGAGTCTAGACAGCCGTTGCGGCCCAACAGCCAATCAGGAAGTGTCGTTGTGTCACAATACAACCGCCTGCTGGGGTGGTTAATTAAACTGGTTCTCCGACAAACAAAACACAACTCACTCATACCAGAGTGCTTGGTCTCGGGTTGTATTGTTTCTATGTTATCATCATACACTTAGTACACGTAGAACTTAGTAAAGTTCACCACTTAAAATCCGATAATTGTTTAACTCTCTGTTATGAAGTATGTTTGGGATACCATTTTTCCTCTTGGCCTCTGTAGAAGAGCTACCATTTGCTATTTTGGCTGTAATATAAAATGTTGCAGCATTATTTTGAATATTCTGTTCATTACCACCATAAGTAAAATGGTTTATTCTTTAGACAAACTTAAATATATGATATTTTCTAACTCTTCTGGTTATTACACTTCTTTTTTGCTAGATCTGTTCTTGTATCCTTTTATATTTTGTACGTGATTCTTTCGTAAAAGAATATTAAGTCTTTTAATCTTAAGTCTATTAATCTTTTCAGTCTATATAATCATTTAAAACATAAATAAATAATTCTGAGTTATATTATCTGGAAAAAAAGTAGTTATAAAATTATTTCCAAAGGAAAACCTTCGGAAAAAATTTCACACTATAAAACCTACCCCTATACATTGTTTAAAACTGACTTAATACTTGTTTTGACTTAAGCAGAGTCTTTTCTTCAATTTATGAACTGTTTGTTGACATACACGTAATGGTAAGTATGTGATAAGGAAGTTACTCTTCCACATCAATCTTTTCAATTTGGTTTTAATGGTCAACAGAAGTATTTCCATAGACATAGGTGTTTTTAAAATTGGAAAAGGATCTGATCTAATACTGTTCAGTTTCCCTTTAGGTGTACTTCCTAGCAACATATTATGTTAAAAGATGTCATACACTCTGTTGAGCAACTTACCAGCCGGGGACGTTCTCCGGAGCGTCGCACCTCTGGGTCTCCTCGTTGAACACCTCGCCTAGAGCGCAGCCCTGCTCCCGGGGGGTGATGCCGTTCAGGCACACGTAGAACTTCTGGCAGTCCTCAGGGTGGGCGTAGACCGGGTGAGCGACCGCCTGGCCGTGGCCCGTGGCCTGGCCCTCCTTGGGACACGAGAACCCGTCCTTCAGCTTCACTGCAACCGCAAGATGAGCTGTAGTGTTAATAGTCTACCCATTAAGGCTAAATAGGTGGTTAATGCAAGGGCAATAACTATTTCAGTAGCAAAATGTCACTGACACAATTTTAAGATGGGTTCAAAATAACTCGAGTACCTTGTTGGGTACGCGTTTTGCATGAATGTATGAGAGAAAACTTTTAACTACTATCGGTATGTTAAATTTCTAACTAAACTCTACGGAGGCTGACTGGAGTATTGGCTTTAACTTATAATGTAAATGAACTCATAAATCTTTATCATTTTGCCAAGAGGAGGAAAATAACAAATGTTACCAAGTGATGTAACTCTACATTTAAATCTGTAAAAGGCCTATAACAATAACAATTTTATGTCCATATATTCCTTTGCTCCGACAAGCTGGATTAGTCGCATTACCTTAAAAAACACAGACTTAAAGACTTAAAGATTTGATGTGTACCAAGAGTGACATATTTGACATGTTTTAAGAATTTTTATCTATAATAAAAACATCTATCTATTTGTTTCACTTCATATCATTCTGCAACTGTAAAACAATTTGTATTTTATATAAACAAGTATGATTAATTTAAATTCCAGAATATACTTAGGCCTACGTGATATTGGTGAATTAAACTTTAATTTATTACTACTAACCCATTGGTATCGAGGCTCCCACTTAATATAAGTATTGTTAAAAGGTTGTGGTAGGTTTTATGATGTTTATTTCACTAGAGGCTAATGGTATTTGTGGAAAACCAATGCTACTGCGAAGTAATCAACAACCCAATCCATTTGTCTCTCATAAAACTTAGTGGATATCATTACACTGGGTGTTTTAAGTTACTGCACCTTACCTAACTAATTACAAATTCTATAGCCTACGTAATTTGGAATATATCTTAGATAACTACAATATTATTTTATTCAAATATTGGTAGCTCAACTACCAAACACAATACATAATCCGTTCTCCGGAGCACACTTTTCGTCATTTTCGTTTATATTTTCAATTTTACGAACTTTATACGAGTACACTTAGAACTTAAAAGTTCTTAAATTGCTATTTTACAACATAAAATTCACTCGTTTGTTAAATATATTGAAAAATATTTGTTTTCAAGCAACAGCAAGTTGAGAAACAATAAGGTCAAGTTTAAAAAAACGTTTAGTTTTCTCTACTTTGCTTGATGTGAAAATGTCATATTCAGTGATTAACGATGGCTTAAGATTATCATTATTTTAAGGCTCCTTCAGGTACTTTACCGTTGAAATCTGAAAAATATATAGGTTAGGCTCAACAAATTTTGATTATCCTTTTGAGTAGAGCGAAATGCTTAAAGTTAAAATGTATAGTAGGTATCATAACAAAAATTCCCAGGAAGATCAAAAGTTGGGTAACAACCGTAGTAACAGAGTAGTAAACAATAACTGTAGAAATATATGACATTTTGAAGTCGGGTTTGAGGCAAAATATAGTTTCAAACGCAGTTAGCTCAAAAGTAATTTAAGTCTGTGAACTTTTGCCAACAATGTAGGGGAATTGTTTTAAGTGAAAAACTTCACAACCTTTAACAGTGCTGTAAGTGGTTTGGAATCAGAACATTTGTTGCCAAAAGGATTTCTATTATGGATAAAACTGACTAATACGTTTTATTCATAAGTATTAATATTTTTAGCGAATTTCCCATAAGGAATAAGCTATTACCGTAGGTCTCATGGTAAGACCTAAGCCCGGGACCATGTTACTTTTTCGTTTTAAGGTGCCCAGAGACCAAAAATAATAGTCATTAAAAATTTTATATATATATATATATATATATATATATATATATATATATATATATATATATTTATATATATATATATATATGTATATATTTATATATGTATGTGTCCCTAGGCACGATAACTCTCGTAAAAAAGGTCCGATCGACACCACATTTGGTAGAGATGTGTAATCATACGTTTATTCCGATGAGTTCGTAAACCAGACATATCGACCTACCGGAAGGGGTAGTTTTGGGGGGTTTTGTACCCCAAAAATGTTTTTTTTGCATTTTTCATATGTAATTTAAATTTTTTTTTAATTTTTGTTTTGTCCATTGGATTTAGTTCAAAAAAACACACAATTTAGTATTTTGAAGCTTTGCTCTATCTCCATTGGTTACCGAGATATTAAAAAGTCTAAAGACAGTACATTGTATTTTGAAGCTCCAATGTTAATCTTATGTAGAATAAGGATGTGATAATATTTCACTTATTAACCAATATTTTTGGATGAAACTTGGTATTTAGCATCATTTGGTTGAGATTCATCCATTTATGGTAAAAAAATCTTGGTTTTATGCTTATTATGGCAGCAAACCTGCATACTCTTTTCCCATGTTAATCATAGAGAATAGGCAAAATCCTTTAGCAATGAACAGATATTGATGAAATTTAGTATATGGCTTTATATGGTTGAAATAAATTGTTTTCATGCTAAAAACCTACTTTTGGTGTTCCCCATGGCAGCATACCTGCATACTCTTTTCTATTTATCATAAGGAGACTAGACATTTATTTCCCTATTTATGAGCATGTGATGGCATTTGGTTTACAGGTTTATCTGGTCAAAATTAATATTACTAATTAGGAAATTCGCTGAGTACGCAGGTCTGCTGCGACGGGGTGTATTAACGTTTTTTAATCGTTTTCAAGTTAAGATTAGATTAAACTCTTGATTTTTTTATTCATATTCCCTCCACCTATCGGCACATACCAGGTTAAAGAAATATGATTTTACAACAGGAAAGTTTATTTCAACTCAAATTAGATCCATCGCCAATGAGTTAAAATGTATATGTTTGGTAAAACATTTGTTTGAAATTATGACAACATAATATGTAATTAAAGTGTAAAGTAATATAAAAATGTTCTCCAAATTCAAACAATAACTTTAAATTGTATACTTTTACTTTCTCCCCCTATACCATAGTATATGGAGAAAGTATTGTTTTCGTCAAAATTTTCGAATTTGAGTTGTTGGTGGATTTATCCATTATGGTTCCCCCTGAGTCCAAAAAAGTGGTTTTCGGAGTGATGTCTGTGTGTGTGTGTGTGTGTGTGTGTGTGTGTGTGTGTGTGTGTGTGTGTGTGTGTGTGTGTGTGTGTGTGTGTGTGTGTGTGTGTGTGTGTGTGTGTGTTCAGGATGTAAACAGAGCTAGAGAATGCCCTAATGGTCCGATTTTAATGAAATTTGGTATATAGGTCCAAATCCACGATAATTCCAGGCGTTTTTTTCATTTTTTTGAATTTTTTTTTAAGGGTATTTTACCCCCAAAAATCCTCAAAAATCGTCAAAAATCAAAATTTCTCAAAAACGGCTTTAACGATTTTGATTAAAATTTTGAGGTTTATTAAGCTTAAAATGGTGGATAAAATGACACCACCCGCATCTCCGAGAAAATGCGCGTTCAAAAGTTATGGAGTAAAAAGTGTTTAAAAAATCAAATTTTTGATTTTCAAAATAGCTGTTGTCTCAAAATAAATTGTACTTATCACCATTAAATCAAGCTCAAAAAACTAAATAATCCAGTACTTTAAATTATTGCTCTACATCAAGTGGTTGAGGAGAAAATACAATTTTTCGTTTAGCGGTAAACACAGTACGTTGTTAAAAGTCACAGATGCGCGTAGGGTCAAGCTCGCGCTGCTCAGCTGGTAGCTATCCGACAGAGTCATCTAGACATTAATGTTTAAAGATTTTAACACATGTTTTTATATTGTTGGGAGAAAGTATGTGTCAGTTATCTGATACCGTTTATTTAATTTCTGGTGGCATTGCCTACAAAACTTTTATAGAACACGAAACTATCATTTTTTAGAGAAATAAAATAAACACGGTTATTTTACAAATTGTAATGTGATTTTACGGTAGTTTTTTCTAAATATAATAGTCCACGAATCCAAAATTTGTCTAAGTTTTTGAGTATTATTTTAAATTATTCTAAACAATATTTCAATAAGAAGAGCTTCTAACACAGTATTACTGATTATTATCGGATTTTTGGGAGTTAAGGATCATCTTGAACTTTTAAGGCGGTGTATGGCGTATGTTGAAGGTGAAATAAACTTGTCATACCTTTGTCACAAAATGAGCAATTTAGACTCGTGCAATTGTTTTTGTACACTTCAAGGCCTTAGGACTTCTTGTTTTAAATCTTTTCAACTGAATTTCCTTCCAGTAATCCGGTCTGCTTCCAGATATTAAATCACCAGCTTTGTCCAATTTTCCCTAGAACTATAACTGAATATGTTTCGGTTTATTTTTTTCCTTACTTTCCCTTCCGAATTTTTGCACTTTAGAACTTTTGTTTCTCCTGAAATCCCTAGCACACTACTGTTAAGTATATAATAATAAGTAACTTTAATTTTTTCCAACGGGCTCTGTAAGGCGTTACTGTTGCCAATCCTTTCGGCCAGAATAATACTTACTACTTATCTCCTAGATCTCTGACCAACTTCCCCAAAGACCCATTAACACTGTAGTCCCCCCCTACTACTCACTGGTGTCGGCCTCCCCGCAGTTCTGCCGGCCGGCGGACTCCGGCCACACGCAGGTGCCCGAGTACTCGTCGAAGTGCAGACCCGACGGACACGTGATCTCCGTGCTCTCGCCGTCGATGCAGTTGTAGAACACGTTGCACACCGTCTCGTCGGGGTGGGCGAAGTAGCCGTTCTTGCGGGGACACAGGTGGTTACCCTGCGGGTCCTCTGGAATCGGCGACAACAGGTGGGTCAGGAACGATGGTATAATTTGATTCCAACTTTGTTTCTTTATTCAGGACTTTTGAAGATTCATTATCACTAAAATGGATATTTTAGTAAAAGAATCTGACATAGGTGTTTCTAAAATTTAAAAATTCAGGTCTAATGGTAGGTATTAAAGCAACAACAATGTTATTCAATGTAGACAACGCATCTGGTTCAACAATATAAAATAATTTAACATTATTAAAAGCCATTTGAAAAAAAACCAACTTGAAGGTTGTGAGGACAATGACCTGTACAATGTATAATGCTCTGAATGTCCTCATTCTTCTTGGGTTTCCATTTTAGTGGACACAGGAGGGAAATTAACCAAATATTCTAAAATATTCTATAAAAGTAGGAATAGGAAAATGAGTTTTGTGACAAGTTCGATTTGAGGGTCTAAGAAACAACTTGAAATGAGAAACAATAAGGTCAAGTTTACAAACAAGTTTGGTTTTTTCCTCTGCTCGATGTGAAAAATTTATCCACAGTGATTAACGGTATATACCGATAAAGTGAAATTATTCTTAATTAATGTATAATTACTTTTAAAATTCAGCTTTTGGTAAAATTTACAAATGTCATTAATTAACATCATAACTAACATCACATCATTTCTGAGGTGGTGCAAACAGTATTTGGATAAGAAAAAAGTCTGTCTGGTATTCTTAAAATTTAGTATAAGAATATACTGTGATATGGAGTTAGATACTAAGCTGTCTTAACTAGGATATTAAGGATTTTCTTAATCCCTTAAATTAATTAAATAGCATATTTAGGGTACAAAATTAGGATTCCGCAATTAAGTTTCTCCTGTCACTGGTATTATTTTTGAGCACAACTCACGTAGCTCGAGGCGGTCGCCGCAGTCGACGTTGAACGGCTGGTCGCACTTGTTGATCTTCCTGTTGAGAGGATCGAACACGAGACCGTCAGGACACAGCTTGGTCGTGGCCACGCCCTCGTCGCACTCGTAGTACTTGTCGCACTGCACCGGGTCCTCGTACATGGCGTACTTCTTGTCTGGACATTTGAACTGCGCCTCTGCACATAACGATTCGGGTTTAGATTCACTTTGGAGACATGTCAATAGTAGAAGATGAGATAGATTGTTCGTGCCATGAGATGGAAATGGTTGAGGGGGGGGGCGTGAAGTGATACTAATTTACTTAAAGTAGAAATAATTCAAATAAATCTCAAATATTTTCAATGTTAATGCTAAAATGGCAGTACAGGTCTTATAGGAAGTTGTAATAATTTTTAATGCGTTCTAGCAAGTTGCATAAGTACTGTTAAGCTACTAAGCAAGCTGTTTAGATGGACAGATGGAGACGTTTACAAAATATAAATACATTATCTTTTTTTTCTTTTTTTTGACATTCGATGTTTGTGTTGTGTTTGTAAGCCTATATATGCACTGCACTTTACAGGTAGATTCCCTTGGAACATTTTGCCCTAAAATCCTTAAAAGTTTTTATAAAGTAGCTTAGTTTATAAAACATTTAATTTCTAAAAAAGTTAATTTAAAAACTGTTGTGTAAAACCAACAAAAATATTCTACGACTTCCGTTAACTTCGACACAAGTTCACTTAAAAATATTTAATGTTGAATGAGACGAATCGCGGATATATCCTGAAGGTGATGGCACTGACAGCAGGCGGCGGTTACCACGCAATAATTAGGAAGTACACCATGAAGAACACTTTCACCTGATCTAATCATCATCCCTCGAAAGCCTTACGAAACCGCTTTGCAAATTAATTGTAATTCGACAGGAAATGAATATTGCGTTTTATTTTGGTTACATCAAGTAACAGTACATAAATATAATACACAGGTCCCTATATAATCACACATGTTATATTTTAGTTACTCTACGATTACTTTTTAAGCTATTTTTATTTTTTCAAATCAATGATAACAAGAGTATTGTAATGTGGTATAAAACGTAGCACAAAATTGTTAAATCAAACACTTTATTTTTGAAGCTTGTTCCCATAGTCAATATGACGACTTAAACGCAGCCATATTAAATATTGTAATATTACATAGTTTTCAGTTGTCATTTAGTTCATTATTTAAATATTAGTTGAATTGCCTAACTATTGTGTTCTTTAGGTTGTAAAAAGCCATACATTTTACTATTCTCAATCATTTAAGAAATACAATTCAATATTTATACATACATTCTCTATTTCCAACTGAAGTTAACCTATCTATATCCCCAATGAAGCTATGCAACATAACCTCAAACAGCCACGTGGGTGATGACGCCAGCTAGTTGAACACAAGATGGCGACTTGACACGCCCGACTAGCCTCGATACAGGTAAACAAAGCTGCCGGTTCTGGCCATGTATTGTACGCACGTCGCTTATCTAACTCACCCGGTCATCTAGAGAGGAAGGAAGTAGACCGCTTTGGTCCAGAACAGGATCAAATTCCAAGAAAGACGAAAGCATGATGTAAGATGAGTGAAAGCGCATGCGCTTGCAGCGCCCCACGCGGCAGCCTTGGCATTTACACCGCCAACTCATTTATATATGATTATGTTGGTCTTACTAGCTGAACCCTACATCTCTGGCGCAACTGTCACAAGTGTTTGGAATGATCCAAGGTCACAATTCGGAGGCCTTGCCAATGGGTAGGTATGACTCGAAAGTACTTCGGAATTTTCTCATTGGTATTGCAAACGGTTGTGAGGTCAAATATAAAGAGGCTATTTGGATTTTATTGGAGAAAAGAACTGTCAGTTAAACGGTTGAATTGTTTCCTTACATGATGTTCACATAAAGTTTACTCAATTAATTTTTTATCTGACGAAACATTTACTTAAACAAACAATCAATGTCCACATCGGTGTAAACTCAAAAGCATGTTTACAGTTAAGTGCTGACAAGGATTTATAGCTCAATTGATTATCATGAAGCAGTAATCGGCTGTTCAGTTACGAAATTACCTTTACTAAAGAGGAACATTTAATGTTCCTCAAGTTTACGTCATTGCAAGTGGATGTTTGAGGTTGTGTTTTATTGCTTCATCGTGGCAATATTAAGGTTAGTTAAAGCTAGTTAGCAGGGGAAAGGGAAATTGAAATCTTCAACTATAATCATAGATCGGTAATTTAAAAAAATAGCTGTATTTTTTTGTCATGGATAATTTAAATAATTATTATACAGGGGCCGACATAATTTATTTATCAGATGTACTTTTAGAAAGACACTTTTGTTTTAAAACTGATTTTTTCTACTTGTCGAAGATCCCTACAAGGTGGTACTTGGTATGAGTAAAATAATGATTAAATTTATACTAAACTGAAATCACTGGGCACATTTTGTAATTTGTTTAATTCACCAAGTGTTTTCGTAATTTTTTAGGCAATCTGTTTTAGCAACTAAGACTAAATAAAAAACAAATCTATAACGACAATTAGATTAACAATTCATTCTAACAAACCAGGACAAGTCAAACTATGTTCGTTACAATACAAATTGCATCGGTAAAATGACAAACCCTACACGTTAAGCTCGCTCTAATAACTTTTTATAACTATTGATATAAATTGCCTAAATCGGTTAAATACACAATTTTAATGTTATGATGTTAAATACACAATTGACCATAGTTTTGGACATGTACTGTCACTTAAATGTGAGAGACATGTACTTCGCCCCATGGGAATATTCGTACATAACACTTCTAGTCTTAAATAACCCATTATAAAACTGTAATCGATGAATGCATTGTACCTCCGCCGTGAAAATCTGCATTTCACGCTGCTGGAATGGCCAGCGTTAACCCCTTTGTTGGGCAGACACCTCCTGTAATGAGAGCTTTAAAGGTCTTGAAAATAAGCTCTGTGAACACTCAGTGCTTAGCTTGCTGTTAGTTAACATAACCGCACTACTTTACTCTAGGAGTAAACGAAATGTTCTAATAGATTCAACTCCAACTTTCTAGGTCATAGTTGTAGAACTTTTCGAAGTATACAATGTAAACTGCTGAGACAAAAGAACTTTCTTGTGTTATTGAACAATAACAGGAATAATAAGTGTGGACGAAGGAAGTGAGCCAGTGAAAGTGTTGGGCCGGGATTATGCAACGGCGGTCTGTAAGCTGCCGATCAACCCGCCGTTACCTTGGCGAACCAGCCTACAAGTTATGGTTAACAAATCTCCCGGTTCGAGCCTCAACTAACACGGTTTAGTGACACAGGCTCAAACTAGATGAATATTGGTATTCGATTGACTTTCATGATGCCATTAATTGCCAACTCATAACATAAAAAATCATGTTATTATGAAAGACATGTTTAATGTTACAGCCAATCAAATTTTGTAGATAGCTACAGGTTGTAATGGTATGTCAGTAATATGCCTAATCTTTGCAAAAAGTATTAACATTAATTTCGTTTTCCTGTCAAACATCTTGATAGTAACTCTTGATCATTTACCTTAATGAAAAATACTTATATTTTATTAGTGATAGTTGCAAAAATGTTGCTGTAATGTTTGCAGGGAATCATCAAACAAGGTTCAAAGAATCATTAATACCTTAAAATTATTCCAGATTCCAACGAAATACTTTTCTGAATAATTTTCTTTAGAATTACAGTATTTGTACACAAAAACATCTTGTAGGTATATGATACATTTTAAACCCGCTTAAAGTGTGATTTAAAAAGAACTCTAGATCGCAAGGAGTTAAAGATGATTTTTCTTCCAAACACAGTGAACACTATAACACTTAAAACGAATTCAAAATGTTTAATAAACTAGATGAGTTGTATGCAGTTTGATCTTCAGCTCAAATACAATTTGAATGACACCTTGACAACCTGCACACCTGATGAAGATCCCTTTGATGGATTGAAACTGCAGTAGTGTTTCAACTACTATTGGATCACTTGACAGTAAGGTATATAAACCATTTAGTATCAAATACAATTATGGGAAAACTACTTTAAAAGACCTTCAAGTTTAATGAACATCCTAAAATTGTTATACTGTTTTTAAAACACTAAATGAATCTTGAATCGATGCGAGAAAAAGGGCATTTACATGTTACACTGACAAAACGGTAGTTGTAAAATAAGGACGAACCATGATTTGTGGTCTAAAAAATTAAGATAATGTCATATTGCCAACTGTACAAGTACACACTCAAATATTAACAAAAACAATTACTATCCTTGAAATATTGAATAAGAAACATGAGTCTCTATTGCCTAATCGTCAAGTAATCTAATATGAATTTGCAAAGTTCAAGTGTGATGTTGGAGGTGGGCCACGTGACTGACCTGAGGAGTGAGAGAGCGCGAGCAGCAGGAGCGGTGCGACGAGGAACGAGGGAGCCATGGCAGCTACTGACTACTGACTAGGGACTGGGCACCTCCGCACCTCCGCACCGCCGCCGCACCGCCGACCGAGGGAATCCTCCTCCTCCGGCGCTTATCACTCTCCTAGACCTTCGCCGGGGCGAGGAGTGATAACAGCGGGGGAGGGAGGAGGGAGGACGGAACGACACGGCTGTGGAAGAACTGGAGGAGTCTGGGGTAAAGAACTTTGAGATAGAAGAAATGCCCAGAAGGGACCATACACAGCAAAACACAATATCACTCTGCAGTTCAGAATTTACGTCTGAAATCTGTAATTAGAACTAACTTCAAAAAACAAATTAAATTTCGAGATGGCTAATATCACTGACTTGGATTAATTTAGAAACAATGCCTAAAAGCACGTGAAGAACATGAAGTTAACATTTTACTATCACTATAGTGATCACTGGTGTTTTTTTTGTGGTATTTAAAGTCTGAAATATGGCATTGGCAGGCTATCTGCCTTGAAAAATACTAGTAGATTCGATAGCCCTTAGATTCGATAGCCCTCAGTGTTGTATATCCCAGGTAATGGTGTGTTCTATCTAAAACATGTAATAAAATAATATCATACTCAATTTGTTAGGACGCTTAAAATATTATTAAATAACTAAAACAATAGAGATTTTTTGGTAGTTCCTGTAAATTTTTCTTCTTTTTTTGGAGGGAGAGGAAGGAAAAATGCATTACGCACACAGGAGGCCAGCCTGTGGTGTGGGACTCCCCTAAAAACGGGTACGCCCACTAAAAAACCTCCTCTACTCTTTAAGAATTTAGCCTGGAATTATTTGTCACATTACATCAGGCTAGCCCTAAAGTAGCCTAAGCAAATTGGGCTCAGTTCTTGACCAGCGCACGGTCAGGGGGGTCTGAGCCGCTTAGCGGATCAAATCAGTCTATTTTCTAAGGAGGATGCCCCGCACTGTGCCAATCAATCCCAGCAGCCCTCATCCTCCAAGATCTTTTGGCAGACAAAGTCCACCGAAAATGCATAAAAACTTTTTGTGGCCTCCAGGCGGGGCTCTCCCCAAAGGGGCCAGCGGAAGAAGGTGTGCTTCGCATCGTCGGGAACGCCCGGGCAGTTAATACAAGGTAGTTTCTGTAATGGTTTTAATAAGGTTAACAAAATTATAAAATTACTAATACATTTAATTTTAAATAAATCTTCCATATCAATCATTTCACTCTTAATAAATGTATTACTTTACAGATTAAACTAGCTTTTACCCCCAGCTTCGCTCGCATTGTAGCCATATTGGAAATTTTCATTAAATTTGTTTCTTAGAAACCCATAAAAGAATTTAAAAAATATATTTTCAGATTATTTATACTTTTTTATCTTTCGTATAAAATAATTCTTTTAAAATAAAAAGTATCCTACGTTACTTCTGATGTCTCCAAGAATTTGTGTACTAAATTTCATGATGATCGTTTGAGTAGTTTTCGCGTAAAAGTCTAACAACATCCAACAACAGGACATTCACATTTATAATATTAGTAGGATTATTTTTAGAGACCTTATATGGTACATGTTTGTTCTTTAATTTAATCATTACTCCAAATAAGTTTTTTTTTCTTTTACTATTTTACTAGATATTTGACACGAAATCCACTGGTCGAAATTCGTCCGGAAAATTCTGTTGATCTTATATGAGCCAATTAGTTTTAAAATCTTATCTTATCTATATATATATAAGCGAAATCCCACTCACTGACTCATCACGAAATCTCAGGAACTACCAAACGGATTTACTTGAAACTTTGAACATAGGTTACTCTTGCCTCCTAGGTGCTCACTAAGAAACGATTTTGCAAAATTCCTTCAGGGCTCCGTCCCACACGACTTCAAAGTTTCCATGTTATTCTTATGGAAGCAACATTTTTGTATTGGAACATATGATTACATTGAAATATAATATTAATTTTGTAAAAAGCTGTTCTCATTCAATTTATTGAGGGAAGATTAGTAATAAAAATCTAGAGGATAATTCCCTTAGGAATTCTACCTTTTGCGGCGATTGAGCTTAGCGACAAAGCTAAACCTGTCGGGGAGTGATTACTGACTGACTCATCATGAAATCGCAGGAACTACCAAAGGTATTTGCTTGAAACTTTAAACACAGGTTCGTCTTGCCTCTTAGGTGCTCACTAAGAAACGATTTTAGAAAATTCATTTGGGGCTCCGCCCCACAGGCCATCGATGTTTCATTATAATGTTATCCGCATGGCCAAATTTAAATACAAATTAGGAAACCCGCACGGTTAAAATTTGTAGTGATCTCTTTTTTCTTGGAATGTAAAAAAAGTGCTTTAAACATCCCCTTTAGGGCTTCGCCCCACAGAAGCTCACAGTTACTGTATAGCCTACGTGTTGAAATTTCACATGGACGATTCTCTTTGCTTATAGCTACTTATTAAGAAACTGTTTTGCAAAATTTAGTTTTTAAAGCACTTTAGGGCTCCGCCACACTGGACTTGAGGATTCCTTTATGGCCTCTCCGGGGTTTAAAATTGACATGGACGTTTCTCTTTGCTCATGGGTGCTCCCTAAGAAACTATTTTGCAGATATAATTTTTGAAGCACTTTAGGGCTCCGCCCCACTAGACTTCAGAATTACTTTAGGGACTCCAGGGTTGAAATTTGACACGGACGTTTCTTTTTGCTCATGGGTGCTCCCTAAGAAACAGTTTTGCAAATATTGTTTTCAAAGTTCTTTAGGGCTCCACCCCACATAACTTCAAAATTACTTTTGGGCCTCCGGGGTTAAAATATAAATCGGACGTTCCTCTGCTCACAGTTACTGACTAAAAAATGGCTTTGCAAATATAGTTTTTTTTTTTTTTAATTCTTTAGGGCTTTGCCCCACAGGTCTTGAAAATTACTCTAGGGCCCACGGGGTTGAAATTTTACGTGGACGTTCCTCTTTGTCATAGGTGCTCACTAAAAAATAATTTTCCAATTTCCTTTAGGGCTCTGCCTCATAGAACCTCAAAATTACCATGGATAGGAGGAATTAATTTAACGTGGATGTTCCGTTTTGCTAACAGGTGCTCATTTCGTAATAGTTTTGTAAATATAGTTTTTGAAGTTCTTTAGGGCTCCACCCCCAACTGACCTCAAAATGAATCAAGGGCCAACGGGTTTTAAATTTGACATGGACGTTCCTCTTTGCTCATAGGTGATCAATAAGAAACAATTTTGCAAATTTCCTTTAGGGCTCCTCCCCAGAAATTCTCAAAACTACCATAGATCCTACGGGTTGAAGTTTAACGTAAACGTTCTGTTTTTCTATTAGGTGTTCACTAAAAAACAGTTTTGCAAATATAGTTTTTTATGTTCTTTAGGGCTCCGCCCCACAAGGCTTCAGAATGACTCTAGGGCCTACGGGGTTGAAATTTGACATGGTCGTTCCTATTTGCTCATAGGTTCTCAGGACCTTTTCTATTTAAAGAACCTTTACTCACTAAGAACAGGTTTTGCGAAATACCTTCAGAGCTCCACTCACTACTTCATTGTTTCAATATAAAAAAAAAGGTTTTTCATCACTCCGTATACGAAAGTGACAACTTGCCGTACAGCTGAGACCTTGAAAAGTAGTCATTTCCCAAACTGTCACCGTCAGCTGATTTTACTGACCTGTACGGAAAGTAATGTTTGTAAACATTACTTTCCGTCCAAGGTAAACAAACTTTTCCGCACAGCAACAATCAGCTGGGCTTAAAACAAATTAAATTTTGAATTCCAGCTTTGTTTACTTTGTCCAATGGCGAAGAATTTACAAAAATAATCCTCCTTTAAAACTTTCACATTTATTAATAATTGCGTCGTGATGAAAAGTATCGTTCACAACTCGTCCGGAAAGCCCATTTCCAGGCTCGATAGTGTTTTCCACGCTCGGCTTCGCCTCGCGCGTAAAACACTATCTCGCCCAGAAATGGGTCACTTTCCGGACTAGTGGTGAAATATACTATTATTAACTATTAAATAAAGTCAATCACGGGCGAAGCCGTGACGGGCAACAGCTAGTGTTTTATAACGCAAACATCTTGTTTTTCTGGTTTGCTATCATTTGATATTACAACAGCTGTAAAATTATTCAATTAATTATCCTTCTCCCATAATATTGCATTGAAACTTTGAAATCCTATAATAGGGCTTATAGTGTAGTAAAATTAAGCCAAAATATGGCTGGAAAATGAAAAAATTTTTGGACAGCCAATTTTTGCTAAAATGTGTTATATGTCATCCCCTGACCTCTCTCAGAAAAGTCCCCTGAAATCCCCAGTGGGCAACATGCCTAAAAATGATGGGATGGCCCTCGTGGAGTCAGAAATAAGTCTTTCGTCGACCAATAGGTTTATGTATATCAAATTAAAGCTCTTAAGTAATAGAATTTAATGCCGCAAACCCCATCTCAAAAGGTTGCTTGAGTCAAAAATGGCAGACCGTCAAACTTTGAATAAAAATCAAATTTTAATCGAAATGCTTAAAAATGTAATAATATTCGAAATACTTGACCTTTTGAGGACCGGTTTGCGGCAAACGTTTGCTTGTACAATTACCTTTGCAAATAGGTATAGTTTGACATATGCCCATCATATTACCCTTGAACCACCCTCTATAAATGGACGTCCCAAAGAGGGAGTTTTGAAAAAGTTTTCTTAGCCCATAGCCATGCTATACATAATTTAAAAGGTCTTAATAAGGAGAGTACATAGCCGAAAACCAGATCTCAAAAGGTCAAATATGTCGGAAGTTATTGAATTTCAAAGTTTTGATAATATTACTTTATTCTAAATTTAGAATGTCTGCCATTTTTCTCCCGACCGTTATATTTAGGTCGGGTTTACGGCATTGTACTCTACATTTTTAGACCTTTAATTTGATATATAAAAAACTTCTGGAATGTATTCAAGTTTAGTATGCTTAACATCAAAATTTATTTTAACTCCTTATAGGCCAACCCCTCATTTTTGGGCATGATCCCCTCATGGGATTTCAGGGGACTTTTCGGAGGAAGGTCAGGGGATGCCATAGAACACATTGCATAAGAAATTAGCTTTCCAAAAATTATTTCATTTTCCCCGACTAATTTTACTACACTATTAGTCATTTGAGCATCTTATTATAATAGGATTCTGCTCATCTACAGGACCTCTCCAACGGTATGCGCGGATTTCTCCTACGTTTGAGCACAAGCTAAGAAAAAAGGAGGAAAAGAAAAATGCTTGGATGTTAATATATAGATTAGTTAAACAGTTTACACATATTTAATACGTAACATGTTTTATGTACAAGGAACTCCTACAGTTTTAAGAGATTTTGATTAAACTAGGGTCATTTGATAGAGCTCGGTGTGAGATTCATCCTAAATTTAAAGTAACTAGTAAAATATAACCCAAACGAAAGAGCCATAAAAACCCTGAAAGTCTTACATTTCCCCATGTGATTATCATTACCAAGGATATTTAAAGATTTTCAATCAACCAGTAGAGACAAAGTACGACAGAGATAGCATCTGTCTATGTCAACGAGGTTATGTTAATTCATGGGGGATATAAAGATTAACAGACAGCAATAACCAAGCGTTAACCGGAAATAGCTATTTGTAATAAGAGCGTAAAGTACGCCATTGCCACTCGAGAATTCGAGAGCGGCAATGACTATTTGCGCTCGTAATACACACAAGATTTTTCCTACAACATAATTGTTACATATTACATGTTTTATTGTATACAAAAGTCATTTAGATTATTTTTTATTTGTTTCTGTTGGAACATAATGTTGACTATAAAACATAACCTCAAACTTAAAAAGAAGCAATTACTAAACGACAACAATGAATGACAGCTGTAGCATGGTTTGTAATAACAGCTGATTTAAAATTGCTGCTTGATCTAGGGTGCGGTAAAGAATCATTTCCGCTTTAGAGCTTGAAAGAAACGGAATCCTGAAATGGACTGTTTTGCATAGGGGTTACAGGTGTGGCAATGCAATTATTTCCATGCAGTGGTAGAAAAAATTTCAAAACTAAATTTCTCGATTTATACCATCAGGTACTCTAGTTGATAGTTAAATGCTATCAGGATTGATAACATTACTTACCCTCTATCATTGCCCAGTAGTGAGAAAATTATTTTAATATTTTTCTTTTAAAGAAACTTAGCTTTTAGCCCATGAACATGTTCGTATTTTACTTCAATAATTAGAATTAAATAATATCGTGATCTGTCTTTGCACACATAGAACTTATAAATTGCTTATAAATTGTAATAATAAATTTACCAAGTGCAATTTAATAAGAGTTTCAATCGTCCGATGCCCTTCACAGAGATTATAATTTTTGTTCATCCGGATAGCAAATTGTTGTAAAACAACACGTTTTTACAACGTAGTAACATTTTTTCTATTACAGTACCATAAATTTAAAGTATTTGTGCACTCGTTGATGTAATTATTGTTAAAATAATAGTGAAAAAATTAAAGTAGGTGGTATCTCATTAGGACCATCATGTCCATCATTGCGATATGCCTCGTTATGGCATTCTTGCAGCGGAACAGCCGATGTAAAGATAACGATGCAGAACAAACGATGGGAAGAAAGTGTGACAAGGTGCTGAACTGCAACTGACCATCTCATGAAAAGGGAGTACCAACATTTAATTATCGATATAGAACATTATTAGCCAATTTAAACGAAGATACTGTTTGAGGAATTGTGAAGGGCAAAAGAATAAGTGTGTCCAGATATAATGTACGATGCTGTTATTGGGAGTAATGGCGATTAATTAGGCCTATGACATCACCGTCCCAGACCAAACTTGAGGTTATTTATTTTCTAATGGAAATCAATTAACTTTATAATTATGGCGAGCACAAATGAAAAATATCCTTAAATAATTGTATAATAAATAGATCCTATACACAGTAAAAACCCAAACCTCATTATTCAAACCAATTATTTTAAGAAACTATAGAATTCAATGGTACTGGTTCACATACTCCTGACCTTTTACAGCCCCAATATGTTTTACTATTCAGTGAGGAAACCTTATTTTAGTATTAATTATATCGATCGCATTGATTAAAAAGAGCTCTATTCTTAATAATGTCTAATATTGTAATAAAATAATTTATTTTTTAAACGTATGTTTTTTTTTAAATAACAATTCTTTGCTTTTAAAATTAAATGCAACAAATATTTATTTTTTAGCATTTTTTATTATTTTTTTAGCACCTAACTTTGAAAATTGATACTAAACTTCTTACAATGAATTATGTTTAACCGCTACCTTGTAGAAGATTTTTCGTATACCGGTTCACATAAAGTATTTAAAAGTTGTATCATAAAAAGTACTGTTTGCTATTTGATTATTTACGGTTCAAGATATAGTTTAATTTTTTATTTTGATATTGATAATCTTATAGAATTAAATTACTTGTAAAACTATTTTCCCTATCATTTTTTGTATCAATGAATTTTTTTGTAAGCTTTTAGTCATATTTGCAATATTATAATGGTTCCGACTCAACCCAACCTCCTTACCTTTTTTCATGTACGAGAAATTAAGGGTGTAACTTTTAAAACGCAACCCACGATTTGAAATTACCAATCATACACATTGCTCATTGTTATTAACATTTATAATAAATATTTAAATGATTTTAATAATATTTTGTTTAGTTTCGGTGTTTTAACAGATCTCCATTAATTATTTATACATTGTAATGTTCTCTTTAATAAAAACCCACTACCCCTTTTTAAAAGTAGCTCTTATTATTCCACTTATTACTTTTGTTATATTCTTCCCAAGATCTTCAATATTATGTCGGTTTTAAAGTATGTGTTATTCCTTACATATCAATGTAGAAAATAGTCCACAGGGTTTTAATCTTAATATCTCGGAAGAGGGTACATTACTCTTATCATTAGTTACTACCGAAAAATTTAATTGTTCGAGTAATAGAATCTTATATTTCCCACATTCTAGCTCTGTGGATAGTTTACTTTCGTGTAAAGAGCAAGCAAGGCATATGGAAATTAAACACAAATATTGATGAACTTTAGAAGAAAACCTGAATTTTAAGCTGAATAACAAGAGTGACATTGTAAGAGAGTCCAGAAATTAATTAAATAGAAACATGACACAGTATAAATTAATGGTTTTGTGTTTGAACATTAAAACTAAATGATACAAGAAGATCATTGAAATATAATGTGATAAATGTTATTAGAAAATAAATATATCTTAAATATATTTATGTTTTAAAATTTAATTATTACGCGTGGGTTGCATTTTAAAAGAAACACCCTGTATTAAATTTATTTCATATAGCATTATGTCGGTGGTGATTTGCACTATATAGCAGTTCTAGAGATGGAAGCTCATTTTAAATACATGCATAACTATTTAGTCAGGATTGTTTATCTACCATATAACTGAAATACTTTAAATTAATATAGAAGCAGATTTAGAAATCCGGGATCTTTCTGTTCATTGAGTTTTTTAGTATTATCCTAAGTGATTTTCTTTGTTTTTTTCTAATTTTAATGTTAAAATGTGGATCGTTCTCTTTATGTTATAGTGTTTTACGAAAACACAAACTGTGATTTTATTATTTTCGACACTTAAATTGATGCAGAAATCCGATTTATGAGCCAAATTCTGCAAGCATTTGGCAAGTGGTCGAGACAGCCACCGCCAAAAGCTTCCTTCCGAACTTTCACCTCAGCTTTCCCGCCCCTTCCCCCCTCCTTCTCCCCTCAAGCAGACAGCCATACCAGAGTGTTTATGAAGATCAGTTGCAGTTGTCTTTAGGTTTTGTAACTTAACAATGATGCAAGGCACAATGCCCATTCCTGGCCCTGGGCAAGTACAAGCTAGTATGACGAAACTGGTCGGCAGTGGTTGTTACATGAAGGGGACCAATATAGGTGTTATTGGTTGATTTTGTGTTGACTCAATTAAGACCTAAGTTCAAAAACTAGTAACTAATTAATGGGATGGTGGTTGTCAGCGAAAAAACTCAGTGTCATACAGTATTGCAGTATCCGGTGTCAACTTAAAAGTCTACACTTCATAGACTGATTCTATGAAAAGCCATAATACCTTTCAATGAGTATTTGGAACAGTAAAAATTCAATTCACTTCAGTTCTTTATTGGCTTAGTAGTAAAAATTAGTACTAGAATAAACAGTAGTTTAAGTGTATTAGTTTAAGCTTTGTTTCAAATTAATTCTACTAATTTTATAATACCGTATAGTATTTTTATTCAATGAAAGGAGTCGAAAGAATTTTTGTCTTATTGTCGAAAGAATTTTTTGTTACTTCTCTCGGAATCTGTGCATGGAATTGGAATTTTTTAAGAAGGTTTAATAAAATTTGTTTGCATAATTATATTTGATTTGATTTTCAAATATAATAAGTTTGATGTTAAATTGCAGTAATTTTAAAGTTCTTCCTAAACATTAGAGATCATAAAATTATCCACAGAGCATAAAAAGTTGTTACTTCTAGGAAATTCCTTTACGGCTTTAATTATTTTGAAAGTGTCTAAAAATTCAGCTATTTCAATAGAAAATTTTTTTTATATGTGAGTTTGCCATTCTTTTAATTGATAAACCATATCTCATTTTTAAAACGAAGACAGGGTATAAGTTATAATGAGAATTTATCTTGGACATAAAAAGGATAATCTTATTTTTACTGAAAAAAACTATTAGATAGATCCATACACAAATTAAACCATCGACTTGCTTACTTTTAGTTCTTTCACTCAAGTAAGATTTAATCCGGCCATAGGCACTATTCTAATACCAATCGTACATATTGGGATTCTTTAAAAGATTTTTATTTGCTGTATCTATTTTACATTGTCAATATTATATCTTATCAAGCACCTTTACACAAAATAACAACTAACTAATGCAGTTCAACAAATAATGTGGGTGCATGTTATTTTTATCTAATAATGAAAATACAAAGTCTATAACGCTAAAATTTGCTAAAGTGTCAAATCTTTTCTAAACCCATAGTAGTTGGGACTTAAAATAGACAAATACACCAACTATACATGAGTGGATAGTAGTTTCCGTGCTATTAACAATATTTGGATGCTGTCATAGGTGCAAACAATATTTTATTAAATACAACTCGTTCATTAGCTTAATTCATACATCCTCTTCACTAAAATGCAATCTAATGAAACTACTTCTATGTCAACTATTACGTTTTTTTAAATCTAAGATGTAGGCATTTTTATTTGATGATTGTACAAACGCTTTGAGTGAAATTGATCCATGTACATAAAATTTGAGTGGATACCCCGGGAATAGAACCCGTGACATCTTGAACCTAAGTAGCCTAAAATACGATGTATATTATACAGTATACATTATATATCTATAACTATGTACAACAAAGGTAAATTTCTTTTATTTAGTTGTACACTATTATGAAATAAATTAGATGAAATAATGAAATAAATATATAACACAAATTTGTTTAGTTGTTCAAAACTATTAAGTAAACAATATTCTAGACAAATGTAACTGCCGTAAATTTTTCAATAATATTAGTGATGTGTCACTTTTTTTATTATAATAGGCTTACAGTATTATAGATTTGTAGATTTTTCTTCGGAACTCATTTATTTTCGAAAATAATTGAATTTATTTAAATAGCGTATAATTTAATCATCCACAAACCATCCATATTCAAGCACTGGGAAATACAAATTCTTAATGAAACAATATAAATACTTCAACAAAAAAATATTCAAATTTGATAAAGAAATTTTGTTTAAAAGTTACAATAGGTCGCCTCATGTTAGGTGGCACAATTAAGCAATTAACCAATTGAATGATTAGGTTTTTTTTAATATACACGAAATAGAAAGTGAAACAAGAAGTAATAGAAAAAAAAACTAATAGGTAAAAATGTTTTGTAAAATTTGTAAAATTGTTTTCTTACAATTCTTGCATTTTAAATTCATATAATTTGATTTTAATAAATAATTGTTATTTATCCGTGTACATTTGCATAACCTTGTCAAGGGATAAGTGTTAGTGATGATATTG
The DNA here is from genome assembly GCA_030545055.2 of Neoaliturus tenellus. Classification (NCBI taxonomy): domain Eukaryota; kingdom Metazoa; phylum Arthropoda; class Insecta; order Hemiptera; family Cicadellidae; genus Neoaliturus; species Neoaliturus tenellus. Next base: position 227,880,738 of record CM061532.1, read on the forward strand.
TGTAGATAGGTGTATTTGAGCTTGAATCAAAGGCGCTTATATCCAAGTGATTTGAATGGTTTATAATGTGTATTTTCATAAAAAAATTTTAAATTATTATTGTTATATAAATTTCAGTCAATTATTAATTTCAAACAATCAATAATCATTGCTTTTATTTTAAGTATATTATGATTAAGTGCGAATCATCAGAGTTACAAACTGCTTGTAGATATGGTGTATTTAATAATAACCCCATCATTACGTAGGTCGAGGCCCCTACAGAATGCTGGTAGCAAACAAGCCGCAATGCAGTTGCGCAGTAAGCAGCCGGGAGTCAGCAGGTGTTCTGTAACATTTCTCAGAATTGCAAAGCCTTTTTTGAAGATAAATTATTTTACAGCAATACAAAGAATATGCAACGTGAACAGAAAATTTTAAATTTTAAACTGACATTTACGATGGTTTTTCCGTCCAGTTTTACAGTGTAAAAGTTTATTTTTGATTTAGCAAGGTGTTCTGTAGTTTTACGGTACTTACGTTTATTTTATTTTCCTAAAAAATACAAAAAGATTTATATTAAATGTTTAAGCTATAATGTTACTGATTTTACACCAGTAACAAAGAGACAAACAAATTTTAGGCCTATACAGTCAACAATAGTTGATCTTGAAAATATCCAAGAAATATCCAAACTTGGCTCACCGGCTCTGTAACATTACCTGTGTTTTGGATTGCCCTGCTCGCTTTATTCGCTGCCTTGTCAGTTACGAGGTTTAGAAGTGTCGTTAACGTTATCATTGACGCACAATAACATGATAATATTTTTTATAATTCTGCACAAAATTTACCAGTTTTTTGTATTCTAAATAGTACGCAAAACATAACTTTTTTCTCCTAGACCTAAACAATCAGCTGTTGTATTTTTTAAGTACCATAAGTAAATGTTTGCTATATTAATTTGATATGAAGAATAGTAAAATCCAAAGTTTGATTTATATTATGTAAATAACAGAAATGTAAGAAATGTTTTTATAACTTTACAAGAAATTTCCTTTTTTTTTGTTCTTTATAGTATTCAAAATGTAACTTTTTGTCCTAGGACATAATGAAATAAGCCGTGATATTTTTTTAGTCCTTGGAGCAAAAAGTCATCTGTTTAATGAGTGTCATTGTTTCATTCATTTTGATATGACGAATAGTTTCTTACCACGCGAAATGAAACACCGTGTATTACTTTACCTCTTGAACATAACCTAAAAAATATCCCTTTGTAGTTTAACAAAGTCTAATGCCATATTATGATAAAAAATACTGATCACCACTTTGAACCAAAGTGTCTTTTTGATGCTTTATCGCTTCAAAGTGACTTGATTGTCTTACAATCTCATATTTTGAGAACTCAATTGTATTCCCTTTTCACGATATTACTACTCGTCGATTTGAATTTAAAAACATTACAATTAAAAACTATTTTACTGAAATTAATGTACCAGTGTATTTTTTGTTCGACATGCTGTATTTATTATGTTATATTTGGTTATTAATCAATAACACCCGACCAATCCAATATTGTGATTATCAGTATTCACCAAAAACTACACCTATACAGTGTCACTGTCAAAAAACTTGAGTTGTTATTATACATATAACATGCAACACAAATGCGCAATTTAGACAGTTTTATTTCCCTCCAACTTCCAGTAACAGGCTATTAGATTTTTGAAATTTCTTGTTATTGTCCATAAAAATCTAGTTTTTTATTTTATTTTTATTTATTTATTTTTTTACCAAAAGTATTGCCACTATAGTGGTGACTTTTTTTCTAAGTACATACAATTCCGTAGAATAGGCAAAGTTGGCCTCAGTTAAATCCTCTTAAAGCCTTCAAATATCTACTTGAAAACAATATTTATGAAAATCAAGGAAAAGTTAACAATATCGTACTTAAGAGTGATCTTCACCTTTTGGCCAGTAGCCCATTGTTGCGCAGTCGGCAATGTTAACCATACGGCTTTTAATGCAAAACCTGGTTTTTTATTCCCCTGTTTCGGACGCCGATTTTCAACCGATTTTCTTGAAACTTGATAAGTGTTTAGTTGAATAATCATATTAGGCCCCTCATACCTCGAAATTTTGAAAATTTAACAAATATTACCAAGGAAAATTGAGTTACTTTGCGATGTCACGGAGGGTAATATTAATTTAAGAGTCATTTTCCCCTTTGGGCTAGTAGTTCATTTTTGCGCAGTCAGCAATGTTAACCAACCATACGGCTTTTATGCAAAACATAGTATTTTCTAAAACTAAATTTTTTTACTTTTAAATTTTTTTGTACTCATATCATTAATTTTTTTCATATATCATGTATGAGGGACCTAGATCTAACCTTAATCTACAATAAAAATAAATTTTACCAATAAATATCCAAAAACACCGTCCGAAACAGCTGAATACAGAGGCATGTTTTCAGTGTTTTTACACGGGTGAAGATGCCTCTTAAGAAAATATTTTCATGCGTCATGGTACAAACGGTTAAATATAACCGAAACTCCCCTTCATTCAAAGCTTTAAATATATATATATATATATATATATATCGTATGGCATTAATAGCCAGCCACCAACTTCAGAAAAATATAATACATTCTCTGAGGTGCTTAGCACCTGCGTCAAAAAATTTAAAAACTAAACTAAAAACATAAAGTTATGATCTCTCTTTACAAAGCTAAATCCAGGGCGCTAAGCCATTGCAGCCCAGCTTCACTTGCACAATGCAGCCCAATCAATCCTTCGGGGAAAGCACTCAAAGGGCACTCATTGACTATGTGAGTCATAGTCTGCAACTCCGCTCCACAGTGGCATGACTGGTCTTCTGTCATTCCCCATTTGTATTTCCAATAATTACATCTTCCCACACCAGTGCGGAATCGATTGAGAACGGTCCACTGCTTCCGAGGAGGATCCATACCACTTACTGCTAAGGTTGGGTCAGCAATTAAAAATTGATTCCGGCCTTTTAAAAGCTTTAAATTATATGCTAGAAGTAACTTTGCTTGTTTGCCTAATTGGCAAAATCAGACTTAATCGTAATTTTTGACTTTTTTTTATTAAATACTTATACCAATATTACCTTCTGAATATAGCTTCTTAAAAACTTACTTCAAGTTCCTTCAAGTTCCTGAAAGAAGTATTAAAGATATCTTCATTACCTTGTGCGTGACATCATGCGTAACTTTAAACATCTTCAAATAGAGAAAAATATATGACAAATCTGTCCTCAAAAGGTCGAACATATCGGAAGATATTGCATTTTTAAGGTTTTGTCTTATTCTCTTAATGGGAAATTTTACTGACTATCATTTGTGCCTCGGTAACCATTTAAAGTATGGTTTGCGGAGTTACACTATAACTGTTATAATAGCCTACTTGTATTAATAACTGCTTTACTGCTATACTTGTACAGTATTAAAAATTGTCGACTGACTCCTGTTATTCTGTCCCCCAGAGGTGTAGATTGTGGCTCAGATAAGTAGATTACTATCATCATTAATGATTTTTGAACGTTTATATTTACATCTGTTGTGGTACAAAAGTTAATACATGATTATATACTTAATCCTCACCTTGTTTAGTGTATGACAATTTCCAACAATGATAACTATCTCACCATAAATGGGCCAATAATTGATTGTGATGCCGAGTTTTGTCCATTAGATAAATAGACAAGATTAGTTCGAGCATATAATTACTACAAAAAAAAAAAAAAAAAAAAACTGTATTTTAATATAATAGGAACTCTTGTGAACTTTCAAAAATGTCATCACATGTGGCAATACTCTTATTAAAAGGCAAGAAAAACTATGTCTTTTTTTCTTTTTTTTTTGGCAAGGTCCTGAAATAAAAAAAATCTTAAAGTGACTGTTATTTGAGGTTTGTAGTGAGATATAAATGCCTAAATTGCATATTTTAGTTGTATTTTAAATACATGATAACCCTTTAATTTTTTTATGCTGATTACCAAACACCCTGCATTCATGTGTACATTAACCGATAATTAAAAATGCTCAACCCAATCCAAATGTTATTCTAATGGGAAAATTTCAAATTTTCATTTTGGGTAGCAACATTTTTAATGTACATTGCTTAACAGACTAAGCCCTATCAAACGACACTAAAAAATTGTAGAAATCGTTCCATTTACAAAGAAGTAATAAATAAATAAATAAGTCCATACAGAATATTTAGACCTAAATATAGATATATATACTAGCTAACCGCTCGTCAAAAATGACGAGAACCTTTTATGACAATTAGTTTTAAGAGGTGTGATGATTTCAATGGTTTGTGGTTAAAATTCAATGGTAAAATTTAATTAATTTAATAAAATTCAAAACTAAAATTTAATTAATTGGTAGCTAAAATATCTAAACACATGCCGTGTAAATAAATTGATCTATAAGTCACAAGTTCAAATAGAGTAATTTTAATCATCTACAATAAGTACTGTAACCTTTTTATATAGTAACCGAAATTTTAATCAATCATATCAGCTGTTAACTATACAGGGTGTCCAGCTTCTACCTTTACAAACTTTTCCAGGTTATTAAGCATGCCAAAACAAACAGAAAAATCATATAAACATATGTCCGGAAATGCTTCGTTAAGCCGCTAGCCGCCATTTTGTTTTTTACACTTAAGAAATTTTATTTCCGTAACGGGTTGTTGTATGGAGTTCATATTTGGCATGTACATTAAACACACCAATGCGCATTTTTATAAAAAATATTATTTTTTTCCGATCAATATTTTCAAAATGGCGGCCATTTTAAGTTTTTAAACTCAAATATCTCAAAAACCGTAAATTTTATAAAAATTTTACTACATACAAAAAAGTTGACAAATTAAATTATCTAAACAGTGATACCAAGTTTGTAAGGATCCGGCAACAAATAACGGAGTTATGGTGGTTTTCCTGTAGAAAAACACTGATTTTGCACTATGATTAATGCCAATTTAGGTTATTTTAAGAGAAAAATCTCAATAACTCCGTTATTTGTTGTCGGATCCTTACAAACTTGGTATCAATGTTTAAATAATTTAATTTGTCAACGTTTTTGTGTCTAGAAAAATTTTTATAAAATTTACGGTTTTTTTAGATATTTGAGTTTAAAAATTTAAAATGGCCACCATTTTGAAAATATTGATCGGAAAAAAATAATATTTTTTCTAAAAATGAGCATTGGTGTGATTAAAGTATATGCCAAATATGAACTCCATACAACAACCCGTTACGGAAATAACAATTCTTAAGTGTAAAAAACAAAATGGCGGCTAGCGGCTTAACGAAGCATTTCCGGACATATGTTTATATGATTTTTCTGTTTGTTTAGGCATGCTTAATAACCTGAAAAAGTTTGTAAAGGTGGAAGCTGGACACACTGTATATTTTACCACTCTCAAAATAGCTGCAATCGTAACCCTTTCTTTAATTTGTTATCCACTGTCAATGTTAGTAGAATTGGAGTTTTCTGCTTTGTTTATTAAATCTACCTATTTGTAAATCAGCAGTGGTGTGAAATTTAGTGTAGGACATGGATCACCTGGAGCAGTAAACAAATCGATAAAATTACGTCTTAAATTGGTCTAAATAAGGGTTGAATTTAATTTTATGGAGTTATAAGGCATTTCCTTAGGGATTCCATATTTTTCCTATCATCTAGGGGCCATACGAAACCCATTGACACCGAAATGGACTTGATCCGTTGAGTAGTTTTCTCTCTAGACCCTTAAATGCACTCTTTTATTATATAAAAAATAAAATTAAGATTTCTAGAATAGGCAATAAAAATAAAACCCAACTATAAAGTAGACATTTTTTAAGTAATTTTAAATTTATTTTAGCAGTATACATTTTTGTAAAAAAATTGATAATTGTGATAATATTGACAATTTTTTAACATTAAATGTTTTACACATATATATCTCAATTTCAATTGAGATTAATTTCTACTCTATCTAAATTGTCAAACTTTAAAAACGAAATTACTTAAACAGGTATATGAAAGACATAGAATGTAAAATGATAACTATTAATCGTAAAGATGCAGGTGCATTTTTATACATGAATTGATGAATAATAAAATATTTGCAATAATAGACTGTCACTACGTCATTATGAGGTGAATCTTATATAGGAGATTCATTTGTTAAAATATTTTGTAAGAGTTACATAAAGATAGCAGGTTGGTGACGTTTCAGTTATTATCAATGCAATAAAATAAAAGTTTACATCAACATAGAGTAGGAACAAGATTTGATTATTACACATTAACTAATCTTAACAACACAGTCAACAGTATGAGCGGTGGTGAAGTGTCCAAGTCCCCGCGTCCCGGCCGGCGGTGTGGGGGTGGGGGGAGGGCGGCGCCCCACGGTGACGTCACAGCTATGACGTCACGTCCGTCACTCGTCCACGTCATCACGGTACTGGGGCTGCGGCCTGGAGCCGGCGCCCTTCCTCCGACTGCTCGCTTGGCTCTGGTACTCCTGAGTCCGGTTCTTGGGCTTAGGGTTCTCCAGTGCTTCTAGTTCCGCGTCCGTCAAGATGCCCTTGTACCACTCCTTGCTGTAAGCAGAAAAAACCTTGTACATAAATCAAGAAAGAAAATTTTATACGGTTCGGCCAGTGGTTAACAATATAGACTAAACTTGTCAGAAGAGGATTTCGGAAAGCCCAACCCATCGTATAAGTTTGCTTCTCTTAATACTAAAAAGAATATAGTAGGTTTGTCGTCCTTTATGTAATTCATTCAATGTCCTTCAGATTTTCATGAAACCCACTTTTAGAAAGTGAACTTCAAAATATTTAAAAACTTAGCTCATGTAGTAATATTGAGAGACTAAAACCCAACCCTTCTTCTAGTTTTTAAACTTTTATTTGAAAAGATAGCCTATCAATCCATTAATGCCTATAAACACTTTGGTCATTCATATTCATATTCATAAATTCTTTATTCACAAATTGTACATGGTATAAAGAATAGTATCATGTGTTTAACAAAATAAAACAAATCAGAAATCATAAAAAACCATTCCCTAAGTAATAACTCTAATTCAAAATGAATTCTTTTTATTTCTTATAATATTTTCTCATAGAGCTGGTGGGTCAGTTAAACCTCATTTAATAAACAACCCTTGAAAAGAGTAAAGAGGAATTTTCAATAAGTAATCCTTTAGCTTCTTTTTAAAATTGTATTCATCAACCTTTACAATGGACTATTAAAGGAGATGACAAGGAAGAAAATTGCATTTAACTAAAATAAACTTGATATTTGACAGATCAATATAGTAAGCTGTTCAATTATATGTTTTGGATAGTAAAACTACCATAATGATACTTTTTGTGTCGTGTAATCTGAACACCCTAAAGAAATAAAGAGATTATAATATTTATTGTCGTCATTGATTTATTTCTCAGATGATTTGTTAACCATCAGCAAGAATATGTAGTGTCTACTGTCATGAATGAAACTCCAGATACATAAAGTTATTCAGTTTCATAAATTTACCCCCATTTCCTCTTTTATAACAATGTTTTACATTAGAAATTCTCATATTTGTGATAGCACACAACAACATTTTGCATTACCCGATCATCTTGGGCGGGGATTTTATTACAATTTTTGACATTAGAAATTCTCACATTTGTGATAATAGCACACAACAACATTTTGCATTACCTGATCATCTTGGGCGGGTTTTTATAGGTAAGCTTAACTCTGGGAAAGAAGACTTTTAGGGAAGACTAGTTACTTCTAACATAAAAATGTTAAATTTGTCCGTATTGGACGAATAATCCACATCGGGTCCAAACGTCTCTCTCTGACGAACACTCACCACTCTGGCACGTTCCTGGGCCAGTCGCAGTTCTTGGTGACGTCATTGAAGACTTGTCCCTTCTTGCAGCCGTTGCGCCTGGGCACCTTGCCGTCGATGCAGACGTAGAAGAACTGGCAGTCCTCGGGGTCGGCGTACCGGGGGTGCGTCTGGCCCACGGACTCCGTCACGTTGGGGCACGAGAACTTGAACACTTCTGCAATGGGGAAAAGACAACTTGTTATAGACACAAGCACAAGCGGGGTATGGTTTGAACCGGTGAAAGGAGATATGAAGAAGATAATTTTTTGGACGATAAAGCCCAAGGCTACTATTAAATAGATAAAGCCCTATCAAGACTGACCTCTCCTAATGCACAGGATCCTCACTAAGAATATTGCAATGACATTTTTTTAATTTGTTTGCATTCTTTTGTATAGCTTGTTTTTTCTTTTTCGTTTTTTTTATAGAACAAAGGCTAAAACACTGAGAAAAAGGGTATTTATTGCTTAATTAATCTATAGGAGTAAAACCAGGTTATATGTGTAGTATGTAAAGAATTATTTACCATTTTTCAAAAATGCTAATTACATCATAAAGTTATACCTAATTCACTTGTGTAAACCAACCAAAATAGTATTTTTTGTCCAAGCTTGATTCCAAACTTAAATTGAAAATTCTTGTAAAAGACGAATAAAATTATTGATTAACTGATTACAGTAATTATTGAATTACTGATTCTTTGATCATATATATGTTCCATATCCTTTTGATCACGAATTCTTAAGTTGTCTTAGATATGCAATATAATTACAAGTTATACAGTGAAGACAGAATAATGTAAGTCACAATTGTGAATTTTTTTCTAATTAATTGATTATTATATGCTAAACTTCCCAATAAACATATGATTTTTTGTTGTACTGCTTATTACAAGTAAGAATTTGGAGTTATATTACAGTTTTTTTTTCTGTTCATGTCTCATAATAAAGGCTATTCCTTTTTGTTTGAAATCTAATTAGCAAATTCCAAACAATATTTAAAACATTATTAATAATTTATCATCAAAATCTATCTTCAACGCCCAAATACATGACTCGTGTGGCTGATGAATTTAACCCGGATAGCTGTGTGAAGGGCCGGGCAATCAGCTGTTAACGGCCAATCTATCATGACTGATAGCAGCTGGATCGATACTGATAAGCGCATGGCATGACTACAGCCCGGACCGACATGGTCGACTGACAACTTGCCACAAAACAATATAGTATAAAGCAGGGAAAAATATAGTGGTTGCTTAACTTATGCAAATATCCACTATGATTTAGTCACTGTTGGTGGCAATCACTTGTCGTATCACTTGTCCACTACTAAGGAGAGGCATTTCTGGCGTATTTTATTAATATGAACCTTTTAACATGGCCAACTTTGATTTAAGCACAAATAGTGCTTAGATAATAATTTTAGATGTTTTTAAATATACAAAGAAGGTAATAAACAAATACAAATATAGTGATATTTTTTACCTAAGGTTTATAGGCTACAATACTTTAACAGAATGAAAATGCCAGGAAGATTTGTTAAAGACAGATTTTTAGAAAATTTCACTTATATGTTTTGCTGATAATTAAAGATATATTGAGGTTATATGTTTAGATGCAAATATCTGGTGTATAGATTTTTTTAATAAATTAAAAATTTTGCATTGTTGCTGAAGTGTTCTTTTAAATCATTCTTTTTGGTTGGACTTGTTTGGTGAAGTTGTTGACTAAATAGATCTTGTGACTTTAACGACCTATTTGACCTAATTAATCCACAATCACCCGACAGAGATTAATATTCCGAACATACCTAGGTTATGTCCTTGTACTTGACAAATTACACGCACAATAAAATAGTTTTCTTTAATTTTTTGGCAACTCGTGAACAGACTAATTATTGTCATTATTTAGCAAATTTATAAAGAAATTTAGTTCAAATTTGAATTATATTTAATATTTTAATTAATTGTATTACTTTACTACATGAACAGTAATTTTAAACAGTTTTCTTGAATATGAAGTCTTAATTTTTAACTGGATTAAAAAAAAAAATTGTCTTGCAAATAACGTAGTATGTATCGCATGTCGAATCAAAGGTGGTCGTATAAGGCTTAAATATTTTTACAACTTCACCTCACCAGTTATCACTCCAAACTAAATTTAAATAAATTAAGTCCTACCTTAATAACATACTGTTGACTACGTTGTTCTGTTTTCTTTCTTTTCACTTATTGCTACAGTAGAGTTTGTTGGTTTAGTGGATGTAGTTGAAGACACAGTGGTAGAGGCTGCAGTAGGTACGGTAGACCTTGTGTCAGCAGTGGGCTGAGTCGGTGGACTGGTGGTCGTCAGCACCGGTTGGGGCATGCTTTGGGACGTTTTCATGGCTTCATTCTCCGAATAACCTTCGTAATCCTTTGAACCGCCGTACATTGGTCCTTCAGCAAGTATGGTATCCCTCTTGCTCCACCTCCTCAAATCCAAGTCTCCCTCGAACGAATGATCAAATATAGGGAACCCGTCTTCATCTAGCACCATGTGGTCTCCGAAGACACTGCCAGTACTGACATGGCCACTGTAGTCACTTGCATCTTCCACAGTGTCTTCATAGTCTACAATATCAGCCTCTCCACTGTAGTCTGGAGATTCGACACTCCCAGAATCTTCTTCTCTTCTTTTATCCTCATAGTCCGCTGAGTCGTAGTCATCCGGCACTTCTGATGCAGAAACATTTTCACTCGCAGCTACGTTCGGGTCTTCCCAGAGACCGTCCTCGTAGTCTTTACCGTAGCCTTCTTCAGTGATCTTCTCCAGCTCTGCCTGATCCTTGAACTGGAAGTTCTCATCCTCTTCGCTCTCGTCTCCAGCTTCCCCGCTCTCCTGGTTGTACTCGTGCACCGTGTACCTCTTGCCTCTTGTTATCACCAGTTGCCACGTCTGGTTCTTATCACTCGGGGTGAAGCTTTCGGTCTGGTTTGTGACCCCTTTATCAGCTACTGCACCTGAAGAGTTTCGCTCGAGTTTGTATTAGTGGAAGTCTGTTTTATTTACACTTGCAGCAGAGTTATATACAGCATCAAGATACTTCACTTCACTACACGACTAATACAAAACTACAATCTCAACACCAATACAATACATTGCATGCTAAATACATAAAGCATTTATTGGGCAACAACTGCCAGCACATTAAAACTTAAAAGCTTTATCTTAGCATATTCCTAATGATAGCTTTAACACAACTGAAATTACAGGTAATTGGTAAAAGGCTGAAAAGCTAAAGACTAGACATACAACTACTTTGAGATAGAACATAGGTATCTAAAAATCTAGTGCTCACTTTTCATACAACTTAATGATTTAACCTTAAATGAACCAAACATTTTCAAATACTATTTTAGTTGAATTTAACATTATAAGAAATGATCATAACAAGAGACATCAGTCCCTGTTTTCATGTAGGATTATATGATAATAATATACAATTTTAACTACTAAAATACATTACACAACTCTTAATAGTCTACAATATTTACAATACATTTATGAAATACATGGTTTAACAATAATCTAATCAACCACTAGAAATAAACAATGCAGGATTTTCACAAAGCTTACAGGAGTTACATACTTTCAAATATATTCTAATACATAAAATAAACCACAAACAAAACATATCATAAATCGAAATTGAGACATGGCTCTTTGATCTTTACACTACATTCTTACAAACACTAATAAAATCATAGTTCATACAACAATCTATATATATAATTCTGTAAGCGATATTTCTTGAGCAAAATTGTGAGTGTCATACAGATCGCAGAAAGATGGGAGGGGTCTCAAATTAAAGGTCTCGGTCCCATGCACGAGGGAAAACTATCGGCGTGTCCATAATGTTAACAGGAAATGAGAAATCACGTAAAACGTCTTCCATAAGAATAGCATGGGGATTTAAAAAACGTCTGCTTTGTATACATTAAAACATGTGTTATGGTTTAATTTCAAAATGAGACACAGATGATAAAATTGAGTGAAGATAACAAAATAATTCACACCAAGAGAAACAATCTATATATATAATTCTGTAAGCGAAATTTCTCGGGCAAAATTATGAGCGTTTTAAAAATCACATTAAGATGGTAGGAGTCTCAAATTAAAAGTTTCGGTCCCAGAAAGCGTATCCATAAAGTTACAAGGAAATGAGAAACATAGTAAAACGTCCTCCTTAAAGAATAGCATGGGGATTTAAAAAATGTCTTCTTTGTGTACATTGAAACATATGTTTTGGTTTTATTTAAAAACGAGAGACTGGTGATAAAATTCGGTAAAGAACTATTCATAGCCAAATGACAAAAATTAACCCTATAGAGTGGTAGTACTATAATAAGATGTTTTGTTGCTTTGAGCGACTAAAAATTCTACTATGAGAGTTAACCTTACATACTATTACAAATTGACTGCTGATTTTACTGTTGTTACTATAATTTAAATTCTAAAAAAACTGAGCGTGTATGCAAATCATAAATTGCTTTCTGATAGTTGATAGAGATGCAATGGGCTATTAATTGTGGTTTGAGAAACACCTACATTATTTCCGTTGTTTTGGTTTTATTTTAAGACGAAAAGTAGCAAATAATCATATTGAATGACGATGACACATTAATTAATACTTAAAGTGTATCAGTCAGTGAAGTTTTGGTATTCTGTTAGCTGAATTTTCCGGGAAACCTTTTAGTCATTTCATAGATTGTAGGAGTGTAGAAGACAAGTTAAAATCAAAGTCGTTTGTCCTACATACTAGACGAAAATGCAGCAGGTAAAAAACTTTACAACAAAATGGGAAATATATAAGAATGAGTATTTTCTGAAAGGTTCTCCTTAAAGATTTCCCATGTAGTAATTTAAAAAAAAAAAAATCTGCTTTGTTTACACAAAATCAAGAATTTTGATTAAGAAGGATGAATATTCACAGCAATTGAAGATGCACTTTGAAGTGCTGTGTTTAAATTTTGTGACTTAACATAAAAAAAAAAAATAAAAAAAAAAAAAACTGACAGGAGCTAAAAATCTATGTTTTTTTTTTTAATTATGCCGCTTTTGTATGTTATATTAAAAAGCCGTCACAGCTCAATTAAGGGATTACGATTTTTTTCAAAACTTATTTTCCATACATCTATATGAGTTTAACAACAGACAAAATAGAACATTTACAAACCGGTGACCTAATAGTACAGGACTGATAAGAGTACTTGGGGGCGAATGGTCTGTTCAAACGGTATTGTTAAAATATTATATACCGCAAATTAAAATTAAATTTTCTGGAAACCTTCGTTGAGGAAGAAATGGTAAAACGCTACGGTTCATGCTATTTGAATTTTATGATTAGGGGCTTTTGCCCCTATGAGCCACTAGTATCTACTAAAACAAAAATTCAACCCCACAATAGTTATTTACTCAGACATTTATTATATGAATGCGAAAGCTCAGACTGAGTATGTTTATTCAGTGAAGAAATATGTTTCTGTTGAAGACCAAAAGCGAGAGATTATTTTGGGCAAAGGTAAAATTCCATTATACAAAAAATATGACATTTTGCCTTGTTTTTCTCTTATGGAGTAATATGATCAATACTTAATTTAAATTGGAGAACTATCACCTAAAAATATATGACCATATAAAAATCAAATTTTTGTGTCCATTACATAGCCTTAGTCAAATTCAAGCCAAACACGTGTCTGGAAGGTAGAGATAAACTTCGGTGGTCTCTGATGGTGGTGTAGTAGTGAACTCTGTGTGCAGGTGTTGTAATGATTCTACTGAGGGCAATATCGTTACAGACAGACAGACAGACGGACGGACCACGCCCTTCGTTCAAGGCGACCCTTAACTTGCTCCACCGCTCGCTCTCACTCCCTCTTGCCAACCGTGAATATTAATTTCATAATTTTGGACCTGATTTTCAATTTCCTTGTTCACTGTACTAATTTCCTCATTCATCAGTACAGGAACCAATCAATACATTCTGTAGATTATAAAGCTGTCTAAATGAGTTTGTAAATTATATATTTTTTTATAACTTGTAACAATTGCGGTTGTTTAGGTATATCATGCAATTTACAATGAAAATACTGGTTTTTTTATTTTTTTATTTTTTTTACAGTAATCTGTATGAAAGTAAGTTGATTTGTATGTGCACTCGTTTTAGATAATAAGAGATCGTCCGTACTTAAAGTAAATTTGTATCTCATTTACCTTGAATGAGAAATATTTTTACTAGATCGAACTTGGTTAAAGGTTTTTTATGTTTATTTAAAGTAATGAATTTTAAATGACTAGCCTAAATTTGACTTTTGACACTTTTAAATATACCAGGAATCAACAGATTACGGTAATAGTTTGATTCCATTTGGTTGCATACATTGTCTACAATTTACATTTAGCAAACTTTAAATACAAAACTTATAAATTATCTGTTTTTGAAAAGGTCCAAGGAAAAGAGATTTTTAGACTGTATCGAAAGCCAAATCCACTCAAATAGATTTAAAATAGTACTCAAGGAGTATTTGGATAAAAATGCTTTCTATTCGACTATATCTTTTTTAAACGTATAATTTTATATGTTTTACATCTCATTTTTGTATTAGCATATATTTTTTTTGTCCGAGTTGTGACAAAGCCTGTTTTAATTAATTAGGTTAAGATTATTCTGACAATGTCTCCTGTTTACTGACTCTGTTATGTACAAAACGTTTTGTGACAGTAAAGTGAGTTTGAGTTTTACTAATATTAAAAAAGTAGATTTCCCCATGTTTTGGTTGCTTTGACAACAGTTTGATGAGGGCTCAATTCTTAGCTTGACATTCGTAAATTGATGTCTTTGCACTCCGGTGTTAACATTTTTAGACAAGATTCAACAAATTTTCCTCTCTTCCGAAGGTGCAAAACATTATCCCACATATTCCTTTCCACAGCTGGATCAAATTGAAGAACATGAAGGCCTCTTTTAGAAAGATGGAGCTATCCCTCAATTGTGTGCATTTCTAAATAACAACCTTTGAGACGGATTGATTGCTAGTGGTGAGCCCAGCATCTTGGCTACCACTTAGCCTGAACGTATAGCAATTGAATTTTATTTTTTGTATGGAAAACATGGTGTATTTCAATAAATTGTGTTATATTATTATATACAGAGCGTTAAGTCTTTTGATACTGTTTCTCCAGACATGTTATTACAGGAGTGGGAAAACATTAAGTTTTATCTTGTATATAGCGAGCCAACCAAAAGACCTATATAAAACTGCTAAAACAGTACAAAACCTACGAAAATGTATGTTCTTTTCACATAATTGTATCAATGTAGAGAAACAATATTTGTCTTAAAACCCGCTCCATTAGTTTATGGACACCAGCGGTATCCATGAGTTGAGTAGGCCTACTCAATTTTTTGGATTCTTGAATGACCCCCACCTAGATATACATCTTAGGTGTCACGCCAGAGATCCTTTCAGAATTTCAAGGTCACACATGATGACCCCGCTCTACCTCACCTCACCACCCTGTCGCCTACAGTGTGTAAGCTCCTACACAGCCAGTGCCTCCACCTACCTTGGCTGGAGCAGCCCGCCTTCTTCGCCTCGTCCGGCCAGGTGCAGATGCCCGTCCGCTCGTTGTAGACCAGACCGTCCGGGCACACGATCATGTTGTACTTGCCGTCCACGCAGAAGTAGAACTTGTCGCAGATGCTGCCATCCTCGTGGGCGAAGTAGCCGTTCTGGCGCGGGCAGTGCGCCGACGGCTTGGGCTTCTCTGCAAAAGCCACAAGTGGATAAAGACTTGTTAATCATAATCTAAAATGTATAATTCAAGCAAACCTTGAAAAATTGCATTCTTTACTGATAAATGCAAAGATTGCGATTCAGTGATTTAGGTCTTAGTGGAAGGGAAACAGGTTTAAATCAATTAGTATAAGTATTTTAATAAATCTTGTGCTCTGAAAAGTCATTTTAAGTTCTCAGATTAAACACAGAAAGTGAGATAAAAATATTTTACTGAAAGATGTACCTAACATCTACCGCAGCTATCCTTGTACTAACAATACTACTTAATTAAACTTGATCAGTTAGGTAATAGTAACCTTTCTTTTTAAGTGTCTTGAAATAGTTTAAATTCATTGGAGTATTTTATAAACATTTTACCAACTTTTAGAAACACACTTGGATAAAAGAAGTCTTCGGGGAAAAACTTATTTGATTTTTTACCACAATTATTTGTCTTTTCCAAGAAAAATATTCAAGAAATAATACGCTATTTTCATTATCATCTTATTTTTTGTCTACTTCAATCGAATCTTAATGGAGAATTTACAATATCTGCTACTGCCCAAATGGCTAACGAGCTTTTGTTCAAAACGTGAATGATTCATTTCCTAAGAGAAACACTAACATTAATGGGTTTCGACAGTTTTCCTTTATAACCACTTGAAGTTTTAATTCTGCATTGAAAAGAGCCAGAATTCAACCGAGGGAATTGTTTGACATGATAATCACTCCAGTCCCATCAGCCAGGTATAGTGTTGTCACTCACGGAGCTCGGGCCTCGTGCTGCAGTCGATGTTGAACGGCAGGTCGCACTTCTCCACCTGGATGTTGTAGTCGTTGAAGACCATCCCGTCCGGGCAGAGCTTCTCGGTGATGGCGCCGTCGATGCACTCGTAGTACTTGTCGCACTGGTAGCCGTCGGCGAAGTACCCGTTGGGCTCCGGACACTCGTCCGTCAGATCATCCGACTCCTGGGGCGCCGGGGTGGCGCGGGGGGTGGGGGCCGCGGGGGCGCGGGACCCTGAGGGCTTGCGGCCGCCCGGCCTCTGGCTCACCACCGGGTCTGGAAGAGGAAGGTGTTATTAATTACGGTTTTGACTAACTGCAGAGTTTTGGTGCTGCAGTAGGTTTAATATTTATTACCATTATACACCTGTGCAAGGTGGCCAAACTAATGGGAAAATGTGTCACTCTTAAGCCTCTTATTACTTATCACCAACTTAGCAACATTTGTCGTGAAGAGAGTTCAAATTTGAACTTCAAATTTGAATATTTTTTCACTATTTAATTAATACTAACAAACTGGATGACAAACCATTCAATTTTGTAATGTTATAGGAGCAATCCCAGTTATCTTATTTTAATGAAATTTAATTTAGTAAATGATTTGAATCGTCATAGGATGGCGACATGGCAAGCACTTGAAGTTGGTATGGAAGAAGACTTTTCGGTTAGTTTAGAAGAAGATCACTTGAAGTGCTATAAATTTTGATAACACTTTTTTGTAATGGGATACAGTCTAGTTTTCCATTTTATAAATGTCTAAAGATTCCGTTGCAAAAATCAACACCAAGATACTGTTGTTGCTTGTTTATTATTAGTCATCACAATTTATTTGGCTTTTAATAAGTGCTTTCAGATTAATGAAAGTACCAGAAAATTATAAATCGTTTCACCATCAATTAAGAAATAGGGATGCCATCTGTATGGCAAGCTTAATAGATTTAAGATTAGCGCATGTTTTACCAAGAGACTATAGAGTGTTCGGTTCAAATATACCAATTATTTTTTTCTATATTTGCTTCTTTTTTTGCTTCGTATGATACAGGGCTATTCTTTTTATTTGTTGTTTTACAATAATTTCTAGGTCGAGAATGTTTTCATGTCTAAAAGTTGACGATTTCTATGCAAAATTAATTGATGGGAACTTGAGCACTTTTCGAATTTTGGGAGTTTGTTATTAATTTTATTGATTTGGCTCAAATTCTTAAACGCAATAAAATGACAGACGCAACAAAGAAAAGCAATTTAAACTTTTATGATACATTAAATAGTGGTAAATAATTTTATTTTGAACCGACGGTTAACATAGAATTTGGAGTATATCTTTGTAGTATATCAGGAAGAACCAGAGCCCGCGTGGACAACGCCAACTCGTCAGTCCCAGCTGGGCCGTAATTCCTAGTTTCACCTCAGGGAAGCGCACACCGTCCAGACTTGTGCCAAAGGCCAACCGTTACAGGAAACTTGGCAGGGACTCTGCCTACGTCAATTCTAGTTTATTTTCCACGATTGCGAGTACTTTATAACTCAACACCTTTTGTGACAAAAGTGATCATTGGTAAAATATCAGGCTAACCTACCAATTATTATACTTTAAATTATAAATTAGTTTATCTATATCTCTCTATCTTTATAAACTTATGTAAATGAATGTTTTATCAGTATATACAAAATTTTAAACTCATAATTGTTATAAGTAGTTTTTGATTCATGGTTTTTAACGGTGCATGGGTCTTTGAATGACCCATTGTTGTTTGTGGCAAGCTTTTGTTATATGTAATAGAGCTCTTGACTCTATTTACGGTTCCATTGAGGACTACTGGAATGGTATAAAGTGTAATTATTGCTTAAATAATTGTCAGTCAGTCAGTGAGGGTGTTTGTCTAATATCGAAAGGCTTAGTTATTTCAGGCTTGTAATTACTGTCGTGTGTTCCAGACGAGGTTTCTCTTTATTTCATGAAGGTTGTTTGAACCATTTTGTTACCTATTCATGACAGTTAAAAGAAATATGTCCCGTAACTGTCTGATATTAGGTCCAAACCAACAATAATTCCAGGCGTTTTTTCATTTTTTAGAATTTTTGATTTTTAAGGGTATTTTACCCCCCAAAACCCTCAAAAATCGTCAAAAATTCAAATTTCTCAAAAACGGTTCTAACGATTTTTATTAAAATTTTGTGGTTTATTAAGCTTAAAATGGTGAATAAAATGACCCCACCCGCATCTCCGAGAAAATGCGCGTTCAAAAGTAATGGAGTCAAAAGTGTTTCAAAAATAAATTTTTTGGATTTTCAAAAAAGCTGTTGTCTTGAAATAAATTTTACTTATCACCCTTAAATCAAGCTCAAAAAACTAAATAAGCCATTATTTAAAATCATTGCTCTACGTCAAGTGGTTGCGGAGAAAATTCAATCTTTCACTTAGCGGTAAACGCAGTACGTTGTTAAAAGTCACAGACGCGCGTAGGGTCAAACGAGCGTTGCTCAGCTGGTAGCTATCCGACTGAGTCATCAAGACATTAAAGTTTGAATTTTTAACACCTTTTTTAAATTGTTGGGAGAAAGTATGTGTCCGTTAACTGATACCATTTATTTTACTTAGACCGTTTCCTAGTGAGTACCTATGAGCAAAGAGAATCGTCCATGTCAAATTTCAGTTCCGGAGGTCCTAAAATAATTTCAATGTCCAGTGAGGCGGAGCCCTAAAGTGCTTAAAAAAATTATATTTGCAAAACCGTTTCCTAGTGAGTACCTATGAGCAAAGAGAATCGTCCATGTCAAATTTCAGCTCCGGAGGTCCTAAAACAATTTCAATGTCCAGTGAGGGGGAGCCCTAAAGTGCTTAAAAAACTATATTTGCAAAATCGTTTCTTAGTGAGTACCTATGGGTAAAGAGCATCGTCCATCAAATTTCAACCCCGGTGGCCCTAAAGTAATTTTGAAGTCCAGTGGGGTGGAGCCCTAAAGAGCTTAAAAAACTATATTTGCAAAATCGTTTCTTAGTGAGTACCTATGGGTAAAGAGTATCGTCCATCAAATTTCAACCCCGGTGGCCGTAAAGTAATTTTGAAGTCCAGTGGGGTGGAGCCCAAGAGTTTAAAAAACTATATTTGCAAAACCTATGGAACTATGGACAAAGACAATCGTCCATGTCAAATTTCACTACCTGTAGGCTTTTAGTGTAATTGTGAGCTTCCGTAGAACGGAGCCATAAAGACAACACAAACATCAACATTGTACAGTACCTCACACCTGGTTACTTCTATGATTATAAGCATATGCTTGAATGAAACTTTCAAATTTATTATAGTAGGATTCACGAAAATAGTCCGATGAGAGTCAATGCATTGTTGCCAGATTTATTCTAAAATACATTTTTATACTATGTTACACATGGTAAACATAAACACAAAATGACAACATTGCAGGGCGAGAGGGGGTGAGGGGGGAAACAGCTGTTAAAATTTCCATCGGACTATTTTCGTGCATCTTATTATAATTACAGCAGTTCATTTTGTAAACACTAAATTTCTAAAACCTGACACTGCATCATTGCATGCCCTGTGGGTCAGAGCCCTTTGGACAGATTTGCACCAAACTTCACACAAACCATCCTCGAATAATGCTTAACAATGTCTGAAAGTTTGATTACAATCTGCTGAGCGGTTTCGGAGTCTATAGGCAACAAACATCTATATATATATATATATATATATATATATATATATATATATATATATATATATATATATATATATATATATATATATATATATATATATATATACATACTTCCTCTTTTATAGATATAGATTATAGATTATGGATTATGGATTGCGTTTTCATTTTAAGTCTGATTTTCACCAAGTTTTGGTGAAAACAGCGACATACCAAGCTCTATCCAACGACACCCAAAACTTAAATATCGGTTGAAAACTGTAAGAGGAGTTCTCCTAAGAAAAAAGCCTTAGTAAGTATAGATTTCTTTTTGTTTATTTACACAACTCTGCAATTTGGAGTAACAATCAATTAATTTACAACCGAATGATATTTTTTACAATAATACAATTTTCAGCAAACCATAACCTTGCTTTGGATAAATTTGATGTTACACTAAAACGCCACATAAAATGAAATATAATATGGTAATGGAATTGTTTTAGTGGCGCTGTAGTGGCAGCAGTGTTTTGACTGGGTGTGGTCAAGTCGTGGGAGGACTGAGGTAATGTCATCACTGAAATGTTGGCAGCCTTGTGTACACAACTAGAAATGATTCACGGGTTTTATTGGATGTAAAAGAATCCAATTACTGTAACTTATTTGGTTTACAAACGAACAGTAACCTACGAGAATATGTAAGTTTAATTTTCATACTCGAATATAAGAGAAAAACTAATGTTTGATGTTATTTTTCTATTTATGAAATAAATATTTTGAATGTAACTCTTTCTCTGTTTAGGTGCACTAATATGTGACAAAATCACAGTATAGTCAAAACCAGTGAAGAAGGTAAAGGAAATTTCAGTTAAATACTCATGCAATAAGTTGTAATTATTATAGGGCATGCAGGTCATATTATAAACTGTATAATACCCGAAATCGTGTACAATACCGATACGTGTATAATACCGAATTCGTGTTTTTGTGTAGCTATCACATTTTAAGCAGATTTATAGTTTTAAGATTCTACATGAATATACAGTTGCGTGTGAGTATTAATTCAACAATGTATATAGAACCATGTACGTAGGACATGATTAATGAAAAGTGAGAATGGTGTCCCCGAAACACAGACCACCACAATTCAGTTTTTATTCAAGAATTATTCTGATTGATTTTATTGTATCCAATTTTTTTCTAAATGAATATGCTCATTTTACTCTTGAGAGGGAGAAAGAAGCGTTTGCCATGACAGTTGTTTAGGAGAAGTAAAACTCGTACACGATGTATTCTACTCTTGCTTTCAGGGGTAAAACCAAAATATGTTGTATTATTGGATACTATATCCAAAACGTTTCACAAAGTACGGATGTTTTCAATATAGTGAGCATACGAATAGGGTTTTAGTTCGACTCATTACCCAAAGCAAAGGTTTGTAAAGAGGGTAAATGTTATTCCTAACAAACCTAATATTAGTTTCTCTCGTATAGGTTGAGTACGCCGGCTAGGTAGTGGTATTTATTTTGATTCCAGCTGATTCGGCTTTGTGGAACTGACCCAGAACCAAACAAGGAGTCTATAAATAAATAACATGCGTCAGTGGCGGAGTTCGCGCCCAAGCCGCTCTCTGAATCTTCACCTGTCTTGGTACGTCATAGTCATCGGGGCCGCGGGGGCTATGTTGACTGTGGGGCTATTCTTGTCTGTCTGTGTGTAACACTGTTGGTATCATTTTGTGCCGTTAAAATAACTTTATACATCTTTGCTACAAATAAAGCCTACGAAAAAGTTCTACCTAAAACCACTCCTAAGCCTAATGCAATTAGAAACATTTGTAATAAAAAATAATATTAGCATATTCCTTGGAGATGATTTGGGTATTTTTTAGAAGAGGGCCCTCACTAATAAAATCTTCTGAAACAGTAATAGGTTATTACCAAATACGTTTTGGTGGATTACAGTGCTATAAATATACAGAAAACATGTAAATTGTGCCCAACGAATTTTCTATTAAACGTATTAACACCGTATATTATCAACCGTTACCAAATCGTTAAATGCGATTTCCTAATTAGTCTGTTGACCAATACACTGGTTTGGTGAAGCCAGTTGGTTAGGCTATATTTTAATTGACCAACTTCTTGGAAGTCTGACACCTCCCGCCTCAGCAATGTCCTGTCCGTATCCCTCTGCATATGTGTAGCCTTCAGTGCTACACCTTCTGATATGTGTAGCCACCCCATCATAATTCGGTTCGTGACCTTTCCGTTTTCTTTCTGTATCCACTCCTGCTATGTGTAGCTTTACTTGAAAAGACCTTTACTCTTTACCCATTTGAAAATAATCAATTCATAAATTAATTCAATTAATTAATTCATTCATTTTTAAGTGGAGGCCCTCTTCTAAAAAAGACCCGATGATTTGTTTGCCACCCAAGGAAAAACTAAAAAGTTACTAACACCACACAGATTTTTCTATTTCTCTTATTGGTCAGTGACTTTATTGTAATTTAATTTAAATACTTTATACCAATGGTAGTGGGGGATGTATCATCTCCAACAGTACTTAGTTGCGGTACCTTTAAATTGTTATAGAACCATTGTTAGTATCTTTGATTTATTGAGCAACTAAACTACTATTATTGAAATATCTATGAGTTTAATATAAATTATTTTTATAACTTATGTCTTATTTGGTACAATTGTCTCCTAAAAGTATTCTGCATATCTCAGCATTATTTTTATTTTCATGTTCTTTCATTGTTACTTTTTGCTTTATTAGAACTCTCAATTTAGTCTTTCAGTATTTAAAACCGACGTAATCGGTAGTTTCAATATCATACCTTTGTTTTCATGCTGTTATACTTGTAAACAAATTAATATCAGTAGCATACGTTGTTAAAAAGTAGGCTAAATCTCCATATAGCATATACTAAATTAATTACCACTTTGGATAAAAAGAAT
Organism: Neoaliturus tenellus; assembly: GCA_030545055.2. Lineage (NCBI taxonomy): Eukaryota > Metazoa > Arthropoda > Insecta > Hemiptera > Cicadellidae > Neoaliturus > Neoaliturus tenellus. The sequence goes on from CM061532.1 coordinate 227,903,862, forward strand.
CATTAGAGCAATGGAGGTTGTCTGAGAGGGTACAGGTCGATGAAGGTGGGTAAAGGTTAAATGTAACGGCATTGGATGTTTAATTGCCATTGGCACAGCGGTTTATGGGCGTGCTCGGGCCAACTTCGGTTGGAGCCGCCGCGCCGCGCCGCGATACTACAGTGCTGTAGTTGGCGACTGTTCACGATGCACCGCCTTTGGACAATCGTTTAAAATGTTTGGCCTACAAGCCGTCTCAGTTATAGAATCACATTTATTAAGTTAAAAATCAAACAACTCGTTTTTTTGTGCATCCTTATTATGTTTTTGGTAACCACTAGTTTGTCACTGATATAGAAACTAATTTGTATCATAAATTCTGTTAACTAGGGATAAAGAATTTTAAAACTAGTAAAAATGTTGGTTCTCCTATTTCAAATATATAGGCAAACATACTTTTTTATGAAATTGTTCTTCACCAGATTCCTTAACCATATTTTATGGTTAACTCTTCTTTCATAGGCATATTTTTACAGCTTACGGGAGCTACTCTTTCATTACTTACAGTTATTTTCTTCTTTGATATGGTTAAAATGAACAACTAATTTGCTACAGTCGAAGTTTCTTCCGATTTATCTTTTTGTTAATTACTTTTTAAATTGTCTAACTTAATTCCTTGAAGAAAAACTAATAGTTGCGATTATTTTCCAGAATATTCTGACCCAGTTGCAAACTAAACCGATCTTCTTCAATATATAAACAATTTGTACACGTGTTAAAAATATTAAAAAATTATAAAACTATTTAACTGTAAATTTTGTATAAATTTGTAAAGCCGCATTCGGCATTCGGCGAGAACGGCGTGGCGCTGCGGAGACGGGAGGCGGAAGCTTGCACAAGCGGCCGCTCGGCGCGCCACTGTCGTTCACTCCCGTTACCCAACGTATTAAACATAGGAAACTGCTAATCTGGGGTTTTCTTATAACTTGCCAATTGCGTCACGATCTAATTACTCTCCACTCAACAAATTGGGTTGCCAAAATTGCACTATCTGCTCGCTATTCCAAGAATTGGGCAAATTTAAACGAGGTAGAAACCCCTAAAAATCAGACTAGTGAAACACACTACATTTACTTTTTTTTAATATCATGGTATATAATGTTTTTAACTCTTGGTTTTAATAGTTCAAAATTGTAAAACTATTCGTAATAAAGAGCTGCAACTGAATAAACTTTTCATAAGACTCATAGGAACAGCAATGTAAAAATCCCCCTTTAACTTCTGAAGAGAATAAAAATATCCTCGCTGCACTTAATAACCATTTCTTCGTTAAAATTTAAATAGTTTTAGAGTTATGTTAGCTGTTAACTTAAAAGGAAGCAAAATGTTCAAATTGGTTGACTAGTCTCTTGTTAAAATTGTAAATTTAATTTGAAGTCTATAGATCGTTCAAGTTAGGCGCATATTTTTTGTATATATCTATTTGCAAACATCCCCAGTAGACTAGAGTTGCCGCATAAATGAATGAATCTTTACGTAACGTTGTGCTCCGGATGTGTACGGCAAGTCGCGATGTCGGCAAATAAGCAGACCAACAGAAATAGTCCACTTGAGAGAGGAGAGTCGGGAGAAAGAGGTGCGCATGTCTCGTTAGGGGCTTCTTGGTCAGCTGTCACAGTTGCTTGGGAATAGCACTAATCCAAAAACCTTGAATTTGTGATGTCATAACCAATATTATTTTTGTAAGGAATGCCCCAGCGCAAGCTTATACAACCTCCAGTTTCTTTATTTCATTTCTGAAGATGTTTACTATAACAAGAACCAAAATATAAATTTGCCCTATATTTAAAACTCAAAATATAATAAAGCTAGTGAGACCTGCGTTGGAGGTCTGGAGGCAGACTCCAGTAAATGTAACTATGATCAGTAAGAGTGAAGGTCGCACAGCAAGGATAGCAACACGCGACCTTTCGTCTGACCTCTAAGGTCGCGACTTTTCATCCGGTCTTTCTTCTTGTGAATCAAAATACGATTACCTCTCCGTTTGTCCTCCGTTTCTGTATACTATATTTAAGTCTTAGTCTGTCCGTGTTCACAATGTTGGATCTTTGTTTTAAGAAAAACAATAAAATCATCAATAAAGAATAAGAATGAATACATTTTCATTGGGTTTCTAACATTATAATTATTAAGGTCATTCTTGCACAGTAGTTTAAACTATCTATAGTTTCCTCTACCGAATCGTTCCTACTTGCTTAAATGTTCAACGTTTTATTTTTTTGATGTGATTGAGTATTTTTTATATTAATGCATTATAAATACATATGCTTAGACATTAATAATGTATTATAACTCTCAGGATTTTTTGGGCCAGTTAAAACAGTAAACACACGAAATTCATAATCTTAAAGGATCTATTGGTTACTTCAATGTGTACAAATGTCTCAATTTGTCAGACTTTTAATTAGAGTTTTAAAAGTTTATAACGTCAAGCTCTCATTATGTTATTTTTGGCTCTTAAAAGTAATGTAATCAATTAACAAATTCTTCACGCCACATCCAATTTGTAAGAGGAAAGTTCAAGGCTCAATTTGAGCCGGCTTACGGCTCGGCTATGCAGGGTAGTGAATGGAGGAATGTGTTTGTAGGTGTTGGTGACGGTAAAACTCCAAGAGGAGGTGAGAGACGACCAACGTCTGGGAACTGTTGGATGACCCTCCCATCACCTCCGTGAAAGCTGATCATTCACTGCCTGGAAAGCGGCTGGAAAGCTTCCACACTTCCTGGCAAAATATATCAACGAGGATCGCACTAGGTTGTGGACTGATATGTGAACTGCTTTAATAGATTGTTTTGTGCCATCATCGATTACAATATCAGTGTGAAATTACTGATTGCTGTTTACAGCCATCCATACTCGATTTACCGTATGATACCTTCCTACAATTTTGATATTAAGAAACACTTTGATAATAACGATATAAGGTATCTTTGAACTTTAACCACTAAAGCAGTATCATAGTGATTATAAATCGTGATTATTCTTAGGGTGATTAGGTCTGCCATTTATCAGACATTTGATAACCTAGTTTTATCTGAGATATCCCGTATGTGTTATACTGCAACATAAACACTTGTATTGCAATTCCTTGTGGGAATGTGTATAGTAAACAAAACTGAGACCGTGTGGAAATGGACTTTTCCATAACTACAATTAAAAGTATGTGGCTGATATTTCAAAATACATTCATTTGATGATGTCTACATTTTTAAAGATCCTGCGTTTTGAAGAGCATGTTACATGACGTGTGTTGGACAAAGAATCTTCAGAGATGTTTTATTTCAATTCCCAGTAATCTAGAGCCAGTTTTACCGTGTCATTTGAAAGAGCAGACGGAATTTACGAACCCGGTGAAGTTGAAGAGATTGCAATAGTGGGTCTCATTTATGGAACATGCCATGAGGCTGCTAAACTTAGCTTGGAACTCGAGCCAAGGCGGCGCTGGTGAGTGTGTGTCTGTGTGTGTGCGTGTGTGTGTGTGTGTGTGTGTGTGTGTGTGTGTGTGTGCGTGTGTGAGTGTGTGAGTGGTATGGAAGTAGGGCGGTGGGAGGGGGCACGTGTGGATATGATGAATGTTGTTGATATGGAATTTCTGTTATTACTGTACTTTCAGTGGCGCGTATACAAAGGCAACACCTTTCTATGAATAGGGTTCAACCAATAGTGAAGGATAGCAGTGAATTCAAGGCTTCAGATCGTAATTTAATACAAATCAAACAGTTATGGAGAAAACCATGAGTTGCATGTCACTACGTTTGGTAACATATTTTTATACTAAGTTCCCCCGTCAATAATACAAAATCTGTTCTAACTTCATATGAATAAATGCAATGTAAAGGGGCCTTTCAGATACCAGACCTTTATTATCTGCTATTATGAGTTTATAAAAGATCTATAAAACCATAATCTAATGTTGAAACTAACAAAACTTTAAGTTTCAAAACAAAAATCCACAAAAATCCTACTTTAACTTGGGACTTCTCTTAGGCCGGTATTACACTATCATATGTCTATGAAATGGATCTATTATCATGTATCTTTGAAATTTTTATAAAGTGTAATTGACATAGTTATAATAATATTTTGTTTTTTAACATAGTTATAACATTTTTTGAGGGGGGGGGGAGTCTCAAAATTTCAGGGAGTGTGAAAAATTTCAACCGAGTTTTTATTTTACAAAAATGGTGCTTGAGGGCTATGGTGGGGTTGAGAAGAGCTGAGTCCTGCAGGCATCTTTTTAGCGAGTTGGGTGTTCTAACACTGGCAGGCCTTGTTGGATTTGAAGCATGCATGTTTGTGAAACAAAATAGTCACATGTTCATTCAAAATAAATCACACCATAGCTACCCAACAAGATCAAGAGACCTGCTGACAGTGTTGGAGCACTCTTCTGCTAGATTTGAGAAGGGTCCATACCACACTTGTAAAAAACTTTGTAGCCTTCTATCCGAAATTCGTGATGAAAACAGGATATCTGTTTTTAGAAAGAAAACTAAAATCTCATTTTATACTTAAATGTTTTTATAGTGTTGAAGAGGCAGTAGCTTAAAATGTTAATTATAGTTTTTTTTATTTCTCAAACAATTTTTTTTGTAATTACAATAAATTTATATATAATGAATTTGATTGTAAGTGAAACTTTCCATATGTATGATTGTATGACCATTGACGTGTTCAAAATGTAAAAAAATATTGAACGATTAAATGAGTTTGAGTTTGAGTTATGTCATAACACTACGGTAGTGTAATATAACCCTTATTCTTTTTCTTTTAATCTATGTATCTAAGAATATATCGATGGTCTGATCTAATCCTTAAAAGAAAATGTTTAACTTTTATGGATAACTTGATTTATATTAATTGTCATTTTATTTATTTTTTATTGTTTTTATTATATTGTGTTTACACAATTAGTCAAGACATAGACAATATATGGGTATCTATTTTATTTCTACTGGAAAATGGTGTTGAGATTACATCGACTAATGATAAAAGCAAAACAAATAGATACTAACCATATTAATGAAATAAAAGTTTCGTCCCGAAAATCAATCGAATGTTCATTGCTACATAAACATTGACTAGATGTGTGTATATACGTTTTATTATAATGACCTTTTTTAGGTTTTCCGTCCCAATTCACACTTAATTACCTGGCTTAATTAAATATGCTTACTTATTGCCATTGTAGAAAATTTCTCAAATTTATTTACACTTTTACGGCAATCATCAAGGACTAAAATTTTCATATGAAGAAAGACATATTTGCAAATGTATTTGTTAAATTCCACCACACTATTCAGAAGCAATTTTGCCAATAGAATTTTCTCGTTACAGTCTTTAAAATGTCCTCTTACAATACAAAAAAGAATTTGAATAGTTTCATATATCTCTATGCTTGCCAATGACTGTCACAAACATTGAACTATAAATTGTACTGTCAACTAGCTAAGTGAACTCTGTTACTCATAAAATTGCAGTGACTTATAGTCTTTCAGGAATTTTACTTGTGAGTTAAGCATTTCTGTTGGCACGAATCCCCCTACAGTACTACAACGCGTTGAAATGATTATATATTTATTCGAAAAATGTTTAACAATAGCTACAGAAAATCTCTAAATGGCTATTAAGAAAAACATAGTTCCTATAAGAAATAAATTAAAAGTGTAGAACACTAATGCAAAATAAAAATTTAAATTGACATTAATCCTATACTAAATACGAGGAATATCTGAAGGGATGTGTGTTCCACGATCTCGAAATCTAGCTGTTAGATTTTGCTTAAACTTTGCATTAAAGAGTGTTTTGGCCCAAAAATAAGTTTAGAAACAGCCTCAACCCCAGGAAAAATCGAATTTGGTCTAAAATTAAGTTTTAAAATTGTAATTTTTAACATTAGTCTAATGGGTTGCTATTTTGGTAACGAAATAACAACGAAATGTAAACAAAAAGAAAGAAACATTAATGTTAAGCAGACTTTTTGAAACAGCTGCTAACTGTGAAGAGGTATAGTTGGTTGTTGGTGGAAATTTAATTGCTTTTTTACCTTGACACTATAACAAAAGTGAATAAAAACCAACGAGCGAGGCTCGGTTAACCTGGTACTAACAACAAACTTGATGAACGAGATTTAAGTAAACACAAACAAATTACTATTTATACAAAATTACATTGGGCATTGTGGCTACTATCCTTCTCACAACTATAACTAACCAATTGTGTGATAAACAAACTTTAATTGCTATATAATAAAAGGAAGGGGTGTGAGAAACTAAAGAACTTATTACAGAAATATTTAAATTACAGTGTTTACTAACTGATAGTAAAATATTAGCAATTACAGTATTGTTAAAAATGTCTCTTTTCTAGAAAAATTATTTTCTAAATCCTATCTTTGACTTTTCTAAGCAATCTTCTCAAATTTCAGTTACTGTTCGGATACCTATTTAAAATTTGGGTTAGGTTTAAAAATATATATACATTCCTTGTATTGGTGACAACAGTAAATTCAAAACAGCACCTATAAATGAATAAACTTATGAAAACGTTCTGAATAAACTAAGCACATTCTGCTTAATCTGTCCTAAGAAATTATCATAAAAGCCAACAAGTTTACCATTGAACTTCTTTAATATATTGCACTCTTGGTAATTCATGTCCTTTAGCATTTGTAATATTTCACAGTTATAGTAGTACATGTGTTCTTGCTGTCTGTTTAAAAAGTTTAAATGGGTGTTTTAAACATGTTCTTTTATAAAATGCCTACAATTGGATATGAATTTAATTTAACTTAAGTGTGTTTCTTATAGTCAGAAATTGTCTGTACAATAATGTTTTTGCCACAGCAACGATGTAAGGGTTTTAAATAGGCTGATTATTAAGGGCTTATTGAGATTTAAAATGAAACATCATTATTTGTTATGGTTTGTAACTTAGTGATCAGTTTTTAGTTTGATGTTGAAATACTACTGCAAGAGAAATACTGAGTTATAGTCAGATGCACGAAAATAGTCCGATGGAAATTTCAACAGCTGTGTTCCCCCTCACCCCCTCTCGCCCTGCAATGTTGTCATTTTTGTAAAGTTTGCAATGTGAAATACAGTGTAAACATGTGTTTCAGAATAAATTTGGCAACAATGTTTCGACTCTCATCGGACTATTTTCGTGAATCCTACTATAGTCCAGTTTTTTCCGTAAGTGAGAAGGACCAACGATACGCCAGGGCGACACGGAACATGGAACTGGACGACCTCGGGTTGTTCCCTAACCTTACACCAGACCTACACTGCGGCCGCGCCGACCGCCCTGACCCTGGCTGCGACTACAATGGTCAATGGTCCGTCCAACTACCTCCAGTACACTGCTGCAACGGTCCGGCATGTGTATCTGGATAAATATATTTATATAGAGATACCGTAGTTCTAGATTTCATCTTTAAGGTACTAGTATCTCAAATGTCTAAACGAGCTTCTTAACTGTACATAGCATGCTTAACAAAGTATCTCGTATACGATTTCAGTGTATGATTGGTGTAGCAACCATGACCAATATATGCAAGATATCTGTTCAATAACAAATAAAACTCTTCACGACTGCTTCCATAAGATGCACATCAAATTAAAGAAGTCACGTAAATGTAATCTTGTTGTTTAGTTTTTAAACACATCATATATTAAAAGTGATAACTGAATGCTTCTCATGGAGCATATGGAGGGAGGGGGGAATATCAAATTTTATTGGAAATTCACTGAGAACGCAGGTCTGCTGCGAGAGGGGTGTTTCTATTTGTTTTTTATGCAAGTGGACCAACGACTTAACGTGACCACCGAACCACGTGAGCGACCGAACGATCTTTTTGCCCCCGAGCCGGGATTTGAACCCGGGCCCGCTGGGTGAAAACCTAGAGCTCTACCACTACGGCCGCTGCCATACAAAGAATACAATGACGTAATAACCTAACAGGTGATGATAATGAAAAATAAGTTCTTAAATTTCAGTAGTTGTAGCCCATAGAATTTACTTTACTTTAATTGATATCCCAATAATTCATGTAAGTCCTAAAATTTATGCAATGCCATTCTCAATATAATGAATTGTATCCAAGATAAAACATACCTTTGGTTAAATTAACTTTAGTCTGACCATTATTCCAACAGTTATTCCACATCTCGAGTGAATAAACAAAGCTAGTCGGCCGAATAAAACTATCAAATTAATATATTTCTATAAATTTTAGTTTTTAGAAAATTATTTTTAACAAACAATTTCATTGTATTAAACGTTTCTATTACTTATACACATACATTTGGATGATAAGGCATAGTTCTGGAAATCAATTACCTCTTAAGTAACTTACAAGTAAAAACAAAAATAGACGCCAATTTAGTAACTATCTCACGTACATTGACCTTTATATTCATTTACTTCAGGTTTTCTTTACGTTCACTGTTTATTATAAAAACTTTAGAATACTAATTACTATTACTAATGCTGATTACTATTTTCATCGTTGGAAAGTTGTATAGGCTACACATTTTGTTTAGGGAAAAAATCAATTGGTTTACCTGGTATACTTAGTATTAATTGGTAGGTATATTTGGTATTAAATCTTTAGTTTCTGTATAATATTTTCCGATTCTCAATTTTTATATACATTCCTAGCTTTATTTTTGAACATTTTTTACATAGACTTTGCTCATTTAAAGAAAATCGTAATTCAAACAAGGGTCTCCAAGTAAAAGTAGAATATAATCAAATATTTATTTTATTAGATAGATATATTCCAAATTTCAACCATCCTTACAATGCAATGAATGAAAATTGTTAGAGTAAACAAGTACTGTAGTTGTGCGGAGGCCATAAATACAGGCGGACCATCGCCCACGTGGGTTATTCCCGTCTCACCTAGGCGCGAGTCGCTAGTTCTCATGACCTTTCGGACCTGTACTCCCATGTACACTAACAGAAACATGAGTTATCTCGAGATACACGATCAACGCCAAGAGTTACGGTAGACACAAGAATAAACATTACTACTTAAAGTTGGCCAACTAAAGATTTCATTAATTGTCATACACCAAAAAGAGGGAAAAATATAGTAAAGTCGCAAAAATTTGCAAAAACCTCAAAAATCTCAGGTTTGTCAGTATGTATTTTCTTCTTCAGTTTATCTTTTAAACCTAACTTTAATTTTCTTCTCTAAGGTATTTACGCATCGTTTTCTCAAGTATAAACATCGTTTGCAAAATATACAATGTGTAAAAAATACCGCTGTGCAAATAATATCTTATAATTTTTAAATGTAGGACAAATAAAAACCTAACTTTTCATAGGGTTATTAAAGTAAGATGCTAGTGTGAATTAAATTTAATTGGAGGAAAGCTCTGAAAAAATTAAAAAAAGATCTTAGCCCACTTATATTTAGGTGTTATGTATAACTCAGGCCTATTAAATTTACGTGGGAAATAATGAATATTTTGGAAAAATAGTCTAGCCATTTTTTTACCTTTGACACAGACTCAAAAGAAAGTATTATTTATCACAACTAGTGCTATAGCATCTTTTGAGTTTTTATACCTAAAATATTGTAAAACCGTCGTTTTAAAGCAGTCAAAATATTTCATTCTCATGGTCCTGTATGCTGTATTTTGTTCACTCACATCGTACACTATAATTAATGGGCTCCAGAGAACATGTAGTATGTCTCAATCTTATTGCGTAGTCTAGATTACAATGAGTAAAGAAATTGGATGTAACGTGTCACAACAGATACACCTTTCACCACCGCTCCTGGTTAGTGTAGGTTTACCATGAAGTTTGAACCCACAATAATTTACGAAACGGTGACTTGCTACACGCATTGTGTTTGATTACGGTGCTGGCCTGCCGACCAGGCTTCCGTTATTAGGAAATTTTTATATTATTTTGTAAATGGTATTAAGAAAAACAGAATAAAAAACAATAAAACTTCTATTGTTTTTAATTTTTACCTTGATACTACTATTAATATATGGGTAAGATAAGACTTCTTGATTCATTGAAAAGGATAAATTTAAATTTAGATGGTTTGCTAAGTCAGTGTTGACATGGCTTCAATAATATACCAAAAATTAAAATCCAAACCACAAATGGAAATCCGCATTAATTCTTAGCTTAACAAAAATCAAATATAATGGGTGATCATTCATGACAAAACAATTGACTGTGTAGAGTAAAATTAGGACTTCTTTTGTAGATTCAACAATTGCCCGGGCATCCCCGACTTTCCCGCGAAGCGGAACATTATTCTTCATTTGTCTACGCTGGGATCAGCCACTACTGGAGGCCACCCGAAATCTTGGAGTATCATCAATGGAATCGGGAATGTCGGAGGATAGAACATCTAGGGTTGCCTGTCGCATTTTGCCTATAGAAAGTCCTCCAACCCAATAATACCAATTTAGATCGGATTGATGTGTAGATCTTTGGAAAAATTATCGCCTGAATTCGGAGCATTATCCAATTATCCAGCCGAGAGGAAAACCTGAAAAAGATCTTTTGTATACTTTCTGCCTGCTAATGTGTATCAAACGATATTCGAATGAGATTTAATGAAACCACGAATTTGAAATTGACCTCACTTTATATTCTGGACAAAACTGTTAGTGTGGACGACCCAACTCTTGTTATGTTTTAGAAAAATAGTAAAAAAATTGACAACATTCTTATTAAAGGGCTTCCACCTTTCTCTAGAGCCACGTTCTATCTCACTAGAAGAACTGACATTCTTCTCTTGCACAGTACGCCATCACGCCAGTGCTACAGTATCCACATGTGTGCCACTGGCAAGACCGTGAAGACGTTCACCGTTCGGCGTGGTGCAGAAACGAGGTTAGCCGACAACAAGGGCTGAGGCAACAATTACCTAACAGACGACAGAGAGACGGTGTTGCACACACAGCCAAGGGAAGTGTTCCGTCCAATCGCCGCGGTCGCTTATCCCGATAATAGCTCTGTTCTGTGTCCGACTGCCGCTGCCGCTGCCGCCTCCCACCTCGGCCTCTGCCATGGGAACTGGACCGCTTTCCCCATTCTATCCCATGATACGTTTTTGTAAAATCTCATAATACAAATCCATTCCTGTTTGAAACATGCTTGACCCTTTGCATATTCACATTCGTGCTCTCCTGATCATCACATTGTCAATGCTATGCCTATACAAACGCTTAGGTGGTAACATTATTGTTACGCTTCCCTAAACTATTCCTCAAACAACTTAAAGAGCCATGTATACTATTATTCGTTTCAAAATCCTATTAAAACAGTAATTTGAATAGTCGTTAAGATCTAAAATGTTATTGACTTAAAATTAGTTCTCAATTTCAGATACATCATTGAACAGCTATGCCTAAAAGTTGATTTTGATCCACCGCGTAAAACGTTGACTAAAAGATTAAACATTATCCTCAAAAGGAGCTTACAACAGCATCTATTATAACGGTTTATTCATATCCAAGGTCAGATGAATAATTAAATGTGCTTAGTTCAATAACAGGAAAATGTTGAACCGATTTGAGGTATGATCATTGACTACACTAACATAAATATTCTTGTTTTAGCATAGGCGTGTTTGAAAGCGATTTAATCTGGTGTTAATCCTCTGACGCCTATGAAGACTACAAGATCGCGCCACAATCATCCTACACTCATCTCTCATTCATTGTTCATATTCAGGTTAAAATACCCACTATGTGAGCACCCTGTTTCAAAATAGTGATGTAGTGATATATATATAGTGAAGTGCAAGTGTCATATGATTGGGAGTTTAGCTCAACCATTCATTTTAACCATTGACTATGTACACTACCGTATGTTTTAACCTTGCTTAAAACATTTTATAATCATTAATTAAGGACTCTGTTTTTCTTGTAATAATGTGATTTAGCGCCGTTGTAAAACCAATTGAGTAATTGCAATATTAATCACAGCACCTCTGGCTCTGCGAAATTTGACCTGTTCAAATGTCTGTATTAAATCAATCCATTGTGTTTAATGGCAAATAAATGTTGTTAAGAAGTATTTTAGGCCTTTTAAATTTGGGTCAAAAAATCTTACACTTCATTTTAAATTTTCAATTTATTGTGTGTATTTTGATTTTTTAATTAATAATAGTAGTTTTTATTTTATTTTTTAGGATATTCGATAAATATTCATAAGGTACATTAAAAAAATCACATTAAATATTGTACAGTAAAATGTTCATAGTTACATGGCTACTACACCATAACGGAGACATACTCATCGCCCATGCATCCAATTTGGAGGTGTTTTAACGAAGGCTCATTAGGTTAAGAAGAATTACTTGTTTTCCATTTAACACCCGATTGTTGATGAAGATAACAAGGGAGTTAGGAAAGGCCGCTCGAGCATGTGAAAGTCAGAAGAGTGTAGGATTCCTCCAGCCGAAGGTCAAGCTTTCGCGTTGTAACCCTTGAGGAACGCGACACGTTATCCAACAATGTCTGGGACGTTGGAGGTCCCAGTGGCTATCGTTATATCACGTTTACTCAACTCCTAGTCAATAACATTTGTTGCAATTAGTGCAGAACTCCGGAACGAAACTACACGATTGCAAAGTACTTTGATGAAAAATACGATTCTTGCAATACAGATAGAAATTATCTAAAATTTCACCATAAAAACCATAACAGAATAAATTTTTGTACTTCAAGTCCTTCTCGAAATTGTATTGTTTCTCAAATATTTAAAGGTGAATTCTTAACAAAAACAATGACACCTATTCAGTATCAATGTTCTTTTATCAAACATAAGAGCTTTATGGATTTTATTAACTATAATGACTACTTATTACCCCCAATTTTGACTGCCAAACTTATAATTAAATTGACCTTATTTTTTAGTCGAGATAAAAAAATTTCATTTGGCTAACATTGGTGTGCATGTTTCATTCGATACACGACAGTCAGCGGCGAAAAAGTAACTGGTTGAAATTTTGAAATGGAGTTTAGAAAAATTTAGAGATGCCTGAATATCAATCATATAATCAGCAAGAAACCAATGTTACTAATGTATCAAAATAAATTAAAAGAAAACTATAACTTTGGGTTGAAATGGAGATAACGAACTGCGATTTATGTTTTCAATTCACATTGATATGAGTTAGACTGTGATAACCCAATGTTGAACATTACAATTTGTGTCTAATAAAGCAGTTAGTGAGGTTTAGTTCCAACAAACCACTTCAAGACTACGAGTAAAACTCTTCAGGATCACATTATCGCCTTTGAAGAGCATATACTGTTTTTCGTTGAGTATTGGTCATGAATCTTTCTTTTGGGGGATGCAACCCTCGTAAGAAATCTAATTTGTTTCATAATTAGATGAAACAAGCCTTTAACAAACTCAGCATTAACATCATAACAATTGATCGATTCTGAAAACAACTCATGTTCATTTTAGGCCATTAACACCAGTTATTTATATGTATTTATATGTATAAACAAGTACGGTCATATTTCACCACTGACGTTTAGTACATTCTCCACCACCCGGTAGCTCCTAAACCCAGGTTAGGGGTTTTAGATCTCGCCTTTGAATCTACAGGTTGTCGGTTCGGTGCTGAGAAGAGTTAGAAGCTATTTGATAGTTCAAAACTGGATCCAAATGCCTTTGGTTATTGTTCTTAATTAATGGTCCTGAAAAATAAATCAGCTGCTATTTGTCAGCAGCAAAGCTACCCCTCAACTGATCCATCACAATCATCACACTCACACTTCAGACATAATCGTTAAAATACGCGCCGTAGTGTGCGTTTCAACAAAGTATCTCCAGTTCCCACATCCACCCCCGAGCCCCCCAGTACTCACCAGCCGCCAGCAGAGCCAGGGCGAGCACCATCAGCCACCACGAGACGTCCGTCGTCGCTGCCATCCTGTAACGGTACTGGCAAGAGACTGGCCGCCGCGACCTTGGGACCGCTTTATATCCTTCTCCTCCGCTGCTGACTCTAGCCTCTAGTCGCTTAGCCTCAGCATTGTGCTGACCAGATCATACTTTTTCATACTTCTGGAATCTACAGTTCTTTAAATTTTACACGTTGAATAACCAGGATAAAATTTGTTTTGGAACACTCATACTTTACCATCAAATTACACTTAAAATAGCGTAAAGTATGGGAACCTTTTTTATTTTATATTCTTTCTTAAAATAATTTTTGTATACTTATTATTCGTAGGCCCTATATCTAAGTAATTATATAAAATTGTCTTTAAAAAAATAGACCACTATAACGTTTTTTCAAAGAACTTTTTGCAACTATGGACGGCCAAGAATAACAATGAAAACAATAAGAGAATTTTAAAATTGCGTAATATCATGCAACTTAAAAGAACTACACACTCTCACATAGCTAACTAAGAGCTCTTCACTCATAAAAACTGATTGATCCTGCAGTTAATTTATATAAATGAATGTTTTCAAATATTGACTTTTCAGGATATATATACTGTATTTTAATTAACTATATTCTGAAGCATACATAATATCAATGCTTTCCCTTATGCCTTATTTTTCTTGTATGTCCAATGCTAAAAAATCTGTTCATACTGAAGCACATGGTTGGTACCTTGACAGTAGAGCCATTGGGGATTTGTTTGTATGCAAAAACTATCTCAAAAGCTGCTCTAAATAATTATTTTTTCAACCTTTTGAAAATAGCTTGGCTCTGAGATAAAAATAATATATATATAAAGATATTTATGATAGGAAAAATCTTATTTTGTTACAATCTTGAATTGAAATCCTTAAGAAAATTAACATTGGTTATATTGATTAAAAAATCAAAACAACTGAGTCGCTGAAAACAGCTGAATCAAGGCAAACATACTGAAACACGTGAAGGCATTATACTGAAACACGTGTTTCAGTATAAATATATGGTTTTCCATTGTAGCCACTAACTGAATTGCTGAATGATGATATAATAGTAAAAGTAATTTACCAGTTTTTAAATGAAACTTAGTAACTATGTGAGATCATAAATGTTTAGATAAATAAAATAATAAAATAACTACATAGTTTGTAAAATTGGAATTATATTAAAATATGAAATAATTAATGACAATGATGATATCATCTTTTCTGTAGAAGTAAAATCCACGTGTTATATACCACGCGTGTTTCAACAAATTCATACTAGATTTCAAAGCCCGTAGGTCTATTGAAAAGCGAGTGAGCGGAGCGAACGATCAAGTCTGGGATAAAAACTTGTCATTGCATTTGCATTTACTTGCATTGTCAATGCAAGTCTTTATGAGCTTGCCATTTTCGAGCATAGTCTAAGCTGGTCAATATTATTAGTCAATGATTACTCTTACGTAAGCATTGAATTGGAGTGGAAATTTAAAGAGCTATATATGACTCAACCCTGAAAACTATCTCACATTTAAATTTAATAAAATTCTGCAAATCTGAGAATTATTTCCTTCAATTGATAAAAAATCTCTAAGAATGGTTTACCTCTGTATATGTATTCGGTAAAAGATAGGATAGAATAGTACAATAAAATTCCATTTGCATTACTTTACAGCTCATGTTCCACTTTTAGCGAATTTCCCTATAGGGAATACGCTATTACGGTAGTAGTCACGGTAAGACCTAAGCCCGGGACCATGATACTTTTTCGTTTTGAGGTCCCTAGAAGCCAAAAACACCGTTCGTTCAAATTGATATATATATATGTATATATATATATATATATATATATATATATATATATATATATATATATATATATATATATATATGTATGTATGTGTCCGTGAACACGATAACTTTTGAACGGAACCTCCGATTTTGATGAAATTTGGTACAGGGGTGTAAGCCAGCGTCTACTAGGTTGAGTTCGCGAACCAGAATGATTGGATCATGGGAACGGGGTTTTATGGGGTTTCAAAAGGGTAAAAAATGGGTTTTTGGTTTTTTTTACTTTTATTTATAAAATTCAACAATTTTAACTTAAACCATTAAAAAGAGCTTAAAAAAACAAACAATTTAGTATTTTGAATTTTTTACCTAGCTTAAATGGTTATGGAGAAAATCCAAAAACTATGTTTTCCATGTTATTCTTATGGGAAATTAACAAAACCTTCTATCTTGCTTATTTATTGACATATCTTTATAAAATTTGTTAAGTACATTCATTCGGAAGCGTTCAACTTATATTTGCTTAGAAAACCCATATGGCGGCAAACCTAAGTACTCACCCCTATGGGGTTTTATGGGGAAAATAAAAAGAACACCATAACCGGACAAAAATTTGGTATGTACATTCACTAGGATAATGTTTAACTTATATTTACCAACAAAACCCATATGGCGGCCAACCTACATACTCTCACCCCCATGGATTTTATGGGGAAATAGAAAATATACCAAGATTCCATTGGAAATTCGCTGAGTACGCAGGTCTGCTGCGACGGGGGTATTAAAAGTTCTTTTCTATACATACCTCAACCCCTTAAAAACAATTATCAGTTTTACTCTACCCTTAATATTCTTTAGCCACGAGTTCTATAACAGTCCAGTGGTGTTACAGAACTGCTGCAGTTAGGCGGTGTTTATTTGTTAATAAATGCAGTCTAACTGTAACAGTATTCCCACCGGAACCCAGTGAACTGTCCGACAATCACTTCCCGTCAGTCAGTTAGTCAGCTGGCCAGTGCTGTCAGCTGTTAGACATGCATCAGCTGAGCTGCACTCGCCTACGTAACTAAAGAAAAAAACTGTATGGACTCTTCAGGAGGTTCTGTCTGAGAACAAGCTCTCTTGTTCCTGCCAAATAGTGTTTTAAATCTCCTCGATAAGTTAAGCTTTATCTTTTGGGAACTATTGCAAAATCACAGCTTTAGAGTTGTCATTTTTCAATGACAGGAGTTTTTAATTATCCAATAATATATGACTTGGTATTAACAAATTTTAAAGAGTGTTTAAAAGAAATTTTAAATAAGAGTGTTTGCTGCATGTCACAGGATATAACTTTAGAAAATACATATTGTTTAAGATTGTTTTCTGACATAGCCTAAGTGTTTTCTTTTCCCCAATGAATTAAGAATAGAATATTTGGAATGGGCATTGGCTGAATAGACAGGAACATCATACACAAATACCAATAAGTACTACTTAAAACTAAAGTGAATCCTATTTAATCAAGGCTTATATAAAATAGTATCTGCATCAATGAAAACAATGGTGGTATTTTCAATAGTTCATAAATAGAAATAAAAAATAAAAAAGTGTTGCAAAAATGTCTGAACTAGCCAAAACAAGCGAGTAAGGCGAGATTTTGAAAAAAAACAAGTAAGATATAACGGATTTTTCATTCCAACTTCAAGTGTCGTCTGCTACACTTTGCAACTGTAATGTTATTTTCACTACCCGATCCTGTAGTGATGTTCAATGATATTTGATTGTTTCTGTTGGATGGCTGTCCAAAGTTTAGTCAATTAAGAGAGTTGAGGGTTAAGGAAAGTCAAACAATAATATATCAAAAGAACGGCACAGAATCGGTTTATTCAGTCGATTTAAACTGCAAGGCATGAGATACAGTGTTTAGGCCTAGACTACTACATACACCGACATAAGTCCTAGTCCGCCTACGCTAACACTTCAGTACTCTACATCTGAGGCAAACAATAGGGATCGACCTCGCTCCGCTTGATAGCTAGTGTTTCCGCATTGTCTACTGACCATCTTCTGAGCTTACATTCTAACCAAAATACTTAAATATATACATATTTATTTAATTCAGGATTTCAATAAAGGTAGGAGTAAGAAAATATTTTTTGAAAATACGCCGATAAAAGTTTTACGAAATAACAAAGATATTCTAAAAAAATATGTTTTACTTTAACAAATACATAAATATCAACATACGTCAGATATCAACGATTTACTTATTGGTATAAATTAAACCTTATTTATTACGGCCTTATGTTATCGACATTATCCATCAAATGTAATATTTTTATATTTGCATATAATCACACTAAAAGGTACTAAACTGCAGTATTAGCTGCAAAACAATTATAGCTATTTGCAATCTGGATTTAATGTCGTTTCTTTGCCAGAAAGTTCAAATAGAGTAACTATCACTTAGTTGCCAGGCATCGACGAAGCTCTAAAGAACTATGTCAAGAAATAAATCAAATAATTTATACAATCTCTCAAAAAATCGTTACCGTGTGCTCCAACACAGCGCGGCATATACTCGGAGGAATTGGCCGTGAGACGGTATTGTAACAACGTGTTTCGAATATAACAAAACTTATCAATTAATATTTAACTGATCTACAATATGTACAAATAATTTGCTCTCTCACAAGTCCACCGATGGTTGTCTTTGCGAATTTGAACACAAATGCTTAGTAGTACATTTCCCTCTCTATCCATCCACCTTGGTTCCGGCGCATAATGAATCTGCGGGTCTCGTCGTAGACGAAGATGACGATGGCGAAGGGGACTGCCGGCAGCCACCACTCCCAACGCACCGGGTAGGTCCTCAGCACCTCGCTCATGCCGGGGCAGTAGGAGACGAAACAGGCGCACAGAGTCTCGAACACCATGCCGAAGTTCAACACCCAGTTGTGCATGCCTTGGTGGGTGATCGAGTTGTACCTGGTCTTGCAGATGATCAGATCGGCCCACTGGACTACTACTATGGCGATAAAAAAGGCAGTGTGGCAAGTAAACTCTAGAATTTTGCGGTTAGCGTAAGTCCACTCTTGTCCGTAAGAATCCTCCAGATCGTTGATGCTATTCGAATCCCAATACTTTCTGATCCCGAAAAGCTTCAGAGGCCACCATCCGTTCTGAGCCATGATTACGTAGTAGGAGAAGAACCCGGCGACCGCTTCGATCACTCCGATCTGACCGTAAGCGAGGAATATCAGCTTGCTGTTGACGAGTTTGTCTTTCCTGGGATTCCTGGGGCGACGACGCATAATATCAGATTCGGGGGCCTCGTATGCCAAGGATATAGCTGGCCACATATCTGTTCCGAGATCGATACACAGGATCGCTACAACACCGAGAGGCAATGGAATACCGCTAACTATAAATGCAAGGAATGGAGTGATTTCAGGTACGTTCGAAGCTAGGGTGTAAGCGATGGACTTTTTCAGATTGTCGAAAATCAGCCTTCCCTCTTCAACACCGGTTACAATAGAAGCGAAGTTGTCATCCAATAATATCATGTCCGCTGTTTGCTTCGACACGTCGGAACCTGTTATTCCCATTGCGATACCGATGTCGGCCTTCTTCAAAGCTGGAGAGTCGTTCACTCCGTCACCGGTCACTGCAACAATAGCGCCTAGCTCTTGAAATCCTTCAACTATGTGTAATTTCTGGGTTGGCGAAGTTCTAGCAAACACTATCTCCTTATGTGTTTTCAGTATGTGTTTCAGCTGATCTGAGGTCATATCTCGTAGTTTTGATCCTTGGATTACTATCGTTGTTGATTCGCTAGGGTCTAGAGATGATACTGGAACATTTAATCTTTTTGCCATATCTTCCAAAGTTTCAGAACCCTCTGATATGATTCCAACGGATTTAGCTATTGCCTTTGCTGTAACTGGATGGTCTCCTGTCACCATTACTACACGAATACCGGCGGTCCTGCACTTAGCAACGGCATCGGGGACCGCTGGGCGTGGAGGATCCAGCATAGACATCAGACCTAGAAAACTTAAGCCCGTAAGGGGAAAATTTGGTTTTTCGCTATTGAATTTGAATCCTAGGGGATAATCCTTTCCCAAGTGTAACTGACAGAAGCCAAGGACCCTTTCGCCAAAGTTTCCAAGTTGATCAATTATAATTTCAAACTCTTCTCGTATCCTGTCATCAATTGGTACTTCAGTATCATCAATACGGATTTTGGAACACCTTTCAAATATTCTTTCTGGAGCACCTTTCATAACCAAGAGGTGTTTATTTGAGTCTGGCATGACATGAATAGAAACCTGAAATTTGTCAGTGGAGTTAAATGGTATTTCACATACCTTTCGGTGCCTTTTCCTGAATTCCATTACATCACCCTCAGCAAGACTTGAAAATTTCAGAATAGCTGCCTCTGATGCATCTCCCATTACTTCTCTCTTAAGTACTGGAACGTTGTCTTGGTTTGGCTGGTACTCTGCTCGACTACATAAGCATCCAGCACGGAATAATTCTTTATACTCACTACAGTTTCTATCAGCTAGACCACTGTCATACAAGCAGTAATCTACATCGAATATATCTAAATTGTAGCTTATATGAGTGACGGTCATACGATTTTGAGTTAGAGTTCCAGTTTTGTCTGAACAGATTGTTGAGGTAGACCCTAAAGTTTCTACCGCCTCAAGATGTTTTACGACACAGTTTTTCGATGCCATTCTTTTTGCGGTGAGAGATAAGCATACCGTTACTGTAGCACAAAGGCCTTCTGGAACGTTAGCAACAATAATCCCAATCAAAAATATTACTGCATCCAACCAATGGTATCCTAAAGCAAACGAAAGAAGAAAGAATGTGAATCCTAAAAACATAGCCCAGCACGAAATAAGATGCATAAAATGGTGAATTTCCTTAGCTATAGGTGTATCTCCGGTCTTCAGCCCTGAGGTGAGCCCTGCTATCCTTCCCATGACTGTGTGATCTCCTGTAAGAATGACAACTCCTTTCGCTGTACCTTCAACGGCATTGGTAGAGAAAAACGCCAGGTTCTTGGTCTCTAGAGCAATATCATGGGTGCATTCGGGTGATCTCGACTGCGGTTCGGACTCTCCAGTTAGTGATGAATTGTCCACCTTGAAGCCTTGGCATTCGATTATCCTGATATCAGCAGGAACTCGATCTCCAAACTTCACCAATACAACGTCTCCCACTACCAGTTCTTGTGACAAAACCGTTTTCTTCTGACTATCTCTTATGACGTTAGCGTAAGTAGGAACCATATTCTTAAAGGAATCCATTATTCTTGAGCTTTTCGCCTCCTGTGAGTATGAAAAAATACCGGTGATCATACACACACTACACAACACTATACCTAACCACAGATTGTCCCTCGGAGCCTCTTCCGAGACTTGAGACTCTATAAAATAAGCGATAAAACATAAAACGGCTCCAATCCATAACAGTATTGAAAACCCTTGGAATAAATGTTTAAGTAGAATCACCCACGCCGGCGTCCTCTTCTCAGGCGTCAAGGCGTTAGGTCCGTCGCGGGCCAGGAACGCCTTGGCTTGTTGAGTGGAAAGACCCTTCTCCGGGTGAGTCTGGTATTTTCTATAAAAATCATTCAGAGGAAGTTTATGGTCCAGTATATCTATTTCTTGTTTTAAATTGTCCAGCTTCTTGGCCTTATTGTCCTCCTTGTTCTCATGATGGATGGCCAGGGACAGAGTAGAAACCATTTTATCCATCTTGGTGGATTTTTTATTGTTCTTTCCTAAAAGTAAAATATTATCAAAGGAACATACTTTTAGAGATTCTTTTATAATGGTAATTTGCTTTACACATGTTTACACATAGAGTTGTAGACGAAAGGGAGTCACCGTGTGAACTATTCCTGGAATAGAGGAATATTTTCAATGTTCACTGGCACTTGGGCGACGATTCACTCCGAGTAGTTGGTCGGAGGATGAAAGACTGCGTAGCTAGAAGACACGGGAGTGGTGGGGTCAGATCGCAGGCAGCTTGAAGACCCGCGAGGCACCGTAGCTCACCATCGCCATGCACGCCGGCTCCGGGACCTGCAACAAGCCAGCACATTCGTCTGTCATTTGTCAAAAACGATTAAAAAATACAAGCCAACTTCCACGTTACATGCATACGTTGTGGGGCTGAAACTATATAATGTTCTTTTTTTCATTCTGAAAGAAATAATCAGCTGATCATCAGGTAAAATGTAAACTTGTATATAGAGATCGCTACCTCCCAGTTGCTGCTGATATCACCACTAGAGAGCTCTGAAACCAGTAAAATCAAACTTTTCTAAACCTCTGTATTCTCTATCACAACTTTTTTTGTATATGTTCATATTAGATAACATATTCAACGAATTAATTAGAGGCTAATAACAAAACAGATGTGATGTCAGGGACCAGAACAGAGATCTCCGACGATACATTTGCATTGATATCAAGCTATCTATTGCATAGAAAGTTGTATAACATTATTACCAAGTTTATTTTATTGTTAGGGTTCTGTTATGCACGTGTTTTTGGACGAATGACATACAACCGGACCTTTCTTAAATACTTTGTAACCGATGAGCGTGTTTACCTTCGTCCGTCTTGAACAACTGTTCCATATGTTCAAAATGTATTTTAAAACGACTGGTTCTAGTTGTCCGTATTTCAAGAATAAAAGAGCTATCAAATTGTTTGTGGGGATTAATACAGTTTATAGTTCACAGCAACGTATCTAGGACAAACACGTTGGAAGTAGGTGACACCAACAGCTGATTAAATTGGTCCTGCACCTCTGACGTCATAATGTTTATCTTGACAAGTGAGTGGTTTGCTTTGAATATTTCAAGTGCTACACCTCTGACGTCATCGGTTTTGTTGTTGTTTTTATTGATGTCACCTACCTCCTTCTCATTCTAAATTTCTTGGTTCACAGCATTCGATAAACCAATAATCGTTAAAATTAATACAAGCCATCAAGTTGTTTTTTTCAGCTAATTGTTTTTATGGCTAGACTAATGTGGCTAACTAAATTTAGTCGGCTGGCTCGTTTGATGGTTCAAGAGGTGACGGTTTCAATTGTTTGGATGGCCACCCAAATTTTATGGGTTTGGGGCAATTTTCTTAAAGCATTTTAATGTAGGGGAGACCGGGGATGGTTGTCACACTTTTTAGATTGTTAATTTTTACAAAGTCATTCGTAATCTTAGTTTATTAAAATATATTTATCATTTGAAATAAACTTTTCTTTACATTATATATTTTTTTCAAATTGAAATTTATACGACAAATATTTATAAAAAATGTTTAAAAAGAGCAGTGCAAGTGTGTCAACCAGCCCCTGCGGCGGGGCATGTTGTCACAGCGGTTGGGGTTGGTTGTCCCTAGTATTTCTTATGGATAAAAATAAGAATATGTATAAATTATTGATATGGGTAAAATCAAACAAAACATTCAAAAGTAACAATAATTTAATACAAAAATGATACTTAAAATAAACTACAGTAAATTCAAGTAGTTTTGAAAACGTAAAAATTAACTGCAAATTAACTATTTGATTAACATGTGACAACCAACCCCTTGCTCTATGTGACAACTTGCCCCGTGCCGAAATTTTTTACAAACATCGACATATATCGAAAACTGGTAATCGTTTGTTTTGGTAAGAAATCAGATTTAATACCTCAGAATATGCCTAATGTTATAAAATAGAACTTTTGTTCATAACTCATAAGATAAGAATGGTAAAAAATAATTAAGTGACTTAAGAAAATTTACTCGCCAGGAGTAAAATCAGAAAAAACGCCAAAATTCATTGGAAAGTACAGATATACATCCACTCTCTAGAACAGTTATCTCCATACTAAAGGAAGAAACAGCACTCGCAAAACTAGCGCAAAAGATAGTTGGTGGCAGAAGTTATAAGCTTTGTGACAACCAACCCGTGTGACTTTCAGCCCCGGTCTCCCCTACCTAGTACATCCACTAGACTAAAAAGCCTCTGGCTTAAATGCGTCAAAAACCTGTATGTCTATTTGGGAACAAAATGTCAAATAATGTAGGTAAACAAGCAGTAAAATCATTATCTTTTAATGTAGTTAGGTAATCAAACTAAACATTTTGTCAAAAATACATTTCACTACACGAGCTTATAGTTACTTTTCGAGGTCATAAAGTTTCTTTACGACCTCTGCTTGCTTGGTCGTAAAAACCTGACCTCGAGGTCAAAGCGTCGCGTCTGACCCTAGTGATGAAGTGTACTGTTTTAAACAGTACGGTATGGTTTTGTAATTGTATTACGATGCTTACGTGGCTAGCGGACGAATATGAATACATAATGAGTGTTAAATGAATATTGTCTTTTGTTACGTCTTACCGCACTGTGATGGTTTAATCCTAAATTACGATTATTCAGTTACTTCCAATCGCAACTCATTCCAAGTCTCAACCTCAGGCAAGTATCTTAATCATTCCGTATCCATTAGTAACTCTAAGCATATTGCTTTCAGGCATTCGTATGTTATTAGATCTACATTATAGAACAATATTTTTATAAAATAGGACGTTTGTACGGTTTACATTTAGTAACGATAAACTCGGAAACAGCTGCTTGGTTTACCATGAAACATTTTATATAAATGGAAAATTTCATGTTAAAGGTTTTTAAGCCGTAAGTTGAGTATATGGACCTCAGGGCATAGCCCCAGGACCATCCTAAACATACCCATATCAAGGTGTTTGGAAGTATTTTATCTGATCTTTTTATGAAAACAGCAGATGGCATATATTAATTTTTTTAAGGACAACGATAACCAGCGTTTGAAAAATGTACCTTCCAGCTGGCAGCTGTTGAGCGCAAAACCACTTAGGCCGGTTCCTACGTGGGCGACCGAAGCGACACCAGCGACATGCTTGCATCGCCATAAGTGTTATACATTGTATATTGTTGTCGCTCTTGTCGCCCACTAAGGATGCTCCAATGCTTATACATTTGTTTGAAATTTTGTCGCTCTCGTCGCGTCGCATCTGTATCCCACGTAGGAACCGGCCTTAGAGACACTGGAAAACTAACTAAAGCTATTATGTTGTATCTGTGCATGAATTTACTTTATAAAATTTCAACAACCACACTTCACACAGCTAGTTGTGTAAAAAACTGTAACGGCAAAACTATTTCTGGTTTTACACAACAACAGTTGTAGATAAATCAAAACAATAATTATTCTGATTATTTGCAAAAGCAGGCTAACCCAAAAATGAAGTAGAATATTTAAGAATAATAATATTAAAAGAATTACTGTTCAATTATTAGTACCTTTGATTGGTAAACCCAAACAGTAATATTCTTAAAAGTAATATCAGTTACAGACAGTGCGCTAAAATGCCCAGTGAAAAAGGGCTTATTTCTTGTTCAATACTAGCTCGTTCGCTCAGCTCACTCGCCTTCACGACGAGTTCGTTTGCTTCGCTCAATTGCCTTTCAGACTGTTTTAATGTAGGCCTACGGGTGCTTCACTCTAGTGTATATTTGTTGTAACACATGTTGGATATCTAACATGTGGATTCTAATTATTTACTTAACAGCTATTTTCATAATTCTTGCTGATGCTTTTACTTTTTAATTCAAATGCAATTCTAAAATTTAACTAGTTGTTTTATAGGTCTACTTATTACTTTTATTCATCTAAACTTGCTTAATCAGCGGTATGAAATACGATTTTAATAAATAAATTATTTTTATTCTACTGTAATACCATTTAAAAATTAGGTAATTTTATGCGATGCTAAACGACATGTTAATACTGGAACACTTGGATTGCACTTTGACAGTTGGGTCGGCTGTTATTATTAATTTGTTTGTATTTTGAACTCCGTAAGACCAATGTTAAATTATTTTTATTTAGATTATACAGAAATAAGAATTTTCCAGACAAAAAGGCCTGTATTTATGTTATTTTTATTAAAAAATAAAAAAAACTAAGCTATTTGAAAAGTTTTATGAAAATCGTTCGAGCCGTTTTTTAGATCCGTGTGCAAACATACGTACATAATATACCTTACTCGAATTAGAGTATGAGATTAGCTGATGCCTGCCACGATTTTGCCCGTGATTGAATCTGTTGTATAGGTAATAAAATCTTTCAAGAGCCACGAAATCTTCTTCTTCAAAAAATTATATTGAAACATAATAGTAGTGTGACGGAGCCCTGAAGAATTTTTGAAAACCCTTTTATTGGTGATCACTTATGAGCAAAGATGAACAACCACGTCAAATTTCAACCCCCCCCCCTCCCAAACCACAATTGTCATCGTGAAACTTTTAGGGTCAAAACCCTAAAGGACTTAAAAACTATATGTTTGCAAGACCATTTCTTAGTGAGCTCCTATGAGCAAATGAAAAATTTTGAGCCCATATCCAATAATTATGAAATCATGTATGGTAGAGCCCTATAGAACTTCAAAAACTAAATTTGCATAACCTTACCTCATTGAGCACTTATCATCAAAGTGGAACGTCCAAATTAAATTTAAACCCGAAGGATTTATGTTATTTCTGAGGTTCTGTGGGGTAAAGGAAATTTGCAAAACAGTTTCTTAGTGAGCATCTGTGAGCAAAGAGGAATGTCGATGTCTAAGTTCAACCCTGTAGGCCCTAGAGTAATCGCCCGAACGATTTTATTCAAACTTTCTAAATAACTTAGTTCTAGGATAAAAATTATATTTATATAAGTCACTATGCGAGAAAAAAAGTTTATCGGTACAATCTTGAATTGGAATTTTTTAAATGTTAACATCGAGTTTAAAATCAAAACAAAAAGAGTTTCTGAAAACGACTCAATCGTCAAAGCACGGACCACGCAGGACTGCGGGGAACATATAAAAAAAGATTACATTACAGCAGTTTTCCTTAGTCCTGGGACCACGTACTTAATTATAAACCATAGCCATACTAGGGCATGGCTTTGGATAAACATGGTATTTTACAATATGGCCAGAAAATAAATTATTGAAAGATTCTATAGTAAAATTAATTTATCGGTTTTTTTTTTAAATTGTAGGCTTACTTAATACTGGTAATTATGACTGTTTAGTTAGTGTAATTAAAGTAAAGTAAAAGGATAGAACAATTGAGTAATTTGTATAATTGCAATTAAATTTTTAAAAAAGAATTAGCAACAAAGACTAAATCAGCTGTAAACGAAAAATAATCCACGTGTTCAAAAACGTATACCAGAGTGCAGCACTCTCAGGCTTACATTAAAACCTTCAGCAAGGCGAGTAAGTGAATTGAACGAGCTCTCCTTAAAAGGAAAAGCCCTTTTTAGCTTGGTATGGGACTATTATTTACCATGACTACAAAGAATTAATATTTTTGTCAAGCAAATAGTTGGTCAACAGATACTGTATTATAATAACTGAAGAAAACAAAGTTCTCATATAATTATGAACTGTACAAAAAATAGTTATAGTATTAAAAATAATAAATTTTTCTCTTTCTATTTCTATTTCATTTTTCTATTTCATGTACGTTTTGCCTCTTATTTGGAGCCTAAAGGGATAGAGTGATTATTTTGCCTGCGCAGTGAAATGGCCGTTTTGGATATACCTGAAAGCTATTCGCATTGGTCACGTCCATACTGAGAAACAATATCCAGTATTCTGTGTAAATCACTGTGGCTAAAGAAACGATGCTGCCCTTGAGCACGTGAGAGACACAAGACTCAGGTAAGTGATGTTAAGGAAGGAGTTTTGGCCACGGAAAATAGGCCTTTTAATTTAAACTAGTATACGTGTTGCTCGAAATCGAGAAATTTATTATCGGACCAATCCAATATTGTCAATATCTTTAATCACCAAAACGACACGTATTTACAGCTAACTATTAACAGATGTTTAAAATGCTTTATTCAATCCCAATGTTATTTAAATTGGGAATTTTGAGATTTCAATTGTGGATAGAGCCTTTATTTTGAGTCCGATCCTCATGAGTTTTTTGGCGAAAACAACTTCAGAGAAAGCCCTATCCAACGACACCAAAAACTTGAAAATCTGTTGAAAATTGTAGGAGGAGTTCTCAACACAAAAAACCCTTAGCGTATTGAAAAATTATACATGTAAATCATTGACTACGTTCATAGCCTGGGCCCCCAGCAGTTTCAGATGCTGCAGAGGCTGTCAGTATTGGGGGTCTCGCCGAAAAAATTGATCATTTAGTGCTTCACCTGCTCCCATTTTTTCTTTATTTTAAGTTAGATTAAAGTGGGAGGAGTTTTATATAAAGATAAAGACTTGGGTTATTTCATTAGCTCTTTCATTGTTTAATATTTTTAATCCATAATAAACTATAATGGTTAAAAGTTAATAGAAAGTTGATCAAATTTGAACTATTATAAGTTAATGTGGATTCAAAATATATAAACAATTAAAAAGCGAATCAAATAGCCCAGGCCCTTTTTTAAATTTAAAACCCCTTCGGCATTAAAATAAAGGGGCAAAAAGGGAGCAGTTGAAGCACTGCATGATGTTCTGAGTGCGGCCTTTTAGCCTCGTCTTATAATCAGTATTCAGGTTTAAAGATTCAAAGATTCGAAAATGTTATTTGGCCATTCAGTATGAGTACAATACAATAGGCTATGTCAGGATTTTCTTACATTTCAGCACAGTCCTAGCAGTCCGCGAATCTCAGAGATTCAGCAGAGAAACCGAACGTAACCGGCGCAGCGGGTGACTCAGCAGTGACTCAACACGCTCAGCAGTGCTCTCACACGTGTCCATGTGTCTGTCAAGGGCGGGCTATCAGCACACGTGCTGCGCCACCGGGACACAGGATGTAGGTGGCGCTCGGGCCGGATGCTGACGAAAATGTCACTCATGTGCACCAACATGTCCACGATTTCGTCCCAAATTAGCCAACGCCATGGTAGTGAAGCCTGTAGATCGGCAAGGGTCTGTATCGTCGAACAGATGTCCTGCTGTTGACTTTGGATTTATTGATCCCGAAGGCGTGGTGTGGCTTGGTAATGGATGACACTATGACAGACAGACACTGGGAACTATCGTCAGGGCAAGAATTCTTAGTTTAAAATTGTTCCACGTGAGTAGAACTGCCCAGACCCAAAATTACTTTCAACTTTCATTTTTTATTTTTTTATAAATTAAATTCCTAAACACAATACCTACACAAAGAATCTTTACACACTCGTTTCGTGGTACCGTAATTCATGCTGAATGCATAATTGAAGCACAAAAATACCAACGAATTGTATTATCTATAACAGTATCTAATTACAATAAAACCAGACAAGACCTTAAATCTACCAAAAGAACATTGAATAAGACCGTGCGAAGCAAGATACAAAGTGTTCACTGAAAATCAGCGAAGTGAACTTTTGGAGTCATTTTCGAACAAAATAAAAGAGACCTAAAGGTTCAGAGTGCATTTAAGCTTTAAACAATTATTGATACTACATAAAATCTTAAAATAGCCTGATTGAGAAATTTTAAATTTCATTTATTTGAGAATTTGTTATTTTAATATTAGTAAAGTATTGATATAAAAAACAATGTGCATTCCCAACAACTAAATGACGCATAGAGTCGGTCAGAGGTGTACGACGTTTTACATGGAAAGAAATGAAGGCGAAATATCAACGTTAGCAATAAGGCCAAACGGTTTCTGATGAAGTTGGCAATATTATTACTAAAACTGCTTCGTTGTGTTTTAAATTTGTCCCTTAGAAAAATGTAAGGGTGAAACACGTGCTCGTGCTCTAATTTACAAAAATAGTATCACATTAATGGTAGAAAATATTACATACCTGAATTAAGTAAATGGCAGTTTGAGAGTTCGGTTGACATACACGGGACAGTACACACATAAAATTCATACAAACCAGTTTCACAAATTCTCTCGAGCTTTTAGTTCGGGTATTCTTTAAAATTACTTAAAATTAAAAAAAATTAAAACACTGAAATCCCGTTGAAAAAAAACTATAAACAAATAATAAAAAGGTTATGTAAAACGAAAATATAAACAAGAATATTTCTTGAAAACATGTGATTTGTTCCAACTATTATAGCTATACCCCCTAGAGTGGGGTGTCGCTGTTAAAAGTAGACCCATATTATGAGTGTTATTTTTTATTATTACATCAATGTATAATACATTTTATACAATGTTTATTTTTGTTGAAATAAAGTTATGTAGGCTAATATTACCTATTGTTAAATATAGAAACGTATGTTAAATATAGAATAAATATTGATACATTTTGTTATATGATGATCAAAAAAGTTCTAAAAAGACACTTAACTAGCTTTTCAGATTTAAAATTTACAGTAGACTCCCTTTAACCGGATTCCTTTTAACCGGTCTCCGCTTTAGTCGTGGATTTCATGGGTGTTGCATGTTAGCTATAAATTAAAAAATAGAGTAACAAAAGAGTTGTTTCTTCAAGCCATAATTGCCTTAGGCTAAATAAATTTTAAGTTGGCGTTTTTAAAGAAACATCGGTATCCGGCCAAATCGTTATCTGGCCGAGGCCTGGTCCCGAGGTGGCCGGTTAGGGGAGTCTACTGTATTATTAATCAGGAGGAAATCACGTTTAAAAAATCTTTAAAGGAATATTGAAGATGAGGAATAAAACGGCTAAGGTGCTTTGTCCTCTAATAACATTGGTTTCTACGTAAAGTATGTATAAAACTCACTTTTTAGCAGTCTAGTAAAATGTATGTATTGTTTATTGATAATATCTGAACAAATATAAAGTTTGCACGATAGGTTACCATTAAACCATTAAATTAAGTAAACTTAATTAAGTAATTTTATTAATTAAGTAATTTAATGGTAAAGTATTACCATTAAATTATGGGGAGGGGGGGTATTCAAGAAAACTACATTTTATATCTATTCTATATCTATATATATAATACGTGATGCCCTTTTTTTGTTAACACTTCTCCTCCCTTATTTCTGGACCAATTTTAAAGTTTGAGGTGTCAAAAGAATGGTCTCAGTTCGTAGTTTTGCAATAAGGTTTTAGACTTTTGATATTTTAATTCTGAAGCCCACGAAAAGCCCTTAAAGTTCGTTTTTTGTCCATAAGATTAACATGGGGAACAATTTATATTGAATTGCAAAATAAAACAGCTGTTGATAGTTTAAAAGATAGCTGAATAGAAATAGAAGCAATTGAATAACTGGCACTGAAACATCAACACAATTCCAAATTTTAATACGAGGAGTGTCTATTGTGTGGATTACATTTTCCTCAAAATGTAGCTGGTATTTTTTGCTTGAACTTTGTATGTATGTATATTTGGGCATAAGTTTATTAACTTAACTTAAAAAAAATTAATTTTCTTGTAAAAAAATAAGCTTGGAAATTAAAATTTTTGACGTGGTTCTTATGGGTTATCAGAATGGTATTGAAACAACAACGAAAGTTAACAAAAATTAAAATAGAACAATTAATGTTTGCACATGCGTTTTCAAACTGCTGTGAACCAAGAAACGGGATAGTTGGTCGTTAGTGTAAATTTCATAACCTGTTTACTGTGATATTCTATAACAAATTTAATCCAGAATGCTACACATACTACAACACCTGTTTAAAAGAGACCACGTTTAAAAGTTTTTTACCTCCTGAGAAGATGACACCCTTTTTGCAAAAATGGTTTGTATTTTCAAGTGAAACTTAAACCAATATAGGCCTATAGACACCAAATCAAACCAAAATGTGCAACACCAACAAAGATGTAGATTTTAATTTTTTTCTTAATTTAAATTCTATAATGCCATAAAAAGTTAAGTGTAAGAGGATTTAGTCTGTTATAAATAGTATAGTCGTGTTGGATTATCCGCCGTGTCGACTACTAACTCATACATTACCAGAAAACAGCCGCAGTGAGTGTTGCACAGCTCATACAGAATTCTTCTACTGTTGTCATTTACGTTATTTGTATGATGAACTATCTTCTAGATCCAATATTTGTGAATTTATTCTAAATTTAAAGTGAGTTTTTAGGCAGAGGCTCTAAGATAAATCGGCATAAGAACCATTACTTAAACCTAGCTAATTTGTACATAAAAACACCAAATCTCAACACTATCACAGTGGTAAGTTAGAGAATTATTGATGAAGATCGATTGATGAAATACCAATATGGTGTAATCTCATTTTTGCTACGATTATATTTTTATTGAAAGTAACTCGGTAAATTAAGGTGGACAAGGTTTGATCACGAGGTACTCTGGTTAAAAGCAGCGCATTGCGCTGCACGGGTCCCCTAGTGTTTTATAAACTTGGTAACTGATTCTTTTGGGTTGAGTAAATCACGAAATCTAGTGCATATTTTAAGGTTAATATGAAAGGTGATGTGATCATAACTAATAACGGACAATTGTGGCCTATAATACTCAATAATTGGTTATTAATTGCAGATCGTTAAAATCACTTGTACTGTTCATAGTTCAACATTTTTAAGCAAGAGGGTTAAAATTTTCATAGATTTCATTATCACTGTGGAATAATGTACCATAAATTTAAAATTACTATAAAGTGCAGCAGATATTTTTAATAGTAACTTAAATTACACTAAAAAATTAATATTTTTTTATAATTGCAAAAGAAACTTACTGTTGGTTAAATCAAAAAGATTCAGAAGGGTAGGGTATACTATAGCAAATTAATGTAGGTTCATTCTATAATAGTGTTTTAAGGAAAATCTCCCGAACTGTGAATATGTAGAGAGTTATAATATTAAGACTTTAATAAATAAGAACTTAATAATTAAATCACTTAATACTGTGTAGGCATGAAGTTTTACAGTTCTCTTTAGTAATATTTATACACAGTTTACGACGTTTGGGGAGCAGAAGGCACTTTTAACTGCAGTTGTTGGCTTAATTTAGCTTTAAAGGTAGGGTTATTATATTCAACTGAGTTCGAGTATTAAACTTACAACTTTCAGATTATGGAGTAAGCACTAACAACTTCGTAAAGTCCTTTGTTGCTTATGTTGCCTATGTTACGAATGAATTGAACTATATTGCTTAGATGGGTCAGACCTATTCGTAGTCCCTGGTCAGACCGAAGGAAACTGTTCAGAAGGAAAGGAAAAGTTTTCAACGATGCTATAAAAAAATACAAAAACCTGGCACAAAAAGAATCTACAGAAATATTCTAATAAAAAAGTATATCAATGGACTCAAGTTTAGGGGTTTCCTACGGGGACCGTATAGGCCTATAGTAATTCCAAAGTTGGCCAAATAATAGAGGTCAAGGTCAATCTTTATATAAAGGGTATTTTATTTTATATTTATTAGACTATTTTCATTAAATTTAGCTAACTAATGTAAAAAATAAAAAATAAAAAACAGAGACGGTTGGACTTTTTCCTACCCTTATACCACCAATGTGGGGAGATAAATTCAGTGAACATTTTCTTTGTTTTGAAAGATTTTTTTCTCAGAATAAATATTTTTATTTCATTTCATGGTGTTCGGTAAACACGGTTCAATAATTCAGGTATTCCATCCGGTATTCAATATCCACACTATTCAGTATTATACTCACCAAAAAAATGTCCCATAAATATGTCTTGCAATGAATGTTTTGTTTAACCGATAGCATTTTAATAAAATGTAAACTTAAAAAAACTTTATCTCATTTTGTAGTTTTTTATTAAGGTTTTAGATTTGTATATTTATATTCTCAAGACTAGGACAGTCCTTTAGTTTGTGTTTTATCGTAGTTTAACATGCGGAATAATTTCACTATAGATAGTCTAATAATGGTCAAAATTGGACCAAAAAGTCATTTTATATTGAACAAATAAGTTTATAAAATTGTTTTATAGCTGAAATATGTGTTTTTACAACAACTGTCTAGCAATTTAATCGTTTATCATTCAACAAGATTAACTTTGAAAATTAGAAAACCTTTATAGCCCTTTGTAGCACTGGGGCAGGTGTGGATCATGATAAATTCACGCCGACGTCGGTTTCCAGGACGTGTTTTAAATCGAATACGAACGAATATGTAAGAGAGTATGGGTGTAGAATGGGTATGATGCCTTGTGTAGTTGTAATATCTAAGATCAGATGGCTCTTTAGACAGGATTATTAATTGATAGCCAAAAAACCAATATCCAGTTTCAAACCATTTAAAACCTACTTAACTCACCTAAACTGAATTAACTATAGTAGGATTCGCGAAAATAGTCCGATGAGAATCGATACATTGTTGCCAAATTTACTCTGAAACACATTTTTATACTGTATTACACATGGTAATATAACAAAAAATGACAACATTGCAGGGCGCGAGGGGGTGAGGAGGGAAAAAGCTGTTAAAATTTTCAACATACCCTACTATATTCTACACTAGATTTCTTGTACCATACCCCGTTCAAAATAAATGTGTGGCCGAAAGACGAAATTTTATTTTCCACCACAAGGAATATACTCTCAACACCTTCCTGAATTCCCCGAGTTTCTTCTCAATCAGATGTTATTTTAATTTAGTCCTTAAAATTCAGAGTAGGAAATAGCACCGATGATCGTGTTACTTCCCTTACTTACCACTGGAACCGCATCTTGTTACATCTCAAACGCCAAAAACAGAATATTTGTTTACGATGAAGCAAAACATAGGCTTAAAGTGACGTGAGAAATTAAACAGCTGTAGTAATTCTCAGTGATTCTGATTGGTTAGATTCTTGGCAGAGGGAGAAACGGGAAAAATATGCGAATTGAAATCTGCGTTTCGACCGCATATTTATATTGAACGGGGTATAACTTTTCTTAGAATCGAACCGACAACCCACATATTCAAAAGTTTCACTATAAACATACACAGCCGCACAACCACACATCGTCTAAAGGACACTACCTTTCTAATGATAGATCTACAAGTGGATTTTTCCTACGATGCACGCAAATTTCAAAAGGGATAAAAAAAATCATGCTTTCCCTATTAATATGAAAATAATCGTGAATAGTAAAATTACTAAACATTTTACCCTTAATAATGTTCATTGTGTTGTTATGTTTTGGGGGGCGGAAGATTTCACAACTAACCGCAATAAATTATGTTAAGTAGTAAAATAGGAGAACAGGTGTTAAAGAAGAATATTAGCAATCGAACTACTGGGTTGTCATCAAACGCTGGTTAATTCAGAGCATTGCGCTGAGTAGGCGCAACTACTTTTTAATGAATAAAGACAATATGTTACTGGAGAATTTTTTCCTAATTAAATCAATATTTTCTGCTAAGAGTTTCTAGAACTGTCAGCCACGATCATCCCCGGTCGGCTGGGAGGATGCCGGCCAGGGTAGGTGTCGGTATAGGGACGCCCGGGGAGGCCCGACGCGACTTGTCGGCGTCACCTCCCGTGACGCCACCCCATCGATCCCTCCCCTCGCCGCGGCGACCTACATACTCACCATCCCGCGGGATCCCACCGGCGCGGCGATCATACTCGGTTTCATTTAATTTTTCAGGAACTTTTTTAACAGAATATTCCGGCATTCACCTTGATGAGGTTGATAGCTAAACAAACTAAATTTAAAATTCCCTGCATGAGATTTGAATCATTTGAATCACTTGAATGATTCAATGGGACCTTCTGAATATGACTTTTAATCGTTGTAACTAATCTACATTACTCAAGTACCTTACAAGTAAACGGAATTAAATGCTTTTCAAACGCGAAAGCTCACATACTCTGGTTTTGATAGAAGAGAGAAAACTGCCGTCATAAAAATTCTAAAATGAATTTAAGTAACCTGAGTCATCATCGCTAGTTAAAAGATCTATTGTGAGATCAGAAAAAGTGTTAGCAATCATAGGAAGTTGTAGATCAATCTCTTAAAATCAAGTTTTATACACCTAAATCCAACGTTCTTTTGCTGTAACCTAGAGAGACCTGTCTCCACCTCGACTTTATTTTGAAGGGTGCAAACACAATCTGATCGAAAACGAACTACGAAATCCAGCCAAAATGCCTTAGCCAATGTGTTTTTTAGCATCTGACCAACATTGTTTACGGCCGGGCATAAACTAGAAGAATGTTATGACATAACTGTGGACGGGCCACGAGAGGCAGGCGAGAGTGCAGAGGCTATTTGCGGACTAGACGGAGGCTCTGGAGCGCTAGTGAGGCAGCGGCGGTGGTGCATGGTTGTGACGTCAACATAACAGCTGAGATCTGGCGTCAAAGTCGCATTGACGTCAGTCCTTGATAGGCGGGTCTCTGCGTCAATGTCCGACTAAATTGGCGTACACTCTGGACTGGAGTGCGATAGGAATAACGGCGGTAGTCGTAGGGTAGTTCGCACGATAACATACTCGCCGGCTTTGTTGATTGAGATAGTTCTAGTGAATAGAAGTCGGGAGAGTTTGTATTACAAAATAAACAAACCAGCGTGATTTTCAAAATGCAGTTTATTTTAGTAATAGAATGGCGTAAAGACCTCAATCGTACTATAATACGTTGCGAAGCAGAAAAAAATTGTGTTTCATCACTCCGTATACGAAAGTGACAACTTGCCGTAGAGCTGAGACCTTGGCAAGTAGTCATTTCCCAAACTGTCACCGTCAGCTGATTTTACTGACCTGTACGGAAAGTAATGTTTGCAAACATTACTTTCCGTCCAAGGTAAACAAACTTTTCCGTACTGCAACAATCAGCTGGGTTTAAAACAAATTAAATTTTGAATTCCAGCTTTGTTTACTTTGTCCAATGGCGAAGAATTTACAAAAATAATCCTCCTTTAAAACTTCCACATTTATTGAGCGGAGCGAGCGAAGCGAGCGAAGCTCCTATACTACACTCTGGCTTTTTATTTACAAGTACTCCTCCTGAACGGCTGGTGTGATCCTCACGAAATTTTGCTCGGTCATAGTAACCATCTATGGGAAGGTATAAATCTGAAATGGTCCAAATCGGACATAAGGGTTCTGCCCCACGGCCTTTTAAAGTTACCATGTTATTTCAATAGGAGAAATCTTTTATTTGGTTTGTTTACTGTGTGTTAATTATACAGCTGTTGTTAGGATCAAATTTAACTGCAGACTGTTACTATCAGCTGTTTGTGAGTACAGTTTTATGTGAAATTGTTGTTTTGTTTATTTTATTGGTTTGTTTACTTTTGTACGTGAAAGAAATGCGACGTTTAATGGAGAGGAAGTGCAAATCTTGCACGACGCACCATTTAATAAATTTTAAACATATAATACCCCCTCGCAGCAAACCTGCGTGATAAAAAATTATTAGAGTATTGCAGACTTGTGGCGAGTAAGCGTAGCGAACAACCTAAATCTGGCGACGAGTGTGATGTGCAGCGAAATGAGCCGACCCAAAAGGTGAGTGAGCGCAGCGAACGAACTAAACAGAGGGCGAGTGAGCGTAGCGAACGAGCTGACTCAAATGGCGAGTGAGCGCAGGGATCGAGCTAAACCCTGACAGCGAGTGAGCGTAGCGAACGAGCTCACTTGAATTACGTATATAACATTTGCTATTATTGATTTAAAAATAATCAAAATAATCAGCTCCGCTCAATATTGCAAGCATTGTATACCTAGTTAATAATTGCGTCGTGATGAAAAGTATCGTTCACAACTCGTCCGGAAAGCCCATTTCCAGGCTCGATAGTGTTTTCCACCCTCGGCTTTGCCTCGTGCGTAAAACACTATCTCGCCCAGAAATGGGTCACTTTCCGGACTAGTGGTGAAATATACTATTATTTTTATGATGGGATTAAAATATTTCAAAAAGAATAGCTCACTCTCTTTGTAATACCACTAACGTTCGTGTACAAAGTCAATGGTAATACTGTTCATTACATAAATAATATGATTGTTGCATTCTGCTGTGAGGTTTTTGAGATGTCAATATGTTACAATGGTCTTTTGTCGGAAGAGTTTGAATGTGGAGTTTTAACAAAACATTCGTTGACTAGCCAGTAAAGTATTATGACAAAATAACTTACAATATGCCCTGTCATATAAATTTTTCAACCCCGTTTCTATTAGATCAAATTTTAGATACTGTACTAGATTTTGAAGTGAGTGAGGCTAAATTTAAAGTATTTCGCACGAAACCGCCATGGTTTTTTTTAATGGATTTCATTTCAGTTAACCTTATTTTACAGTATTGACCTATGTACCTATCAGTCTTAAACTTATAATTTTTTTCAATAAATATGGGACTATGCAACCTTGTATTTTGAAAACAATAACTAAATTCAACCTTAATAATATCAAACATTCAGAAATTAATTATTGTTACCGAAATAACATTAATAAAAATAATATCAATTTAAGTGAAATAAATGAAGATTTTCATCACAGTAAATCTTTGTTCTAGCCCGCTTTACTATCGAATTGTCTAAACATTATCCTCATCTGGCTAATGTTTGGTTTGGCAGGCGTTTCGGCAGATGATGGCCGGGCTTGCAAAGCCTCAGTTCTCAACTACAGAGAAGAATTTACTGTGGCCCAACTTCAACCAACATATAAGTTATAGTCTCAAACTCTAAGGCTATTATGTCACTGTATTACTCAAAGAATACAATATATGTACCGTGTGCTTATGCTGCGCGTATTCTTATAGGCTTTGTATTCTTGTCTAAGCTCGCCTTTAGAAGTTCAAATATCAGAATCTAGTTTCAATCTGACGTAATATTTAATGGATAGATTTATTCTAATTTAAGTTCTAATTTAAGCCCTCACGTAACATCGGATAGAAGCCACACTATCTTAAGTTATATTCGATTCATTAGATAAATTATAATCATTGTTTAGATTTAGGCAGATCATCAATGGAAAGTACAAGGACATTATTGACAGTTAGCCATTTTTTCTTTTTTTACTAGAATTAAACAAAAAAAATTATAAATACTAAACACAACCAAAAATATATGATTGTTACTCTTTGTGAGATGACCCAGTTAGAATGGAATGTCAGGTGAACTTTATCCTAATATCTTCCGGGGGTAAAGGCAGAAACGTAAAAGTTATCAAGGTGAGTTGTGGCTCCGTGGGCGGTTGAGGGGAGGGCGTCATAACCGAGGCCGCATTTCAGACCACCAGCCGCCATCTAGTGACCGATATTGGTATTAGCACAAACTATTTCTTCGTTCTCCAATAAGTCTATTACAACTGATATTTCTCATTCGAACACCAGAATTGTGAATTGTGTTTAAATGCATTTCCGATTCTTTTACACGAATAATCTAAATGAACTTACAGACTTGGTAATTCCCTTACGCACCCGCACTGCTCATTTCAGTTGCAATTCAAAACGGGCACATCCAAATCGAGACAATTCATTTGAAGATATTTGGATACAGATACCACGTTTCCTTAAAAAACATGCATTGTAAAAAAATTTTTGGTTGTTTCAGGATACACATTTAAGCAAAAGTTGATAATTATGAAGTTAAGAATTTAATTGTGGTTCTGAGAGTAGAAGCATTATTAGGTAGCTTTTTCACAAAGTCCCATGAAGTGTTGCAGAACTCTCTCATATTGTTGTGGATCCTCTTGCAGCGTGTCCTGCAGATTTTCCAATCTACTGGACACCCTTCTAGAGGTTCCACCAAGTCTGAAACACTAGAAGAACTTTCCGTAAAGCTTCCCTCTAAAACTTCAACCCGGCAGGTTCAATCAGTACAACTAAAATCATATCTAAATCGTCAGTTTTACCAACTCAGCCCAAGGTTGTGCCCTGTGGCTGTTTCCTCTAAGCATCAGCAGCTATTTCTCTCAAACAAGACTTTCTTTTATGAGGTAAGGGTATCTAATCTCCGTTGGACGCTGGATTATAAATACTATTCTGGAAAACTTTTGTGAACGAGAGGTAATTCGAAGTGATGCTTTTGATTTGAGGAATCAGCCAAAAGTGAACTCGTTTCCATATAAAACAATTGCAGAATTATTTATTGTTGAGTAATACATTTTTACAGCTTTGCCACCTATAGCATTAAATTTCAAATAAATTAAATAAGAACAATGTTTTGTTTTCTTTGGTACTTGGTGATCAGGATTAAGTGGAAATAAGCCAGTCTTCTTTGTTTGTTTATGCTTGTGTTTACTTTGCTGATATTTATTCTTATAACATTTCTTTTGCCTTTTGTGCAACCTAAGCACAATATTGTAATAGAGGACAGTATTGAAAATTTTTAACAGTTTGTTTGTTTTTTATATCAGAGCTCTGACCGTCAATATGAAAACTTATTTTACCAAACCCAAAGGTGAGTTTTTTTATACATCATATTAGAAGAAGAAATATGTTAATCTGAACACCCAGGGATGTGTATGGTACCAATGCACTATGATCTATGGATGGGGTCACTCTGCTTGCGGCTCTTCTCGTCTAGGGTCGTTGGCCAAACTTGAAATTTAACTTGGATTTAGTTTGGATTTGACCAAAATTGTATAGCTTCTAATACCTGACTAACGCTTTTCCCTCAGATTTGAGATAGGACATCTTGTTCAAAAGTTACAGCGAAAAAAGGAAAACTTTACATATTCAGGTTATTAGTATCCACCCAATTTTTTAGGCAGTTGAACTGGAAAATTTTCAGTTTTTAGACTTTTTCCGGTGGTTTTAGGTCAAATGCCAAATTTCATGCCGAATTTCAAGTTTCTAGCTCAATTGAAAGTTGTCTAGAATTTTGATTCTTGTGAATGAATGAGTGAGTGAGTTACACATGCCGGTGTAAAGTTATTTAGACTATTTAGTATGTAATTCTCATTACATAATCGCCTATTATTTGTGCTGGTGCAGGGCCGGATTCTCCTGAATAAATGCTAGAGTAATTTTATTTTCAAGCAGGATTATCTGCAACTGTTCACTCAATGATATCGCTTTAAATGCAAATATAAAGACCCGAAAGAGGGACAAGTATAACTTGTGCAGTGCATTGTCTATTCTTTTAAACACAAGCTTGCCTATAACCTTTTTTCTTTAACACATTATAGGACGGTATTTAGTAGTATGAACGGCATGTGTTGGGATTCCTCAACATAAACCGTGAGTAACATAATACAACAAAGTGAGTAACATATTGTCTTAAGAATTTAGAGAGAAAAAGCAACGCTTTGGCCAAGTAAAAACATCAGCTATGAATAAATAGTCAAATATGTTAATTATCCTTCCAGGGTACTGACCAGTGAATTTCCCAGTGAATAAATTGAAAGAGATGACAACATATTCAAATTTAGAAAGACAATATTTCAACACTGTAAATTGCTTATGACATGACACTATGTTATATCACTTTATCACTTTTTTTAGACAGGGACCTCACATAGTGAGTATTTTAACCTAAATATGAATGAGAGATGAGTGCAGGATGATGGTAGCGCGATGATGGTCCGTTCTTGTAGTCTTGTTACTGACTAAGGTCGACATTCTCCTTAGACAGGACTGTTAATTAATAGCCCAACGGCCAATGGTATCTAGGGACGATAAACGTATTTAACGTGTTTAATGTGTTTAACTAGTTTAACGTGGGATCCGAACCACAATTTCGACCTCATATATACGAATTAGTCTATAATTATGAGGATTGCTTTATGGATGAACTAGTATTCTAGTGCGGACGTTAATCCCCACTAGGAAGTATCGCATCTACAAGCCATCGCTTGTAACTATCCATTATTCGTGACCTCCAAGTAGCTGGATTACAGGACGACGCCACCGCCTCAGTCTACTATATACTCTATATACTACATACTCTATGTTGATAACTCTGTTATTTGCTATCATCCAGGTCACTGACCCGGACAAGCAAGGATGGTGCGGCGGCCGATGTGTTTGTGATGCTAGTGGTAGTGGTAGTGGCAGTAAAGATGCTGTCGGGGCCGCAGTTTCCAGGGCCGAGGGGGCGGCACTGCTGTGGTGATGCCAGCAGCTGTTTTTAGCCCGCCAAGGCAACATGCGACTGACCCCGCTGTTGAAGCTACAGTACGCGGTTTAACTTGAGGAACGGGATTAGGCAAAAAGATCAAGAGCAACTCATTTTTTAGGGGTGATGAGCATGACATGAACCACAAAATATGATAGGTGATCCATACAATTGTCTAAAATGTTTTCACCTGTTAAAACTCTAGGACATGAACTAAAGCAAGGAATCTAAGATTCCTTGAACTAAAGGACTTACACAAAGACATAGTTTGAAATACAAGTTTGACGATGCATTACTAAAATGTATTAAAGAGCATTAAATGTAATGCAAAATGTATTAAAGAGTACAATGTAAATTTTATCGATTAAAGAAAAATGCATTGAAGAAAATGAGGGTTTTTTAAGATAGAAAAGTTTTGTTTCCTCTCAGAATTCAAACAACTACATTTCATGAAACAACAATTTTGAACATAAAATACAGTTCGTATCCTCATATGGATTTTTCTACAAATTTGTCTTTTTTTAAATTTTTTCGGTATTCTTTTCATTTGGTGGAATATTTTAAACCTTAATAGAACATTCTTATTTTATAACATAAATGGCATAAAAAAGGGTTATTAAATTATATGTATCCTTCTATCAATCGTAATAAAGATTTTGTCATATCATAATGAGGCAAACATTCAGTTGTTTCTTTGAGAATATAAAAGTACCCATACAGTTTAAATACGCTTAGGGGGTTTTTTATCGAAATTCCCCCTACAATTTCCAAAAGATTTTTGTGTTTGTTTTTTATTGGATAGGGCTTCGTCTGTCAATCTTTCCACCCAAAAATAAGATAATTGGGCTTTAAATAAAAGTGATATTCATCATTCTAAAATAATAAGGTAAATTAATATTTTAACTGAAGACAACAGGGCTATAATCCATTTAAGGTTTTTATTCCTCCATCTGATTAACATTGGTAAGAAAAAATAAAAGATTTTCAGGTTTAGCTGTAATGAGTTAAAACATGACACCAGCAAAAGCCTCCGTGATTTATAACAAAGCGAAATTTAAGAAAATATACTGTTTGGTGAAATGCATTCAAAGAAAAGTATCCATGCAACAAATCCGTGCAACATGTATACTAGTTTAAATTAAAGCTTCATTTATAAAAAGTGAATGAGGTTACGATGGGGTTTATTTCAAACAGTTTCTTTTAATAAAACTGGTTAACTACTGATATTGTACTTGCCCCCACGTTTATCTCAGAAAATATAAATTTCCTTAAACGAACAATCTACTTTTTAGTAGGGTATTTGATTTCGATATTCCTTCTCCGATTTTAGTTTGTTTTATAACGCATGAACAAAATTTGAAAACCCAAGCTTTACGTTTTAATCTGTAACTGTTGCTAATGCCGAGGTCTCATGTTAATTAAAACCTCTAAGTACTTGTGTAGTAAGTCTAGCTTTGTAGTTTAAACACCTC
Source organism: Neoaliturus tenellus (assembly GCA_030545055.2). NCBI lineage: Eukaryota > Metazoa > Arthropoda > Insecta > Hemiptera > Cicadellidae > Neoaliturus > Neoaliturus tenellus. The sequence goes on from CM061532.1 coordinate 227,947,020, forward strand.
TTGGCAACTGCTTGCCAATATAACAGCTTCAAAAGACTAAAGGCTGATTTAATGTTTTAGACCAATAAGGTCTTTTATTTGGAACAATTTTATTTTTAACCGAAAAGATCAGTAGTTTATCCGAACTTAGAATGATCAATCGATGATGACCCAGCCATAGAATATCATTATTTGTTCTATTTTTGTGATACGTTTGTTACATTATTTGTTTGTTATATTTTTGTTGTACGATGTTTTCTTTCCATATGACTTATTTGACAACATAAGTTTGGATCACATCCAAAAATGGAAGAGGATCGAGAACCAATTCCTGTGGTACACCATGTCTCGGAGCTGCTGTTTTTGAAAATTATAAATTTACTTTGACTTTATGACGCTTTCAAGGTGTATTTTAAACCTAAAGAAAGTGTGTGTAAGAAAGCGATGTGTGTTACACGATCTCGAAATCTAGCGGGTAGATTTTGCTTAAACTTTGCATTTAAGAGGATTTTTTCCCAAAAATAAGTTTAGAAACAGTCTGAATCCAAGAAAAAGTCGAATTTGGACTAAATTTAAGTTTAAAATCGTAATTTTTAACATTGGTTTCATGGGTTGCTATTTTGGTAACGAAAGAACAACGAAGGGTATGCAAAAATAAAGGAACATTAATAATGTTAAGCAGTCTTTTTGAAACAGCTGTTAACTGTGAAGAGATCTGTAGTTGGATGTTGGTGGAAATTTAATAGTTTTATTACCATGACACTATCACAAAAGTGAATTAAAACCAACGAGCAAGGCTCGGTTGACGTGGTACTTTTGTTATTAAGCAGCAAGTTCATTTGTCGTGGCCAACAAACACAATATGCAGCTGGGTTCATTTAGACTGCCTCCGAATTCTTGTTGAGATCAAACTAGCCGCCTGCACCTTAATTGGCAAACTCTATTAATAACCAAAAGTAACAGAGAACCGGATTCGAATAAACAATATCTATTATAAAGACCGTTGCAATAATCACCAACAATGACATTACAAGTAATATAAAGATTTAAGTGATTCAACCAAATACAAACCCGAATATGTGTACAAAGTTTCATGATGATCGGTTGAATAGTTTTCGCGTGAACGTCTAACAAACAACAGGACATTCATATTAAAAATATTTGTTGGATATGTCAGAAAAAATGGTATAAGTAGAAAAAAATCTTAAAAGTAAAGAAAATTCAGGTACTATTGCGACGTCGCAGAGAGTAATATTTTCACATTTTAAAAGTTTTGAGGTATGAGGGACTTATTCAATTAAACACTACAAAGTTTGAAAAAATTGTTAGGAAAAACGGCGTCCGAAACATTGGAATAAAATATTTTGTTTTGCATATAAGCCGTATGGTTACTATTGCCGACTGCGCTACTAGCCCCAAGGTCTAATATGACTTTTAATTATCCTCAAAATGTGGATCGAATGTGATTGAATGGACGATCATGGGACAAGTGACACCCCCTCCCCCCACCACGGGGAGGCTAGGTTTTGGATGGGTGACGCCTAAACTATAAATAGTCGGTATTTTTATTACTTTAATTTTACAATGCTTTACTAAATTTATGTTGTGTAGGGACGTGACTTTATTCAGTTGCTACTTCACCAACAACGAGGCCGTCCAGGACTTGGGCGACAAGATTGTTGAAAGCCTGCAGGAGTGCGGTTCTCGGCACCACCGGGCATGTCGTAGTTGGCGATTTAAAACGCCAGGGCCGTCGATTGGGGAAGGCCCTCTACCAACTCCGGGGGGAAATACATCCTGGACTTCATTGCCAGGGCCGGTCTTGTCGTCCTCAACCAGGACGACACACCTTTTTTCGGCACCCCGATCAAAGAGGCACGATCCCCGACGTCACTTTGCGTCTGAGTCGCTTCTTTCGAGGATCTATGGCAGGAGGGTTGTGAAGGATTACACGGGTAGTGACCACATTGTCTTTGACCTGCATGATCAGGCAAATCGTAGAATTTCCGCACCTCGGGAAGAGCCACACCGGTGGGACACCAACAAACTGGACGTGGTCAAGTTCACCGAAGTTATCTCTCTTGGAGTGCATGGGAATCCTGGCGAGGCTGGGGCCGAGGCACTAGTAACATCCACGATGGAACTAATCGTCTCGGCCTGCGATCAGTCTATGCCGCGAAAGAAACCCCGACGCGAAAAACAACCGATCTACTGGTGGACTGAAGAGATTGCGAAACTCTTTTAACATGTTTAATAACTAGACGAGCCACCACAAGAGCCATAATTCCCGCAGATAGAATTCTTAAGTCGGAGGCCTATAAAGCTGCGAGAAAATCTCTCCGCCGAGCCATAAACAGGAGCAAGGTGAATAGCTAGAGGAGACTTCGTGTCAACGTTGACTCCGAACCGTGGGGCCTTGGCTTACAAACTTGCAACACAGAAACTTGGCGCCCCCTATCCACCTTCCATCATGGAGGGTGCCACCATGGGGAGGATCGTCGCTGTTTGCTGGAGATCCTCAGCAACCGACAGTTGGCTTAGGACGGGTAGAGAACGTTCCACTCTTCACAATCGAGGAACTGGAAACCTCCGTTCTCTCCTTGAAGGGCAAAATGTCTCCTGGCCCGGACGGGATTCCCAGCGAGGCTTTAAAGAAAGTCTTCACAAACAACCCTGACTTGTTGTTGAAAATGTACGTCTGTTTGGTAGAAGGTGTGTGTCCGGCTCCCTGAAAAACCGCCAGGCTTGTATTATCAGCAAGGGCAAACGTGATCCCGAACTGCCGTTGTCCCACAGGCCTCTTTGCATGTTGGACACGGCTGTGAAGCTTTTCGAGAAGCTGGTCCGTTCCCGTCTGACTTCTGCCTTGGAAGCTACCGGGGACTTCTGCCCCCGTCAGCACTGCTTCAGAAAGGGAGGGTCAACGATCGACGCTATCAACAAAGTCCAGAGCTGTGGAAAGAGCCGAGAGCCACAACCTTTTCTCCCGCCTAGTAGTGCTTCTTGTTACGATTGATGTCAGGAATGCCTTCAACTCGGCGAAGTGTTTCGATATGTTGGATGGGCTTAGCAACTCCTTTCGCGTTCCTGCATATCTGTTGCGGCTCATCGAGGATTATCTCCGCTCTCGAAGCATGATATACGGCACAAGAGACGGAACGGGGACGATGGAAGTCACTTTTTGTGCCGCGCAAGGTTCAATACTCGGCCAGGATCTCTGGAACGTTGTCTATGACAGCCTAATGAGGTCCGAGATGCCTGAGGAAACCACTTTGGTTAGGTACAGCGATGACGTCGCAGCTCTCATTGGACGTGCTCGCTGATATGTATAGAAGATAATCGTAACGTATGAATTAGCTGGTTTTGTAAATAAGAGTGACTCATGACCCTGATTCATTGCATCAAACCCTTATTTTCCCTTCATAAGTCAAAATAATCATCAGCTTGCGTCGGTGTCTGCAGCTGATAAGGAGTAAAAAGCTTTTATTAGCTTCACCATCCCAAATAGAGAAAAATCTATCAAAATCCTGTTGGTCAGTTCAAGTGTTTTCGCGACCTTTCGGGATTACAGACCGCGGTCTCGGGTCTCGTGCAGCACACACCGTGTCGCTGGCAATGCCGTACAATGTCGCCGACGTACATGCCGCCCAACACAATCGGCATCGCTGGCACCGTGTCCCCGCAATCACGCCGCGCCGCGCCGCCGCGACGCAAATAACCGATTATCAATGGCGGTGCATCACCTTCGCTACAATACACACCACACACGCCACTGTCTCATTGTTTACGGGGTACTGTCCTCCAGTCACCCGTACCAAGCGTCTCTTTCATCTCCCGATCTAAATGGTTACTCTAATTGTTACGCGCTTTTTATTGTCGTTTCATTGAAGAAGAATGTCTTGGCAGGCCACACTATTGTAGAGGTAATCTTGATTAACTATTTTGAATTTTCAGCAGATATCATTATGTAAATGGGTGGGTTGGTGTTGTCATGGGCTGGAGTTGCAAACTTTTTGCCTTGAATCAAAAATAAATCCTACATTACTAATTAAATGGATACTATAGTATAATACTTAACCAAAACCACCCATTAAGTTTCATAAAGCCAAAAGGGAAGTATATAACTAATTTTGTTCATCCATACATTCGTTGTGATCACATAAATCGCAGCAGGTTAAATAGCCTGCAAGCTTATACTCTAAAACAAGCATTGTTTATACGGGCAAAAAATTTTCCATCAAAGTAATTTTTATTATTTTTGTTAAATTTGTAGGTTTTGACCACGAGGCTTCGATTGGAGCAGTCCCATGGCTGGGAAAATCCAGTTCTCGTCATAGATCTCTTACAAGTTCCCATGTTATCTTTATGGAGATTTTTGTTTATACTAGTTAAAAACGGTTTTAAAAAATTATACCAAAGTGCCATTATACCAAATTCGGGGAGTGGCGAGTGAGGGCAGCAAACGAGGTAGTCTTAAAAATGAAGAGGGCGCGGAGTAAATGAGCTTTAATAACGCTTAATAAGTTTACCAAGCATAAGCTCAGCCCCCCCCCCCTGGTACTTGAAATAAACTTTGAACGAATGATTTGCAACATTTTAATAATTAAAATACACAGTATTTTTATCCAAAGCAAGATTATTTTTTTATTATGAGTGTGAATAAACTGTCGTTTAAATTGTCTAAAAAGATTATGAGTGCATTAAAAACAAATCTGCGAAATAAACCACCACGTGACTGATTAACACTCACTACCCCTTTAATTATTAAAGTACATTTTAGTAAGTAAAAACGTGTAACTCACTTTAAAAAATAATATTTCAAATATAAGACCAATTTCGAAAACCTCTCCGAAGGCACAAAGTCACCACTTTGCTTTTGATAAAGGAATAAAACTATAAAAGTAAAAAAAGTATACAAATAATATTATGATTTAACGCTTAATTTGTACACTTAGCATTCCATTCCACTTTCCTACGCCGTAATCCGCACCTATCACACCAACTTTCAAAGCGGAAGCATTTTATTTAGAATTATTTAGTCACAGGTTTTACTAACAATGACGAGTACACATTTCGTCGCCCAGAAATAGCTGAGGTCAGATAATACTGGGTAAAAAGCAAGCCTACCGCGCGGCTATTTCGGCGCGGCTGCGCTGCCAGCTGGCACCACGGCCGCCTCCAAATAAATGGTTTCCTCCACAATTTCTTCACTCTAGTAACTTTTGGTGTGGGTTCAGTTGGCGGTGACGAGGGTTATTTCGCGAGAGATGCATTTGTAAAGCCGAATCATGTGTGTCAAATGCATATCTTGGGTGTTTAATGCATATATTTGAGCAAGTGAATAATCCAAATCTGATGGGCAGTTTACATGCATGCAATTTTTGTGTGTTGGTTTCTTGAAAATTGTCTTAGTGACATTATTGGCCTCTCTTATTTTAGAATGGATGAGGGTAATATTTTTTAACAGAGGTTTATTGATAATGTTATGAAATGTTATTTTTGGTATCAAAGCAGTAAACAAATAACAAAGTTTTCAAAAGTTTGTACAACAACTATACAACGACGAAAAATTTAAAGGGATAAAATACTATCTTGATTTAGCGTCACTTTCTGACTAAGCGTTAATGTCTTTAATCTCTGCTATATAGGCTATATGTCAAATACCACCCACTCATGTATAGAGAATCTCCATAACTATAGGGTATAAAGGGTTAAAATTTGGCATGGACATTCCTCCTTCATAAAAAAACGCTCACTAAGAAACGGTTTTTGTAAATTTCCGCCAAATAGGACTTCAAATGTTATTCGGATGGCCAATTTTTCAACCAAATAAAGGAAGCAACCAATTTGAGAAACTGTGGGATCTACGATGTTGAAATTTGGCATGGACGTTCGTTCCGCTTTGCTCACAGGTGCTCACCAAGGAAAGTTTTTGTAAATATAATTTTTGAAGTTTTTTAAACTCCACATCCAGGACTTCGAAATTACTCTAGGGCTAACAGGGTTGAAATTTGACCTGGACGTTCCTCTTTGTTCATAGCTACTCGTAAATGTAGTTTTTGAAGTCTTTAGTTCTCCCACCCACAGGACTTCAAAATTTACTGTGGAGCCTACGGGGTTGAAATTTGACATGGACGATTATCTTTGCTCATAGGTTGTCAAAGCGCTTTGGAGTTATTTTTGACCGTTTTACTAAGAGAAGGTTATAAAAACATAGATTTTGAAGTCCTTTAGGGCTCCACCCCAATGGACTTCAAAATTACTCTAGGGCCTACGGGGTTGAAATTTGACATGAAGTTTTTGTTCATATGTACTCACTAAGAAACGCTTTTGTAAAACTCCTTCAGATCTCCGTCCCACAAGTCTTTAGAAATTTCAATATATAATCCTTATGGCCAATTTAAATACGAATTAAGAAAGCAACGAATCTAAAAACTATAGGGGTTGAAATTTGGAGTGTTCTCTTTGCCCATAAGTGCTCAATAAAAAAAGTGTTTCGCACATTTCCTTTAGAGCTCCGTCCCACAGAACCTAAAAATTACCATAGAGTATACGGGGTTGAAATACTGCATGGACGTTCCTCTTTGCTCATAGGTAGGACTACTCAATAATAAAATGTTTTACAAATCGTTTTTGAAGTTTTTAAAGATTCCTGGGCTCCATCCCATGGGACTTCAAAATTTCTCCATGCAATGGCAAAAAAGTTAACTTGTAGATAGAAAATTTTTTATTGCTGAACTCAGTAGAACGGCTAGTAAATCAAAGAGGTTATTGTACTTGCCTTAAGAACAGGGCCGTATTTCTAAATAGGCTGAAAAGGCTGGAGCCTATAGCGGCAAAATTTTAGGGGCGGCACTTTGGCAATTTACATAAATTGAAAATATGTTTACTCATTTTATAACAGAAACTTCTTTAAGCCCATTATTCTGATTGGAAGTGTATTCATTTGAGGAAATGGAAATGCGTTTATTCTTTTCATACGAATTTACCCTACATAATTTTGTAGCACATTCTTCATGTAGTGTAATTGTAACGACACTCGCAGTTTGTATAGGCCCAGAAAGAGGGAATTCCCTTTTTTAAGTGTAGTTAACTACACTAGAGCTCCCATTGTTTACATTCGCAACTAGTGATTTCCTTTTAAAAAATGTTTAATGAATTTTTGAATGGATTGGCCACAAAATAGAGCAAACATATAGTAATTTTTTTATGAATGGAATGAAAAATTTAACTACTTGCCAGGTGTAGATGTTCCGCCAAACAAACAAACCTTCGCCAACATCACAATCAACAGTAAAAAAAACTGTAGTTTTGAGTTTACACCCCAGGGACCACTAGCTTCTTCTACCAGAGACTTTTCACGTTAGAGTGTCACAACTGATGATGTAGGTATGCGTATTGCTTACTCTATGATGTTAGACCGTGACACTGTCACAAGAAACCTTTCAAACTTCTACCGCTTTTTTCGGTAAAAAATGTGCCGATCGGTGATGATGTTTAGTAGGCAACTTAAGGAGGCTTAATTTATTTTGAATTAAGTTTTATTTTAAGACATAAGTCGTCATTGCATGGTGGTGCCGCTCTGTTGGGAATTCTTTAGTTTTGTCAAATGGTGAATAGTATTTGCTATGATTAGAGTCCTATCATTTATTTTTTTGTAAGAATTAAGTTTACTTACACAGAAAAGTGCATCAGACCTACGAAAATTTATTAATTGTTTATAAATTGAACAAAATTGTCTTTAATTCCAATTTCAATTTAATTTAAAGATGTTCGAACTATGTTTTGTAGCTTGTGAAAAAAACCAACATTATCATTGGGCTGACAGTTGCGTCTACACTGCCTTGCCTGTCCACTGTTGTAGCTACTCCTGTGAACTTACTTTATGATCATATGTGTTATGATTCCTGGTTTAAACAATTATTCAATTAAAGAATACACAGATCATAAATGTTTTTGGTATATTGAGTCATAGATGTAATCTGTGGCCGTGGCGTACATTTATAGGGAGTATGCTCCTCAGGGAGTATACTAGCCTGCGCGGCGGCTCGGCTCCAGGGTATGATTGTATCTCTGCCTCATTCTTGAAAACCCATTTCAACAAACTGAAAACTCCACTTCTACACATCATTAACCGCAGTATACGCTCTGGGTGGTTCCCCGATGCCTTCAAGCCAGCTAAGGTGATTCCTCTGCACAAATCTGGAGACTTCAAGACTAAATCGAACTTCCGTCCTATTAGCCTTTTAAGTGTGTTTTCTAAAATTCTGGAGCGAACAGTCAAAGAGCAATTTTCTGATTATTTAGAGGCAAATAACATTTTTTCTGAATGCCAATACGGGTTCAGGAAGTCAAAGAATATTAATGATGCTCTTTTCAATCTTAACAAAGAAATTAATAAATCTTTAAGTAGTAATAAAAAATGTTTGGTAGTTTTTTTAGATTTAGCCAAAGCGTTTGACACAGTAGATCGTTCAAAATTACTTGACAAACTAAGATATGTTGGGGTCGCAGGTAATTCTCTAAACTGGTTCAAGTCATATTTGGAAAACCGAAAACAATTTACAACTATAAATGGGGTAAACAGTGAGACGAGGGCTGTAGACTACGGGGTTGTGCAGGGAAGTACGTTAGGACCTATCCTTTTTTTAATATATATAAATAACATTTCAAAAATTAGTTTGTCGGGTCAACTTTTTCTGTTCGCAGATGACACTGCTATATTTTTTCAAGGAGATAGTTGGGATGACGTTTTTGAATTAGTAGCAAGGGACTTATCAAAAGTAAAAAAATGGTTTAATCAAAATCTATTGACATTAAATGTGTCAAAAACTAAATTTATGCCTATTTCACTCAGGCAGAGTGCAGATGAAGAAATTAACGAAATAAAATTGCACTCCTGAGGCAATCCGGCGGACAATAACTGCCAGTGTGCCAGTATAGAAAGAGTTGACACGTACAAGTATTTGGGTGTTATTTTTGATAAAAGATTAACTTGGAAACCTCATATTTCTTATATAAATAACAAGCTGCGTAGATTAATTTTTGCTTTTTACCAATTAAGAGAAGTTTTAACTCTAAAAGAAATTCGGATGGCATATTGTGCGTATGTTCAGTCAATTCTAGAGGGGGGTATAATTGTTTGGGGCGCTGCCTTTCGAACTACTCTCAATCCATTATTTGTTACACAGAGGACCATCTTGAAGACGGCACTTGGTAGGGGTCGGCGGTATCCCTCAGATGCGTTGTACACAGAAATGAACGTTTTTGACATTAGACAACTTTTTATCAGAGTTATGCTTTCCTACATATTCAAAAACAAAAATAACATTTTTGAAAATACTGTGCACACGCATATGACCAGAAGCTCAACTACTGTAGGTATACGACATCCACGACTAGTAAAAACCTATTCAATCACGAACTCCTACTACATTTCACATATTCTTTTTACTAACATACCTGATTATCTGAAAGACTTTAACTGTACGCCAATGACATACAGTTTAAAAATAAAAAACTGGCTGCGTTCTACCGACAGAGTAAATATAGAAAATATTATGTTTTCTAACTACAGACATCGATAACACCAACAAGTTTCAATAATGGGTAAGAATGAGTGCGAGATTGAGTGTGTGACGGAGTATGTTTGTGAGTGTGTGAATGAGTGTTGTGAGTGTGTGCACGTGTGTGTCCGTCCGTCCGTACCTGGGTCTTCGATAGGCGAAGGGGGGGGGTTATCCTTGGGGAGGGGTTTTTTCCTATTTTATTCTTTCTGCGCGACAGTATTGGTATTTTCCTTGTGTGACCGATCGTTATTGTACCAAAGAACTCCACATCATTGTCCAAATTAGCATTGTTCTTCTTTATGCATTTTCACCCTTTTATATCTCCCACAAAATATAAATAAATCGAACAATAACATAAACTTTACGACGAATCGTTTTATACCAATTCAAACATTTTAAATATACATTATTTCTGTTTTTGTTCATTTTTCCCTAAAAATATATTTTAAACAGGACTCATTCTCACAGACAGGCTTTAAGCCTTTGTGAGAATTAATTTTCACGTATTATATTTAGCCTATTAATAACATTTACTTTAAAATTGTTACACATTGCTTGTATGAAATGTAATTATGTACAATGTGAAATAAAGATGTTTTTGATTTGATTTTGATTTGATTTCCTATGAGTGACAATGAAAACTATGTATGGGTCTGTCCCTAAGTAGTGGGAGGGGGGCGGCAGAAAATGGACAGCCTACAGGCGGCAAAATCCTAAATCCGGCTATGCAATATTTACGAGTAGGATTCAGTAGATAGACTCATATAATGATTACCTAATTAATTATGAATGAACAGAAGTAAAATAATTTATAATTTAAACCTATGTATATAACAAAATTTGTACGAGGATCATGTGAACATTGTAAATGGATCTCGCCTCGGATCGACAAACACGTATATTTGATTGATGTCAAATTACATCTCAACTTTTCATAAAAGAAACTGTAACTTAGAACATAGAAACGATTTATTATAAACAAAAACAACATCTTTTATGATCCCCCTACCACTATAGGGTTAAATCATTAGTCTAGAATTAATTATGATTGATCGAAAGTAAAATTGTTACTAGTCCCAGACATGGGGCCTGACGTTGGGTCCGACGTCGGGTCGAGCAAGTTCGATAGTGTGTGAACCCCCTTAAAACCTCTTACCAATAACCAATATTGATATAAATCTAATTATAAATGTTTGAAAATAACAATCCATAAGTTAACACAAAGCGAAGCCGAAGTATTTCAAAAATAGTAATGGATGGCTCCGTGGTTACATGGATACATGTTTAAAACTATCCTTTTAAACCTAGCAGTTTTCTGAAACCTAGCTATACAGTAGTAATTGTTTTTCTCTCTGAGCATATGCATTAATAATTACAGTTATGAGCGTATTACAAAAGTAACATTCTGTACTTGGTTACCTATATAGTTATTTTTAGCAACCAATGTGAAAAACTAGGGTAGTTCCACTGGCAAAAGCTGCAAATAAAAACATTCTCACAAATTAAATTGTTAAATTGTTCCTTATTTTACTACCATGGGAGGCAGAAGGAAGCCTTCGTGTCAGCTACGGCGTGATGGTGTTGGCTTTGTCATCGTTACTTCTATTGACAAAAAATGTCAACCTTTGGTCAACATGCCGAGGCCCTTCCGTTATACCTGAGAAGACAACTCTTTCAATGTGACAATAAAAGTTGATATAGCTCGTTGATTAAGTTGGCATACCTATTTTGAGTTATGTTCTACATAATCGTTACAAAGAATCACAGAGTTAAATATTGAAAATTTCATATCATCTATGCTTTATCTCACTATTATGCTTTATGCGAGGAGATTATATAGTTTTTTTTAAGTAGGCTATGTTTTTAAATAATATTGCTAAAATGTTTGTCGGCATACATACATTCCGGTAACCAATATAATTTCTCTGTTTTTAAAGGGATGCGTGGCATAAGTGGTAATATGATAATACCGATGTTTCAGGCGTAAACGTAGTTCTTATTTTGGGTGATAAAAATAGCTAAGAATATATTTGTCTATTAACCTTATATTTGGTAACGTTATCACAAAACAAACATAATTGTTTTGACGATCTTAACATTAAAACATTATTTTATTATTTAGTGTCCTAGACTAAATTATACTTAACTCTACGTGTGAGAAAATTTGGGATCACAGTTGTGGGGTGATAAACCTTTAGGTAAACCGTAATAAATACAACTATTTACAATCATAAAAAAATAATAAGAGTGAAATAAAAAAGTGGAAAAATAACTTATTCAACTAGTTGGTCTTGTTGTATTGACAAGACGCTTGTTCGCGTCTTGAATGTCTCATCTTCGTTTGCGTTATGTAATTAAGGAGTTTGACGTTTATTTTACATAAAAGCGGCCCAGAAATATTGAGTATAATATTTTCTAGTAGAGAGAGTCTAAAATGTAATTTAAAAAAATTAGGAATTGAATATAATGCTACAAACGCTATCGTAAACGATAAGTTAAGAATGTTTAGGTTCACAAACGGTTTGTCCTTTCCAAATTGAGATAATTGAATACAACCTAAGTTACATCAAACGTGAGTACTCTCCAATATTGCAATTAATTGAAGTCTTTGATCCCTCTCAAACATACAATATAGGGCTAAGTATGAAGTTTTGATGACAAGGGGGTGCTATTATATTCCCTACCCAGTCAAAGTGCGTACCAATAAAAGTGCGTACTTGTAAAACAATGACAAAACTTACCGGTTTAAGGTTATTTAGTTTAAACATTTTAAATGGCTACCATTTTGAAAATACACAAAGAAAAAAATAATTATTTTCATAAAATGTAAACAAAGCAGATGTTTTCAAATCCCCATGCAGGAGGAGCTTAAGGATTATATTTTATTTCTGATTTCCTGTAAACTTTATGGACACGCCGATATTTTTCTCTCGTGCCTGTAACCAAGACCTCTAAATTGAGGGCCTTCTTATCTTCTTACGGTTTGCTAAACGCTCCCAATTCTCTCATAAAAATTTCTCTTACAGAATTATATACTATAGATGTGATAAAGGTGTTTTATGTACTAGTGTATTTGTTGCTCAGTATCAAGCAATTTAGTTTGGGTAATTTTTACTGTTTACACTTTCTAATGGCTTCGTTAACCAGTATTTTCACTCATAACCTCCATGGTATGAATAGACAGGTGTTCTCACTGGTGTAAATACTGTGTTGACTCGTTATAGCTGTTAACTTGAATATTTTAATTTTATTCATCAATGTTAAATGAAATGGAGAAATTTAGAACTTAAGGGCTTCTAGGGCCCTTCTGTTTGGATAGATATTTACCAGTTTACTTTAAAACAACTTCCCGCCGAGCTCTATCCAATGATACCAAAATTATTAAAATTGGTTAAAAACTGTAGGAAGAGATCCTTGTACAAAAAACCGTGCCACGTATTAAATATGTATAGATTTGCTTAGAACACTCATTAAACTAGTTAGCAGTTTCTTCTAATTATTAAAAATTGAAGTATGATTTGTTTATTTATCCTTACTTAAACTTTCAATTGAGTTACCGGTACTAAAAAAAAAAAAAACCAGTTAAGAAAGTATCAACTTAGAGCCCCAGGGCTAAGTAAACATAACTTCATGATATGGCTGGTATCTGTTAAGGTTTGGCGGGGAAGTGTCCAAAGGTTCCGAGAAGCAGTAGCCTATGAGATGGGATGGGGGGCCGCGGCCCTGGCATGGATCACAAATAGCGACCGAGAACCAAACACTGGAAACCGACTGTCAGGAAGACAACGAGTTTACCCTGCCGACAAACACAGCGGCCTGATGTTCACAATATTGTCCGTAAACCGAGCTACACTCACAAGCAAATGTTGGATGGTTTAACTTATTTTAAAAGGTCTGTAAAAATCAAACGACATTAATCTCTTTGGAAGCATCTAATAAATTTTCAGGTGCGTTGAATGTATAAGTAATACTAGAGACTACCCACTGGTCGAAATTCGGCCAAAAATGCAGTTGATCTTGAGCCCATTAGTTTCAAAATGTTTTATAACTAAAACATCTGTTATTCCTGATTTTCTAGCATTTTGATATTGCAACATCTGTCTCATGATTGAATCAATTATCCTTCTTCCATTAAGATTACACATTGAAACTTTGAAAGCCTGTAGGTCGTAGCCCTGGGGGCGGATGGGAATAATTATAATAATAATAATAATAGTAATTTATTTGCCATTTTACATGAAATGCATTGACAAAGTCATAGATACAGTCAGATACAGACAAGTCAAATATATACAAGTTAAAAAAATAACTATGGTTAAAACACAAGAGAAGTTACAATTATGTATTTAGATATCATGGAGAAGAAATAATAACTAAAAACAGATGTCTCTAAGGTCTAAAAACTCTGAGAGGGCATAAAAAGGATTTTTCAAAAGCCAATTGTAAAATTTTTTGACAAATATGTTTATAGGGTATTTGTCAATAATGTGATTCTGCTCATCTACAGCACTATACCTTTCTAACCCTATGAGCGGATTTCCCCTACGAGTCACACAAGCTGAGAAAAAAGAGGAAAAGAAACATGCTTGCCTATTAATATATAGATAAAAAAACTAATTAAATTAAATAAATACTGTAATACTTTCTTTTATAATTATTGTCTTCAGAAATAGTCACAGAATAACTATCAGAAAATGTAGATCAATGAACATTTTCATAGCCATTGTTTTAAAATAAAGACATGAAAGATGTGTAACATATATTTTTTATACGAATAAATATTAAAGATTGATATCTGAAGATGTGAAAGATAAAGTTATCAAAATGGTAAATAACCAACTTTAAGAGGTACTTAAAAAAAGTAAAAAATATGTCAATATTTATAGTGTTTGTAAGCAACTGAAGCTAGAGTAACAAACAATATTAAAATCAGATTAACTCATTGATGAATCTGCTGAAAAACATTTTGAAGTAAGAACTATTGGCCTTTACACTAATTTTTTCTGTCCATAGATGTTTTAGGCACCACCTATAATGCTGATCACAGGTTCTATGGAATACATTTAATAAAAAACGTTAACTGGTGTTCACATGAAGTACTCTTACTGACCCCAAGAGTTGTGTGGTGCGAGATCAAGTAAACCGCCTACGTAAATGTATTGCATTTTGTGATACTATGATCATGAGTTACAAAATGTTATTATCCAATTAATTAATGGTATGTAGCTCTACTGTTTTTGCCACAGTGATATTGATGTACTTTTATTATTTTTTATTTACTTAAACTCATTTTTAACATACATATTTATTTATTTCCTCATGGCAAAGCCACTTAAAAACATTCAATATTGATACCTAAGGGTCATCAAAGTTATTTATAAACTTAAACTTAAATTTCACTTATCTGGCACTTTTCACACAAAAGGTTAGTTTATCTAAAAATCTTAATTAAAGTTTGCCTAGGGTCAGTCAAATAATACAGTTTCATCCAATGAAGTATTCAAATATATGTATCATATAATGGTCGTCTTGCATATAAACGTATCTGATGATATTAATGACAAATGATGTACTGGTTGATATTTTTTATCAGACAGGTTGGTAATTTTATGTTATCTTATCAACCTCTTTGCCGCCCCCGCATCCCGTGTTAGTGATGTTGGTACACCTGGTCGCTTTGTACCATTTAACATTCCAAGTCAAGCCCGTAATAGAATAGACAAACGGATATTAATTTTAAAATATTTTTCGATTGTTTTTACTTCCCGCTTTAACATCTTTTAGACTTTGTATATTTAGTATTCGAATTAACAGTTTCTTAAAGGATCCAATGAAGGGTACTTCACAACTTGATACTTGATACCGACACAATTTCACTGCTGTTCAAAAACGTTGTAGCATTACCAAAGATAATAAAAATTAATTTCAGCTTCCTTTAAAAAGGTTTTTGTGAAATTATTTAATCTACTTATCATGGTAAGTTAAATATTTTAACCTAGCCTACTAGCTTCCTACACTTACCAATCTTGTAAAACAATTAACCTTCATCTTTCATCGTTCTGCCTCATCTTTAATTTACTGCGATACAGGGTCCCCATAAAACTCGTGTAAGTTTAACCAGTTTAAGTCAATATGTTGTACGTAGCGGTTTTCAGTGCTATGTCAGACGTGTCCAACAATTGCTCTTGTTACTCATTGACAAAAAATATATAACTTTTCACTTCGTTGACTAAAGGAGATTATAGCCTATTAAACAACATTCCTACTTTCTGCCAACATTTTTCTCAACATTAATTTAATTTAGTTTGTAAGTATAGGGTAACAGGAAATCCTTCATCATCATGAAGCCCTGACCTCACTACATATTCTTCAGTAGGTTTTTACCAAAATAGATTTATTAACCAAATCTGAAATGGACCAAGACTTAAAACTTCAAATTTAATGAGTGATTAACCTAAAGCCTAAACCAGATGCCCCATGACTTTGCGTGAGGGCATTGCAAAGAAGTTGAATTTGTTTTGTCAAATTATGAAGTGTTTTGAATATACTGAATGTTATATTGGAATGTAATATTTAATTCATGGATGGGTTCTTAGACCTACCATATTGATAACCAATAAAGTAAAGAAAGTGATAACAAATTAAAAACATAATTTCTAAATTGCGTACTCTAAATCCTGCTTAATTATTTTATTTCAGAATATATATGCTTACCTTACACGATGTGTTTAGTTAAAGAATATAAGTAAAGTGCATAAGGACCTTACGGAATACACTTATCCTACTGGCCGTTCATAGTGTAGGGCCTATCTCTCATGTCATTAGACAACTCTTATTCTCTAAATAGATTCCAGTATTACCCAGTATCATGATTTTTGTGTACAAGGTTTTGGAGATAACATGTTAAAAGCAGCCCTCTAAATAGACAAGATACAGTATAACAAGAGATATGGGTTTCCACATAACGATAGGGAATGTTTACAAGCTGTTGTAAACAGAGTCATAAGCTTCACTTTGATCTAGTAAAAAAAAACTAAAAAAGAAAAAATAGTAGGACATGTTTATAACCATTATATCATATTCCCCATTCAGAAATAAATAGATTAAGAGTGCCATTGTTACATTAATACTACTTGAATGACACATAGTTACATCTCAATAGTAAGTGGAATCCGTCTGGTAAGTGTCCACGTAATCATTGTCATGCCTTGGAGAAGTTATCGAATAAGCGGTAACCTTATCTGTCTGAATCAGTAACAGCCAGCAAGAATGTGTGATTCTCAAGATTTCCCCTTTGAGAAAACGACCACTGGATCTAACCAGTTCGCCCCAATGCCACTGTTTATCGATGGACGGAAACTACTTGTAAGATTACATCAAGACGTTGTGATATACTTGTAAAAAGAGTAAAATTTTATTTTTTACATTAGTGTTTTTGTGTAAAACAATCACGGTGTTTTTTGTAAAGGATTAACATGACAGAATTTGTTGAAATTCAAAAAGATTAGGTTCATATGATCTACATTGCTTTAAAAGATCCTAAGTTAAATTAAGATCTCAAGTTAAAAATCAACAGATCGAGTTATGTAATTTTTAACACAGTTTATGTATGTGAATAGTATGCATGGTAGAAATCATTTTCCATGCTCCATACAAAATGAATCACCGTCGCATGTTTAATTTTACTATTCATTCATGTTTGATTTTAAAAGTAAAATACTATGTTAAATACCATTTTTTGAAAAGCATTGAAAGATCATAAGTGACAGGATTTTTCAGCATGGACTACAGTAACAACGGGTTTCCATACACACAATGAATGTTATCTAAGCAGAAACATGTAATGGATTTTGCATATCTTCAGTAACCAACAGGCATACAACTCTGAGTATAGACAGTTTGAAGATTCCATAGTATACAGTATTTTATACAATATCAAAAAATATTACTAAAAAACCAGTTCAGTTCTGAAATAGATGAAGACATTGGCATCTTTTTCTTTTTAGGGAGGGGGGTTGACCCCCATAATTAGAATACATAATAAATTTAAATGTTATTGAAATTATTGAATTATTGAAAGGAACTACTTGTATTGAGCTTTTATCTAATAGCTTGAAACTTGTAAACATTACTGGGAGGGGTTAATATTCCAATGATAATAGTCATACAAAATGTAGCAACATTCAAAATGTCTATTAAATTACTACCATGGATTCTACTGGAGAAACCATTAAATCTTAAGGGGTTGTTCTTATTTTGATTGAATCCAAAAAATACATAGTCTGAATATTTTAAACCCATATAAACATTCAAGTAACAAAGAAATAAAAACGTTTTTCCTACTAAAATTATAGCCAATTTGAGCAGTTAGTAATACAAATGCACGAATACAATTATTTTATCTATTATGTACTTTTATATAAACTTTCAGTATAAAAAATATGTAAAATGTTGAACAAATTGTACAATGTACACGAATAAAAATTTGTTTTCAATTATATGAAAATGACAACATGACGGACAGGCGAACAGTATCAGGTGGTAACCAGATTCATCCAACTTTTGGTCGCCCTACCTTCGAAAATATTTATAACCTGGTCGATACGCAGAGTATGATTGTTCAAAAAGCATTCCATTGTCATGACTAATAAATCCAATACTTGGATCCAAAAGCACCATTTTTCTATGTTCCACTTTCTATGTAGCTCATATTATTTTGATGTTCCCTTTTTGAAAATTTGTTTGTAACACTCTGGGTAGGTTTTAAATTGAAAAGATAAATTCAAAGTAATGACTGAAAAAATCTTATATTAAATCATGTAAAATGCATTTAAAAATTATAATTACTTTTCTAAGAAGATGTTGTAGGTAAAATTTTAAATGAAGACAATCAAATAGATCATATTTTTGGCTGAGCGTTATTCATGTGTTTCAAAAGGAGAGGATTGTTGAAATTTAGGAACTCCAATTTATAAATTATATATATATATATATATATCTAATTTCCGCTAAAAGGTTTTAAACTAAAAAAAAAAATTATTCCATTCAGCGCATGAACTTTCAAATTTTACCTTTCCTAGCTAACATCCTTAAAAATAAATTCCTTAATAACTTAAATATAATTACAATTATTTATACTACACATACTTGCACTAAACTATTTTTAAGGCAAAAAAAGTAAACTTGCCAAAAAATTTAAATGGTAATCCAAGAACAGTGCACTCGCGGCGCGATCACCGACTGATGTGTGAGCGACGGTCGACGCCTGCGCGCTGAGCACCCCGCGCCGCGCCGCGCACCCCTGTCTGGATATAGCCGGTGCGGTACACATCGTACACACCAGCACACACACGCGCACACACAAGCACACACACACGCACACGCGCACACACCAGCACACACACGCACACACACGCGCACACACACGCACACACACACGGTCGGCGGGTGGGAAAACCGGGCTGATAACGGCCGAGGCGGCGGACAAAGCGGAAACAGCTCGAGAGGCGTACTTACTGTTAAGAGGAAAAATTTTACCGTTAAGAGACGCTTGGAATTACTTTAAAAACGTTAAATGCACCCTTGTAGGACTACTGTATCCTACTCAAAATAGGACCTACTTAGAGTTGATAAAATAAAAACATACTAGAGGTCGCCTCCTGATCGAAATTCGATCAAAATTTCTGTTGATCTGAACCAAAGAAGTTAAAAACATTTTATAACTCAAACATCTGTTTTTCCAAATTGTCTAGCAGTTGTTTTTACAGCTGCTGTCTAATGATTCATTCAATTCTCCTTCCTCCATAAGATTAACATTGGAACTTTGAGAGCCTGTGGGGCCTAGCCCTGGAGTCCGATGTGAATTAGAATGTGATTCTGCTCATCTACAGGACTATACCTTTCTAACGGTATGCGCGGATTTCTCCTACGATGCACACGAGCTGAAAAAAAGGAGGAAATGAAACATGCTTGCGTATTAATATATAGATTCTCTACTCCCATTTGTCATACTGTCTATGATTATTCTATACTGTTCTTATGAATACAGTTTTGCCAGACAATCACTTAAAAATATGTTTATAGCCTTAGAAGTACTACAACAAAACGCAGCACTCTTACCGAGACTCTTGGTTGTATATGATGGATATACCAGTGTAATCAAGCTGTGGATTACAAATTAATAAAATGTTCTTCCTAAACGGTTTTATTTTTTATTGAGTTCTCCTTTCAAGGAAATATCCAACAGTGAGTCATATAACTAACAAAATTGTCTTTATTGAATTTCGGTTCAACTAGTTAATTTGCTTTGGGTTATAAGCTTACTTGGAGGATAGTGTGATTTTTTTACATTACTTACCAAATCCTATACTTACTCTATTGCAATTAATTTATATCTGATGACTGTATGTAAGTGCCCACAATGATCCCCAAAAACGGCTGTAACGCTTTTCTTTAAACTTTTCAAATAATGTAGTTCTGGAACAAAAATAATGTCGTCTCTATTATGCCACGAAATGAGATGGCCAAGGCTCTCCTTATTCAGAAGAACGTGAATAAGTCGATAAAGGACGGAATTCCGAAACTCGAGGATTACCTTGTTGAAATTGAGGAATGCCGGAAGATCAGGCTGAAGGCAGTGAAGCAGGAGCGCAATGTCGTGAGCTGAGTCATGTGTGCTTCGCCTCAAACTCATTTGGCTGAGTCTCAGACCCAAGCGAGAAAGCGTGCGAGGCGACAGAGAGGTTCTTCGTCGGAAAGCCCTGAGCTTGGGGAGGTTGACTTGGTGCCGAGACAGGTTTTGGTCTCGGCATCATCGCAGGCAACTCCTGTCCCGGGTGCTCAATCCGCAACGGGCGCAGTTGTTCCAGAAGCTAGCCCCACTCCTGCAGAGGTTCCTCCTCCAGCGGCTCATCCCGGTGAGAGTGTGGCTTACAAGGCCTAACCAAAGTCAACTCCGGATGGCTTTTGCTGAGATGGGCGAAAGGCATGCCAATAAGCTGCTTAGCCTTCAGCACCTCAGAGTCAGCTGGGTTAGTTGCAGGCTCAAACGGAGGGTGGTAGTTTCGAGATGCTTCCGTTATCTCGGTTTCGGCTACTCCTTCCGAAACTGTAAAGGGCCCGACAGGAGTGCAAACTGCTTCAAGTGCGGAAGCCAGGGTCACAACGGAAAATAGTGTTCCTCAAGCCCCTCCTGCTTCCTCTGCAAGGATTCAGGCTCCAATGCCTTCTGTCACTTACCCGGGTCTGGTTAGTGATGTGCCTTCAGAGCAGGCAAAAGGCAAAAGGCAGCGGCCGGTAATCCACATCATCCAGGCCAATTTTCATAGATCCTGGGGAGCTGATAACCTTCTCGATCAGCTCACCAGAGAACTTGGCATTGACGCGCTCCTTGTCAGTGAGCAGTATCGGGACAGAGATCCAAACACTTGGATCTTCGACAGCCTCGGTACTGCTGCATTTTGGGCACCAAGACATCCTGCGTAACACGCAGGATGTCTTGGTGGGGAGTCACGGACGCGGCCGAGGATTCGTCTAGGTTAGGTGTACGGGCGCGACAATCTTTAGTTGCTACCGCACCCCCAACGGACTTCCGCGACAATATAGATAGCCTAGAGGAGTGCGTTGTCGGCACCAAGGGGCACGTCGTCGTTGGTGGCGATTTCAAAGCCAGAGCCGTCGAGTGGGGAATGCCCTCTACCAACTCCTGGGGGAAATACATCCTAAACTTCATCGCCAGGGCCGGTCTTGTCGTAATCAACCAGGACGACACACCTACTTTTCGGTGCCCCGGGCAGAGAGGCACGATTACCGACGTCACCTTTGCGTCTGAGTCGCTCCTTCCGAGGATCTCTGGCTGGAGGGTTGTGGAGGACTAGACGGGTAGCGACCACCAATACATTGTCTTTGACCTGCATGATCAGGCAAATCATAGAGTTTCCTCATCTCGGGAAGGGCCACGCTGGTGGAACACCAACAAACTGGACGTTGTTAAGTTCACCGAAGTCATCTCTCGGGGAGCGCAGAGGAATCGTTTCGAGGCTGGGGACGAGGCACTAGTAACATCCACGATGGAAATGATCGTCTCGGCCTGCGACCAGTCTATGAAGCGAAGGAAACCTCGACGCGACGAACTACCCGTTTACTGGTGGACTGAAGAGATTGCGGAACTTTTTTAACATGTTTATGTACTAGACGAGTCGCCACATGAGTGAGAATTCCCGCATATAGAGTTCGTAAGTCGGAGGCCTATGAAGCTGCGAGAAAATCTCTCCGCCAGGCGATCAACAGGAGCAAGGCAAATAGCTGGAGGAGACTTCTTGACAACGTTGACTCCGACCCATGGGGAATGGGGTACAAACTTGTAACACAGAAACTCGGCGCCCGCTCTCCACCATCCATCATGTAGGGTGCCACCATAGAGAGGATCGTTGCTGCGTTGTTTCCTGAATATCCACAGCGGACGCCAGTTGACTTCGGACGGGTAGAGGACGTTCCACTCTTCACAATCGAGAAGATTGAATCATCAGTTCTCTCCCTAAAGAGGAAAAAGGCTCATGGCCCGGACGGGATTCCCATCGAGGCTTTAAAGAAAGTATTTACAATTAATTCTGACTTGTTGTTGAGAATGTACTACGCCTGTTTGGTAGAAGGGGTGTTTCCGGCTCCCTGGAAAACAACCAGGCTTGTACTGATCAGCAAGGGTGATCCATAGGGGTGATCCCGAGCTGGCGTCGTCCCACAGGCCTCTCTGCATATTGGACACGGCTAGGAAGCTGTTCGAGAAGCTGATCCATTCCCGCCTGACTTCTGCCGTGGATCCTGACTTATCCTGAAGCTGCCGGGGACTTTTGCCCCCGTCAGTACGGCTTCAGAAAGGGACTGTCAACGATCTACGCTACCACCGAAGTCCAGAGAGCTGTGGAGAAAGCCGAGAGCCTCTTGTTACGATTGATGTCAAGAATGCCTTCAATTCGGCGAGGTGGGTCGATATGTTCGATGCGCAACACCTTTCGCGTTTCTGCATATCTATTGCGGCTCATCGAGGATTATCTCCGCTCTCGAAGCCTGATTTACGACACAAGGGACGGAACGTGGACGATGGAAGTCACTTCTGGTGCCGCACAAGGTTCAATACTCGGCCCGGATCTGTGGAATGTTGCCTATGACAGCCTCTTGAGGTCCGAGATGCCTGAGGAAACCACTTTGGTTGGGTACGCCGATGACGTCGAAGCTCTCATTGCTGCACGCAACGTTGAACTGGCCCAACTAAAGTTGAACCGAGTCATGCGTGTGGTCAACTCCTGGATGTCCAATCACGGTCTATCGCTTGCTCTCAGTAAGACGGAGATCGTGATCCTCACGAAGAAGAGGATCGACACCGTCGTCCCGTTCCGAGTGGGAAAGGAGGTGGTCACATCAACTCGTGCTGCCAAGTACCTCGGGGTTATGGTGGACACCTAGTTAAGCTGGAGGGATCAGATATTCCGTACTGTAAACCAGGCCGCTAAGGTAGTCACTTACCTTAGTAGGCTGATGGCCAACGTCGGTGGTCCCCGATTTAGCAGAAGACGTCTCTTGATGCAGTCCATATCATCTCTCTTGAAGTACAGTCCGTGCTTGTCTAAGGAGCAGAGGTGTGGGCAGACGCTCTTAATAAAGAGTTATACAGGTTGCGACTCGCCCGGGTTCAGCGTCAAGCGGCGCTCCAGGTGTGTTTCGCCTACCGGACAGTGTCCGAGCCTGCCGTCCTGGTGTTCGCCGGAGTCATCCCTGTCGAGCTCTTGGCAGGAGAGAGGAAGGCGATTTATCAGAGACAAGGCGAGATCGGCAAGGACACGGCAAAAACAAAAGAGCGCTCACGAACCTTCCAGCAGTGGCAACACAGCTGGGAGTACGACACTCGAGGACGATGGACTGCGCGACTTATCAAGCAAGTCCAACCGTGGGTTGAACGGCGGCATGGGGAGGTTGACTACTACCTGACCCAATTCCTGAAAGGTCACGGCTATTTTCAGTCGTACCTGAACTGGATGGGCAAGACTGGTCCACCGGACTGCATTTACTGCCCGGGCGTTCCCGACGATGCGGAGCACACCTTCTTCCGCTGCTCTTAGGGAAGGGCCCCGCCTGGAGGCCACACAAATATTTGGTGCATTTTCGGTGGACTCGGTCTGCCAAAATATTTCAAAGGATGAGGGCAACTGGGATTGTTTATCACAGTTCGTCCGGGGCATCCCCCTGGAAAAAACAGATCTAGACCGTAAAGCGGTCCAGATCGCTTGATCGAGCGGCTTGATAAGGAGCGAGCCCCATGAGCATAAGCAAAATTTAGGCCTAGCCTAATGTGATAAACAATTCAAGGTTACAATCCTAAAGAGTAGAGGATGTTTTTTAGTGGGTAAAACCGTTTTTAGGGGAGTTCCACACTACAGGCTGGTCACCTGTGTGCGTAATGCATTTTTCCTGCCTCTCCCTAAAAAAAGCCATCATCTACTTAATTAAATAAAAATGATCGGGTCATGGGAACGGGGTTTTATGGTGTATCTAAAGGGCCAAAAATGCGTTTTTAACCTTTTTTATTTTAATTTATAAAATCTAACAATTTTAACATAACCATTTAAAAGAGAGCTCAAAAATAAACAATTTAGTATTTTAATGTACAAAACTTAGCTTAAATGGTTAGGGAGGAAATCCAAAAATATGTTTCGCATGTCTTTCTACTGGAAATAAACAAAACCTTCTACCTTTCTTATTTATTGACATATCTTGATAAAATTTGGTACGTACATTAATTATGAACTTTTATTTGCTTGCAAAGTCCAAATGGCGGAAAAACTACGTACTCATCCCCATAGGGTAAATGGAGAAAATGGAAAGGATACCATATAGACTGATAAAATTAATTGTTGTTTATATTTACTAAGTAGGGATTTACTTATATTTACTTACAAAACCCATATGGCGGGAAACCTACATACTGAACTCCATGGTTTTCAGGGAGATATAGAAAAAATACCTAAATTCCTTTGTAAATTCCTTGAGTACGCACGTTTGCTGTCACGGGGGTATTTAATAATATGTTCAGACTAAAAAATAAGAAATCAAATAAAGCGGTTTTATCTTAACTAGCAAGAATGAAGTTAGGAATGACGTCAGTGTTCTTCGGAGTATATGCAGAACCATAAAAATCGTATCAGCATTAAAACTACTTTGCATGTTAAAGTTTTAAGCATTTTGCAAGAGGTTTTAATGATTTTAAAATGGAATTATTACTTGCATTATTTGGCTTTTATAATCTAAGAGCCATTTAAATACGAATTTATAGACATAAACGTATTTTTTAATAACGCCACTTCCTGGTAAGATTCAAATAATTTCAATGATTAGAAATAAAAGTTAGTTGGTATTTTTGTTCTCACCTCACATGAATAAATTTAACTTTACAACCGAAATAAATAATTACACCAGCTAAGCCCACTTAATAATAATGTTTCCACTTGATGTGTTTTGTTTAAGCAAACAATTTACTTTGGTTTCATTGAACAATTGATTTTAAACACTGTTAAGTTTAAGATCCAATGAAAAGCTGAATATTTTAATTCTATTCCAGATACTATTAAATTGTTCTTAATAAATTAATCATCTAACTATCCGGTAGAGCACTGGAAATGCATTTGATTCCATTGCAAAATATTATATAAGAAAGATAATTAGATATGATTATCTAAAACTATTCTCCAAATTTTTTATACATACTAAGATTTTTTAAATAATAGATACTGAGTTAGATTTCAATAGTTTTTGTAATTTTATTAATAAAATTATTTAAACAAATAATGAACTAAATAATGCGCTATATATTTCAATAAAAAGTATATCAATAACCAATTTCCAAATTTAAAAGTACTAATGCCCTTTTCAATAGAACATGTACCCTAATAACCTCTAACTCCTTCAAACCAAAGTCCACAATCCATGCAAGACGTTGAAAAGCTGCATTTAAACTCGGTCGGTTTGAAGGCGTTTTCCAAAATGCACACACTTATTACTGTTCTTCCTATCCCTCTAAAAAAATAATAAATAAATATTGGGAAAACCATTTAGTAAATAGTTAGTAAATACTGTAAACATTTTTTTGTATCTTATGATTATCCTACGCATGCGCAGCCAAACGGCAAATCATATAATTAATGTCTTAAAACTATTTTTTGAAGTAACTTTATTCAAATTGTTTTAAGTTAATGTTTAATGAGAAAGTTCAAATCCATATTATTTTAGCAACACATATCTCAAATAAAGCGAGCTGTTTTTAACACCTCCTTTATAGCAAAATTCTTTGGCGTAATGATTCTTTCCTCCTTTTCCCTCAGCTTGTGTGCATCGTAGGAGAAATCTGTTCATGCCATTCGAAAGGTAAGTGTCCTGTCTACATGAGCAGAATTGAGCAGAATTATAATTCACATCGGCCCCCGGGGCTACACCCTACATGCTTTCAAAGTTGCTTGTTAATCTTATGGATAAAAGGTTATTGATTGGATCATTACACTACTGTTGTTTTAACAAATCTTAGCAAATCAAGAAGAACACATGTTTCAATTTATTTACGTCCAGAAGACCATCAACTGACAATTTCTTCGAATTTCAACCATCGAGCGATATCTATTGTTTATTAATTAGCAGACTGAAGAATAGTATACAGGGTGTCTATAAAAAACCTTTACAACTTTACCATCCTCTCATCATCTTTCCATGTAACATAAAAGTTTTCTAAAAAAACACATGAAAGAGTGGCTCAAAAAGTTTTAATCAGTAGCAGTTTTATCACCTGATTGGTTTATATTGTTGCTTGGAAAACAATAACAAATAATTTGTGGGTCCCATAAGAATCGCAATGGATGTTTGTATTAAAGCGCAGTGTGTGGAGTTGTTTATTGAAACTAAGCCCTAATTGTTGGTCTTGAAGGAGAATTCCTATTGTATCTTGTCCTAAATCTCCATTGAACAACAAAAACATCAGACTTGGTTTCGATAAACCACTCCACACACTCCGCTTTAATACGAACATCCATTGCGATTCTTATGGGACTCACAAATTATTTGTTTATTGTTTACCAAGTAACAATATAAACTAATCAGCTGATAAAACTGCTACTGATTAAAACTTTTTGAACCACTCTTTCATGCGGTGTTTTTTTAAAACTTGTATGTTACATGGAAAGAGGATGAGAGGATGGTAACGTTGTAAAGGTTTTTTATAGACACCCTGTATTTCGTCACTAGTCCGGAAAGTGGTCGTTATCGGTGCAAGATCGAGTTTCAAGTATGAGGCTAAGCCGAGTACTTGAATTCGATCGAGCACCAATATACCACTTTCGGACGAGTTACGAACAGTACTTTTCATCATGCCACCTTTAATTAATAAATTTACAGTTTGGATAAACATTCATAAATTTTAACCTATATACCATTTCTTACGTTGTTATTTGTTTATTTTGTTTTTGGACTATTTACAGCTGTTATTAAAAATAAAAATAAATGAACTTGTTTAGTGTCCTGAAAAAAAACTGTTTCGCGGTCTAGTCCCGAAAACTTTGTTTACCAATACGTTTATCCAACCCAACGAGGGGTAATTGTTTACACCTGTTACCTGTTACCTCCGCAGTCTGTCCCGTAGAGACCCGATGAGGCATGGGACCCGTCATAATGTAGGCAGCCGAATTTGGCCTTGTCCAACCAGGTGTTTGGGTTTGGGTTTAGGTAGTGCTAGGTAGGGTACGGAAAAGGTTTTTAGGAAATTTACATTAACTGCCTCAGCTCCAAAATCTTTCATACCTCTGTTACTAACTATTAGGGTCCTTAATATGAATAAACCAGTAATATTAAAGCCCGCTCACACTTTTTGATGAAGGAATAGACATTACTGATAAGGAAGCGAGTTCAAAGGAAATTAAAGAATTAAGGAAATTAAGGAATTAAGGAAAAGTTCAAACTGATTACGTCGGCGTTGTCATTCCTGATAGTGATGGCTGATTGTGCGGAAGGACCATCGGTAGTTCGAGACGGTTGTGAATTTTATATGTCTTTCCTTTATAGAGTTTTCCAATTGGAAACCCAACGGAAATAACGAAACCTAACGTAACATAACGAAACCCAACGAATACAGGGTGTCACAAAAATGTGTACCTGGCTATACAGGACCTGATTCTACATGCAAAAATAAGTAAAAAATAAAGAATAACAATTTTTGGATTTCGGCTTAGTTTAGCCGTAATCCGCCATTTTGTTTTTTATACATAATAATTTTTATTTCCGTGACTGTTCGTTGTATTAAGTTCATATTTGGCATGAACCCTTATGACAGCAATGTCCGTTTTCAGGAAAAAATTTGTTTTTGTCCGATGTGTATTTTCCAAATGGCGGCCATTTTAAATTTTTAAACTCAAATATCTCAAAACCGGTAAATTTTATAAAAATTTTACAAGTAACAAAAAAGTTGACAAATAAAATTACCTAACTAATTATACCAAATTTGTAAGGGTCCGACGACAAATAATGGAGTTATTGAGATTTTTCTCAAAAAATAACCTAAATTTGCATGCATTTTAATGGAAAATCAATGATTTTATGCATACAAATGGCAATCACTCCGTTATTTGTTGTTCGATCCTTACAATCTTGGTACCATTAGTTAGGTAATTTTATTTGTCAAATTTTTTGTCTCTTGTAAAATTTTGATAAAACTTACCGGTTTTGAGATATTTGAGTTTAAAAATTTTAAATGGCCGCCATTTGGAAAATACACATCGGACAAAAATAATTTTTTTCCTGAAAATGGACATTGCTGTTATAAAGGTTCATGCTAAATTTGAACTTAATACAACGAACAGTCACGGAAATAAAAATTATTATGTATAAAAAACAAAATGGCGGATTACGGCTAAACTAAGCCGAAATCCAAAAAATTTTATTCTTTATTTTTTATTTATTTTTGCATGTAGAATCAGGTCCTGTATAGCCAGGTACACTTTTTTGTGACACCCTGTATAACGAACACATAATGTAACCTAAAACAATATAAAATTAAACTCAAAACTAAAGTTTATTTTAGTTATTTTCCTTTATTGTGTTTTACCAATCGGAAACCTAACGAAAATAACAAAACCTAACCTAATTTAACTAAATCTAACTTAAATTCTTATATGATCATTTCCATCACAAAAAACAAGAGACTAGCTTGAAATTGCTACTGAAGGCAACAGCAGTGGTGACTCTGACTCTGATTATTACAGTAACCTTAACTTCATTGTTAACTATATAATTTAGGCTGAGCGGCCTTTAATATAGTTTGTTTATTTATATTTGGGACCCAAATAGTTAGTATCAGAAGTATGTAAGTTATCGGAGCTGAGGCAGTTTATGTAAACAACTACCCAACGAGGTTAAATAGATATAGAGTGCTCACCGGATAGGCAAAAATGTCCTTTTTTGACTGGCGCCATGTTTCCCGCCGTTTTCTTGGTAACCAAGTCCTTTGTTTACACTTTCCCAACAGTAATTTATCATTAAACCCACACTTATCCGACGTTTCTATGGTAACCCACTTCAATAGCCTACTCACAGACCATCAAATCAAATTAATTTAAAAACAAACAACAAATAAACATATGTTTTAAAACTATCATCGGTAATTTTTGAAGCTTGTAGCGACCATCGAAGTATATAATAAACTGGAACGCGCTCTCAGGTGCCTTACCCGGCACCGAATCGGTCCGGCCGCCATCTTTGAAGTTGGCGGTAACCAGCACCGATGACGATGCAGCGTTTCACTTAAAACAATGTTTAGAACATTAAACGCAACGCAATGTATTTAAAATTTATATGACGTTTTACAGCTTTAAATGTCAAACAGATCAGTAATGGTTTCAGCTAAAAAATATATTTTAAGTTATAATAATATATTTTTAAAGATTAATTTGATTTAATTTGATAACGTAGTAAAAAAAGTAGTAAGCGAGGATTTTTTTTATTATTTGGCCAGGCAAAGACTTCCAGCGAATGAAATGTAGAGGACATTCTGAATTTTATTTTGCATTAAAAATATCTTCTGTAGGGCAATCCGTTTTTTTTACAATCATTTTTTTAGTGAGCGTTTCTACGAATAGGCGAAAGCGTCGGGCGTCCGAGATAACGCTGCCGATGATATGGCCTCATTGATACACTTCCAGCGAGGAGTGAATCGTTTAGTTTTTTGTTTTGTTTTTTTACTAATTGTTACAAAGATATGACTATTGATATATCACTTGGTGAAGTAATATGATTTGTTTTTATCAATTTACATACAGTACCTATCTATTGTTTATGATACAATTTTATACAATTGAAATAATTGTATTACTATAAACTACACAAATTTTATTTAGCCCATTTTTACACTTTGTTTTAACTAGTTTTCATAAGGTATCCTATTAACTGATAGACCTTCGTACTGTCAACTTGAGTGAACATAAGTTAGATCGCAAGGTACGCATAGTTCCTTTTTTAATATATATAAAAAATTTAATATAAATCTTTCTATATAAAAAAATTGTACTGTACGGCACAATAGTGTCAGTTTAAAATTTGGTTGAACATTCTTTATTAGTTTTAGCTTTCTTCTTTTGATGAATTACATTGAATTGACAGTATAATTTTTATGAATGATAATAAAGGGCGTCATTATCACTAAATTATTAAATGAAAAATTTATATCCATTTTGCAGTCTTTAAAAGGTTAACGTATGTCATCTTTACTGTTCAATTGAATGTGTATACTGTTAATCTAGAGATTGAATGGATTTTTACTATGAAATCTTATATTTATTTAGTTAGTTAGATAGATACAGAATGAGCGGTCTCAAAACTATTTAAAAACCAATTAAAGTTGCCGTAAACAATAATTTTTGCTAAGGTCAATTGAAGTTTATATTTAGCCCCTAAGCTTAGCATGGGTTAAACTTTCATACCATGTATCTCCGAAACCATTTGGTAACATAAAAATTTTAAACACTAAAAAATGTCTTAAATTACACATAAAGAACATTTCTTTATAATGACATGAAATTCCAGATTTATTTGTCCACCATATTGGAAAATAAGTTTATTTATGCGTAATAGATAACTATTACAAGCCAAATGTTTTTTAAACGTAATTTTAAGTATTTGTTTCTTAAGCGCTATTTTACTGAATGGTTTCTTAGATTTAGACAGTGAAGGTTTTCCCCATGTTAATCTTATAATTGCCCCTAGCTCCCTAATTGTTAGATTCAGAAAAAAAACGACGAATAAAAATTTCTTAAAACTATTTACACAATTCAAAATTAACCTACAGTTACAGTGGGGGGGGGGGCTCATTACGCTTTAAAAATTTTAAGTTGGCCGCTGTATTGGAAAAATAATTAAATAATTTATATCTCACATCCAATAGTAACCCTAACACCACTGACTTTTTATGCATCTTTAGAGTCAATGCTAAAACCAACTTTTGAGAACAATTAAAATTATAAGCATTTTGTCTTGTTTATTAATTTTCAGTAATAATGTAAATGGAACAATATAAAAACCATTAAGTTTATGTTAGTAAAACAATAATAAACTAATTAATAAACTGCAACATCAATATACTAAATTAATTGAGGTTCTGAACGACAAACAGCGCGAAACGCTATGCTGGTGCAGTGCGGCGCTGCTGTTTCTTGCCAACTTCAAAGATGGCGGCCCGGCCGGCCGGCGGACCGTTTGCTCGACAAGCAGCGCGCGTTCCAGTTTATTATATACTTCGATGGTAGCGACCAATCAGAATAGCTAAAACTAGTAACCAAGGAAACGAGAGTAAAGTGTGGGATGGTTACCAAGGAAACGGCGGGAATCATGGGTAAAATGACGCAAATCAAAAAGGGACACAAAATTATTATGTGATGAGCACTCTATATCTATTTAATCTCGTTGATCCAACCCAACGGGAATCATCTAGTTTCGATCACAGCTGACCTTTCCGAAAACAACGTTTATCGCAATGGTATGATGAAAAATAAGTTCCTCGCAATTTACGAAAGAGACTTGTCGAACCTTAAGAAAAAGGCGTTTAGCATGAATTGAACGGCTGGAAATGTGCTGGCAACTTTAAAATTTAGAGACATATGGTCTTGCTCATTGAGTATGTGTTGTATAATTGTATTTGTATACATACATGGAGTAAACTCTTTTTTTATGAGAGTAAGCGTAAATTAAACAAAAATTAAATGACAAGACCAAAATGAAAAAAAATTATCCTAACTCAACATGAAGTAGGCCTATGGTTGGGTTCCCAGGTCTACACAAGAACCAAATAATACAATGTGAAAACAACCCGATTCGGAATAAGTATACATGTTAAAGTTGTATATAAAAGTAAAGGTCGTTACCTACTCAACCAAAAAATCATTCTGATGTGTCGATCCAAGTACGAGTATTTCATCAGATGTCTGCAGAAGTGGTAGTTTTAACGTGTTTTCACTACTATCGAAAACATTGTATGTATCACAGATCACAACCAGTCTCATGTGTAGGTTAAATTTGTGTTTTATAAAACTCAAGGTGTGTTTTAGAGCTATAGAAAAAGCACAATCGATCAAATATGTACACTAAATTCATCCCGCCCCTTTTGCAAACTGTCATGTATAACCAATAATTGATTTACGTTTTCACTAGAGTGTTCCCCTTTTTATTAGTTCCTCCTTGAAGAAGTTTCATAACTTGGTTTTCAGACGACTTGATAAAGTGTAATTAAAAACAGGAGGTTATTATGTTATTCAATGATTATTTGTATTTTATAACCAACAAACAGGGGATTCCATTTTAAGTAAATTAGTCTAATTGTAGTTTATACTGTACAACGATTGTGTCATGCAAGCCCTTAAGCCACCAGTGAAATGTAAGTTATCTCATGCATAAGTGGATGAAAGGCTGAATACAATAGTTGCATACACTACATTATCTTCCACCAACTTACTGTGAATTTCATTAATAAATATGTTGAAAATTTTTATTTTATGGACAGCCACCCATCAAAAAAGTAGATACACAGATGTCGCATTTGCAAATCATCGCTTTCACTAACATATTATCACACATTTTTTTTAAAGGTTTAAGGCAAAATGGAACTAAAAGAGTTATCGTTAATGGATCAATCACCTGAACAATGCCGATGTAAATGCGAATGAGCGGAGCGAACGAGCTCGTCTTGAAGGTCTTTTTACAATTAGCAACCTGTACAAGGTCTTTTTGCACTTGAAATTTTAGCGCCACCGTCTGTTATTGACATTACTACAAAGGATTGTTTATTTTTACCAAACAAATGCTTGGACCCAGGTACTTTATATTGAAAAACTACTGTACTTTCGTTAAATGTTGAGAACTCATTGGTCTAGAACCTAAATTTCGAGTATTTTCATGTGAAACCTAAACTCTTAAGACCTTACCAAGCAATGGCGTTTAATTTGGTTTAATAATGTACCTCTTTGTGATGTTACTTGAAATATCATTATTGGAAATTATTACAACAGTCGAAGTTAAAGTTCTATCACTACAACATTTCACTATACCCCGTTGCAAATTATTAATGTGCGGTCGAAAGACAGAATTTTATATCCCATCACGGGACAAAGTCCCTCTCTACCGTCCTGAATTTCCCTTTTTTCTTTACAGACAGCGGTTATCAGAGTAAATAATAGTGCTGACGATCGTGCTACTTTTTCTAGTGCCTTCGCAATCGCTTCTTTTTACATCTCACTCAACCGTCAAAATAATTTGTTTGCGAAAAACCAAATCATTTTATAAAGTGACATGAGAAACTAAACATATTATAATGTTGTTCCATTATTCAGATTAATTGGATTATTGTCAGTGGGAGGAGCGAAAAAGATTAGGAGAATTTAAATTCACAATTCAACGCCACATTGATTTTGAATGGATTATAATTTTTATCATGATTAGTTTTTAAAGAAAACGTTATAAAACAACTTACCTGCAATATATGTGTGAACTATGCATGTTACTGTTGATTTGTTGAATATTTTCAAGTTTGTTTTATTAGTTTTATAGTAGTTTTGTAGTTATAAGACCCTTCATCAATCTGTGCCTTCATAACAAAATGTAGGAAATGTTATTTTACTGACTCGACTTTATATTTTAGAAATTGTACTTAATCCTAAACCCAGTCAATTTGAAATACTAAAGCTTCAAACATAAAAAGAAATACATATTTATACAATTGACTCAGTATCGACTCTGGTAGGTCTAAGGAATTGCCAACTTCGTTGATTTCGATTCCCGATGGGTTGAGTAAACAGTCCGGAAAATAGTAGTTTTAGGGACTACGATGTAGAATAGTAGTTTTAGGAACTACTAAACAAAATAATTAATTTTTAATTGAACAACAGCTGAAAACAGTTCAAATATAAGACAAAAAAATAACAACTTAAGAGGTGGGATATAGGTGAAAGTTTAAACTTTTATCCCAATTGTATTAATTTAAGTTGGTATGAAGAAAAGTATTGCAACTCGTCCGAGAGTGGTATACCGGTGCTCGATCGAATTCAAATAATCGTCTTCGCGTCATGCTTAAAACTCGATCTTGCACCAGTAACTACCACTTTCCGGACTAGTGACGAAATGTACTATTCCCTTAAATATATGTGCCTGGGGGCCGAGCATTTTCTCGGTAAAATTAAACAATTCTTAGTAACGGTAAAAAAGGATAAGAATATCATCTTACAAATTAGAATAATATCAGAAGAAAACGGTGCGCTAAAATGCCAAGGGCAAAAGAACAACTCCATAAGACCAAAGTTAAAATTCTTAGAATTAAGGATCTATTAAAGATATACTAAAGATCATAGAAAAAATAATATTTTTCGTGGCATTGTGACCTGCCATATATAATCTATTTTCCAGAACTAAGTTATTTGCAAATTTTGAAGAAAGTTCTAGCCATTTTCGATATCTGTGCATATAAAATATACCTTACTCATATTAGAGTATAAATAAAATGGTACCTTGCCTAGGATGAATTATGAATTCGTATATTTACTTAAAATAGAGTTTATTATTTTCCAATTTGTACAAATAATACTAGTCTATATCATTACAATGGTGATGAACATGTACAATGAAATTGAGTGGATGAAAAAAATACATTAGATGTAATTGACAAATCAAATGCACAAGTTGTTTGTACACTTATTGAAATCAGCTTTAGCAAAAGAACTACGTATAAAAGTCACAAAATCTAGCATGAAGCTAATTCTAAAACTACAATTCACAACAATAAATACATAACATAAAATGTACTCGATTACAAATATGATTGTTCTTTTATGAACAACTGTGATAATAACATGATTGTCGTTAAAAATAAAACACTGTTGTTATTTTCACACAAGTCAAGTCACAATCAACAGTCTTTACATTGTCTTCTTCGTTTTCCCCTAAATATGTACACTTGATAGGTTGCTATAATCTTCATTTTTGGCAGTGTGCACGTCAATTTTTATACTTAGGAACCCCTCCCCCCCTTAGGACCCTCTTTTTTAGGGTCTTTGTGTTTGTTAAGGAAATATTCTAATTATAAATTTACAGAATATATCTTTGAAATAAAACTTTAAATATACATTTTTATAGCATTGCGAAATACAAGAGTATAATGAAGGGGAGGAGTAAGTGAAGTGTTCAACTTGGCAACGCCGCTCGTTGCAGGCGACGCTAGCTCTATCTGTTGTCGACGGGAGTAATCTTGGGATGAAGAAGACTGAGATGCTGCAGTCTGGTGGAGGCCTCGGACTTGTTGAGGGTAAACACAGATCAAGCGAGCCCGTCCTCACTCTTGCCGTCGAGCCTCTTGAGCTGCGACACACACGTGACAGGTTAGAGCAAGGCTTTGTAAATCCAGATGAAAACACAATAGCAGTAAGTATAAACAGGGTTTATGTTTAATGTACTGTACTAGGGTCTAGCCGTCAATCAATTAATACAAATATTCACATTTTATAGAATCCCGAATAGTTACCCTTTCTTTTATTTTAGTCGAGGCAATTCTTTTATTTTAGACCTTTCTTTTTTTAAGATGCAATTAGGAAAACCAGGGGTTGTTTTTTATTGGTTAACTTTCTTGCAAATAAACATAAGGATTTGTATTTACGTTATGTACTTGAAGACTTGAAAGAAATTTTATTTTGTAGTGATGAAAATTTCACTGAAAATTATCAATATTTTTGTGTTTCCGAACAAAGTAATGTTAATGTAGGCTATTTGAACATTTTCCTGAAATTAATAACATAATCATTTGGTATTTAAACAGATCAAACTGTAGTTTTACTATGTTCAAAACCTTTTTTTAAAAAGGTAAACTTTTTGCTCGGGTCAATAAACAATTTGGACAGACACACATTATCAGCTGCTAACCTGAGTCTTGACGAGGTCCACGATAGAACCCTTTAATTCACTCAGGCCTTTAAACTGAAACATTGTCGTTAAATCTTTAATTAAAGTACTCGTAGAAGCTCCAGAACAATAAGCCAAGCGAGCAAAAAAGAGCAATGTTTTACAAGGCTTTTTTGAATTAAATGTTTCAAATAGGATTTATATGTTACATTATATTGAAACATTAGGCCTAAAAGTAATTTTTTTAGTGATATAATAATAATTATAATTATTATTACTATTATTTAAATACTTGGTTTAGCTGATAGTGTAGCAAGAAAAGGCAGCACATTATTATTTTACTCAATTAATTGAAGTATTTAATATGATTCTAAGTACTTTCTTTACAATCCAGTATTTGCGTTTCATTTAATCAATAAAGACATAATAAAAAAATACAAGAATCCACAAACCTGTTTTTTCATTATGTTAGTTTTTTCGTCTCTATTACTGTTTTGTATCAAACATTTATTTTCATTGAATGACACTATATTTAACAAAAGTATTAGAATTTGATCACAGGTCTCAGCTCTATAAAAATTACCGGCAAGCACATAATATAAAAAATCAACTTTTACTACAACACTGATACATCACAAGTGTTTAATTGAAGCAAGCGTGTATAACATATAACATTTAAAGATAAAATACATAAACTACAACAAATAAAAAATTATCTCTTTAGTTTTAGTTACACCTAAAAGTGAGCGTGTTATATGGATTACAAACAATCATCAATTGTGAAATTAAATTCTATTGTTTCGTATGTTTCCATAGTCAGTTATGGGAAAAATGTATTTAATAATACAAAAATTAAAAGTGGATTTTGAGTGTTTTTTACAGATTAACAGGCCTTAGTAGAAAATTAAAGTTACACCAAATCTATTATCTGCCTTAGGCAAAAGCGAATGTAATTCTTAAAACAATATGATATAGGGTTAGTATTGGAGAAACAAAGCAAAAATTATCCGATGACTAATGAATGTATATAAGAAGAAAATTATTGTTCGCATAAAAGCCATTTTCCAATGCATGGTAAAATAACTTAAATGATCATTTTTTAACCTTTTTTCACGATCCAAACTATTTAAAAAGGGTAATAATAACCTAGCTAGAAACCCTAAACAAGATTCGCCTCAAATTCAAATTCAGTATGGAAATAAAGGTTTCCTATTCGACAAATCCATCATCAATATCAAGAAACCTAAAATTTAATATACATGATGACCACTGGAGTAAACCTTTCATGTGGGGAGACCGGGGATGGTTGTCACACTTTTTAGATTGTTAATTTTTACAAAGTTATTCGTAATCTTAGGTTATTAAAAATATATTTATCATTTGAAATAAACTTTTCTTTACATTATATATTTTTTTCAAATTGAAATCTATACGACAAATATTTATAAAAAATGTTTAAAAAAAGCAATGCAAGTGTGTCAACCAGCCCCTACGGCGGGGCATGTTGTCACAACGGCTGGGGTTGGTTGTCCCTAGTATTTCTTATGGATAAAAATAAGAATATATACAAATTATTAATATGGGTAAAAGCAAACAAAACATTCAAAAGTAACAATAGTTTAATACAAAAATGATACTTAAAACAATCTACTCTCAATTCAAGTGGTTTTGAAAACGTAAAACTTAACTGCAAATTAACTATTTGATTAACATGTGACAACCAACCCCTTACTCTATGTGACAACTTGCCCCATGCCGCCATTTTTTACTAACTTCGATGTATACCAAAAACTGGTAATCGGTTGTTTAGGCAAGAAATCAGATTTAATACCTCACAATATGTCTAATGTTATAAAATGGAACTTTTGTTCATAACTTATAAGATAAGAATGGTAAAAAATAATTAAGTGACTTAAGAAAATTTACTCGCCAGGAGTAAAATCAGAAAAAAACAAAATTCATTGGAAAGTACAGATATTTACCCACTCTCTAGAACAATTATCTCCATACTAAAGGAAGAAACAGCGCTCGCAAAACTAGCGCAAAAGATAGTTGGTGGCAGAAGTTATAAGCTTTGTGACAACCAACCCGTGTGACTTTCAGCCCCGGTCTCCCCCTAAACACAAATTGTAGATCATTGAAGTATTTAATGCATCATTTATAACCTGAGTTATAACCAAACAAAGCTCAGTTACCGATGTTGAAATAACAAAATGTCAATTTTTAAGCATGCATTATGTATAAGAAGATAATAAATATCCGCAGAAAAACGCGTTTTTGGTAAAATGTTTAAAAAAGATCCTAAACTGATTCGAGACTTTTATTTTTCTCCAGAAATTTCTAGATAATAGAAGTCTAAGAAGATATTGAGCCAAAACTGTTATCCTAAACACCTAATCCCTTTCGTCATCAATGTGTTTTCGCCATAGGAAGTTCTGTTATATTGATTATAATTATAATCAATATAACAGAAGTTCTGAAGTTCTGTTCTATCTACAATCCAAAAACTTTTCTTCTAGTCACTCCTGAGGATAAAATTGTCAGCCTATAAATTTACAGCCTGAGACTTGAAATGAGTCTTATGATAATGAAAACAATGGTGACCATCAATATTGAAAGAACTACGACACGATGTACGAGTGACGAGTGAGGGGCGAGATGCGTGGTGTTACTGCCTGCCACCCAGTTAGGTCAAGAGACTGTCTGTTACCCTCATGTACGGGCCCGAACGCCTCGCAGTACCTCTTTCTCCTCCGCGTGGACGGCGGAGTACTCGGCGTGTGGTGCCTGGAACACGTTGGTGTACAGGAGGCCGGCCGCCACTCCACCCAGGATCGGGCCCACCCAGTAGATCTGCCAGGAACAGACAAACACAATCATTTTATTATTACACATAATAAATACCCTACATGTTTTTTTTTCGAGGAATTTCTCCTAAAGTTATCAAGCAATTTAAATTATTTTGGTGACAATGGTTTAGAGAGCTTATTATGAATTTGTTCCTAAAGTTAATTAGTAAACATCCACCCAAATAAGAGGAAAATACAAAGCCACAAAGTTTGTTATTTTCCGATTTCATTAACATTGGTAAATAAATAAATTTATTTTAAAGTTTCACAGCTGTAAAGAAAAAAACGCAGTACCTATTGTACACCAGCGAGAACATCTATCCTATTCATAACAAAGAGGTTATGTTAATCCTTGGAGGACACACTAAGAAACTGTATAGAAAAAGCGTAAACAGTAAAAAGTATAGGTATAAAGTTTAGTTTTACTAACTATTTAACTAAATCGCTCGATTTTGAGCAATGTGCACACTACTTTATTAATGTTGTGTGTAATTTATCATTTCGTATTCATCATACTTTTTGCACTAAATATGCTTTTGTTTGCATATGTTTTAGTGACCAATTGTACAAATAGCTTTTTTCTTACTTTTAATGAAAAAAACTGACGAAATTCTAGTTTAGTTAAACTGTACAATTTTAAACTTGAAAGCATAATTAGTCAAGAAATAATTGTAACTGGATCCCAAGTTAATGTCTATTGGAAATCAAACTGGAGACCCATAGATTAAGAAGCTAGATTACATGTTATACCCATAATAAATATTATTTTGGCATATTTTTAGTCAGTGTTAGAACTATCCCTAAAGATGTAAAAAATATACTTTAAAAATAATATAACAAATCCCCATAAAAGAGGAATTTGAGTGTTCGCCATGAAAACAAGATATAATCTAAGGTTCAACAATCCCAAAACAACATTTTAAATTCCAGTATCAGTGATATTTCATATTTTGATCAATACTGTAACATTTGCACATTATGATATATTTTAAATAAAGAAGTTAAATATATCATTTCGAAAATCTGTATCTCTCATCTACATCCATCCTTATAAGATTTCAAAGGTTTCAAATGGAGGGAAACTTAGCCTGAAGGCCACTCACCCAGTGGTTGTCCCATCCAGAGGATACAACAGCTGATCCAAAGCTACGAGCGGGGTTCATGCTAGAACCGGTGTAGTCAACCTACAATAGAAAATAATAAACATTAAGTGCTTAGTTTTAAATTATTTAAACTATTTTTTATAGTTAATAAGCTAATAACATAAACATGTTTAAATGTGATCATTTTGTAAATATCAGCTTGAGATAAAGAAATATCTGACGCAAAACTGACTAGTGGTACTGCACTTTTCTTCATTTGTAAAAGATTCTTCTCTTCGCCACCAGAGCGCTGGCAACCAACAAGAGTCGATAACAGAATGACTGCTAGCGCTGTAGTGGCAAAGTTTCAAAGCGCAACGGAATCATCGTTATCAAAGTTTAACTAAGTAAATAATGAATAGGTGTTTAATTACTTAATCAGTATATATTTCATTGCAATTTACTTAAAAAAATAACTGAGTGTACGGAGTACTGTCCCAATCTTAAACGTGTTTTTCAAAACAGTGGTACTAAGATAAAAATTAAGGAAGCTTAAAAACAATAAACATTTATTTTTATTAGTCAGTTTAGTTTCTAAAAAGATTTTAGTTTTTTGTCATTGAATCCAGGGACAACACAATACACAGTAAATATATACGCATATTGATATGCGTGAATATTCACTGCATTTTTAAACTAATTTTCTAACTTTAAATTATAAAATCCATTAATCAGCCAAAAATTAAACCTTTACTTAATTGTTTTATAAATGATGCAATGCATGAATTTCTATTTTTGTGATGGTGGCTCCACCAATTATTGGTTAATTGCTATAAAAATAATAATTATTTGCAACATAAAATTTTATTTAAAACTTACTAAAATATTCGATTATGGTATGAGTTAATTTGTTTTAAAATTTAGATAAATATTGTGATTTCATTTCAAGCTGAAATTGATTTTAAATATACTTTCTGATCCAGCAATTTTTTTAGACAAGGGTTTGTGGCATTGTAATCTACCAATTAAAAACTTCAATCAGATATGAATATCAGAAATAATATTGAAGATGGTTTTCTTTCTCTTCGTGGGCCATTCACGATTTGTTGGCATGTTCTAGGTACACACCTTGGTGATTTAACGTATTCCATTTAAGCTGGGTGATGCACAACTCTAAAAAGAAATTGTCCTTCTAAAATAGTTTTGGATTTTCAACCAGACTTCTGCTTTTATCACCATACCAACAAGGTATACTTTGGTGTAGAGTTTTATTGAGCATGATTGGTGTTTGACACTCACGCAGGCGAGGTGACCGAGGGCGACGGTGAGCCCGATGACCAGCGCGGCCGGGGTCTTGTCGTTGGCCTTGTTGGGGTCGATGACGCCGTA
The DNA here is from genome assembly GCA_030545055.2 of Neoaliturus tenellus. NCBI lineage: Eukaryota > Metazoa > Arthropoda > Insecta > Hemiptera > Cicadellidae > Neoaliturus > Neoaliturus tenellus. The sequence goes on from CM061532.1 coordinate 227,988,342, forward strand.
GACGACGATCACCAGCACGAAGCCGAGGAAGAACTCGATGCCCAGCCCCTGGGTGACGGTCATATCACCCTGCAGAGCGGTGTTGCCCAGCGCTCCGTGGTACGGCTCGGGGGTCAGCGCCTGTGCCAGGGCAAAGAGATTACTTGGGGACTAGGACATTGAAGACAGTGAAGCTTATTAAAACAGGAAGTGGTGAAACATAGCATTTTCATCTATTTTTATTGATATATTAAAGGTTATAGACTATTATACAGGGTGACAAGTCTGGAACCAAATAAATACCTTCAAAACCCAAAAAAAATTACAAAAGCTTAGACGTCATTACTGGAGACAGAAACCTTCTTAGCCGACCTGATGGTTGTTCCGGTGGAAGGCCTACGAGAACAAGTTATCATAAAATAAAGCATAGGATTATCACATTAAAGGCCTTGCATAGTGAGGTACTGTGTCACAAAAGCTCTTTTACCGAGGTGGAAATAGCATAAAATAATATTAGTAATACTGAAAATGCGACTCCCGAGATACACAACTTTTTGGTCATATCCATGGAATGTTAATGATCTGTATGATGTGAAAAAGCAAGTGAAGTTTTCTCTAAGACTTCCTTGGGAGACAACCCTTGAAGGAAGTTGTAATTAAAACTTATTTAGCCTTCGTCACATCATAAGCCATTCTTTGTAATTTAGAGCAACATGCCACAAATCCGACCCCAAAAGGTCCAGTATCCAGAAACATTTTTTATGGTAAGTTTGATAAGTTTATAAGTTTAATTGAATGCCATTTCCTTTTCTGTCAACAATTTGAAGTGCAGTTTGTGGCACTGAAATCTACTAGGTTAGAACTCTAATTTGACATAAGAATACCAACCTATGCTTATTTTAAAGATTTTTTACCTCGTGTTCTTAAAAGGTCGTATTAAGATTATATGATTATTATATTAAGCTCGTATTATATATCAATCACCCTTTATGTATAGTTTATTGTTTGTGTAATTTAAATATTTAAATTAAATTGGATAAAAACTATAAACGGTTCTTTAGTTTGGAAATATTTTTATACAATTAAGGATTAGATTGGATAAAAATAATTCACATCTAAGGAATTCGTATTGCAAAATTACTCCCCTTTCTCCATTTATGAAGTAGACAGACAATAAAAGTAGTTGTTAATAAAAAAGATTTCCTTCATAAATGTTAATCCTTATATTTGATTTATTCCTGATAGAGATATATTAAACTGAAAGGGATATTGGTGGGATATTTATAGTATCAACAACGACGTAGCCTTCATCCACTTGTTCTATCGACTGGTTTCTCACAGTTCTTGAAAGATGAGGTAACTCTTCGAGAATGTTCCACTTGTATATTTTATCTTGCACATGCAATCATCAAGGTTAGACAATGACAGACATATTTACTTAGGCTAATAATTTATGACTTACTGATGATGCAATGATTATATGAACTTTATAATTACTTTGAATTTAAAAAAAGACAAAATATTTGACAAAAAATTTTATTCTAAGATATGATTAGTAAATAAAACTAAAGATGGCCGCCTCCTGGTTGAAATTCAACCAACATTTTTTCAGTTCATCTGGACTGTCTGGACCAAATAATTAGTTAAAACCATATTATGTTATAACTGGAACATCTAATCTTCCTGATTTGCAATAATTTGTAATTACAACAGCTATCTAATAATTCCTTCAATTATCTTCTCCCATAAGATTAACATTGAAACTTTGAGAGCCTGTAGGGCATAGCCCTGGGGACCGGTGTGAATTAAAACGCGATTCTGCTCATCTACATCACCTTTCTAACAGTATGCGCGGATTTCTTCTACGATGCACACAAGCTGAGAAAAAAGGAGGATAGAAACATGCTTGTCTATTAATACATAGATAATCTGAGCCAGTTTTAAGCGAAAGAACTTATTTCAAATATATTTCAATTATGAACTTCTAAACCTAAAAAACGTTTACCGTGTTAACTCATAAAAGGCTTGACTCTCTGAATCAACAAGCGACACATTACGCCCACTAGAAAATTGACAGCTGAAGTAGGATGTTAAACGATTGGTTATAAACACTAATAATAACTCCTATACGTGACCGATGAATGACTGAAATTAAAACTAGGCGGTACAATAATTATTGATTACAGTCCACAAGCCACATGACAATGCCAATAAAAAATACTGAAGATAACTGCTTATATACGTACTGCATATTAATTGTGAACACACAGGAAACTTGCCAAGAAATAACAACTGTTTTGTATTTTACTGTAGGAGGTTAGTTTTCAAACAGTTTTCTTATCATTCTGCACGAAATCAGCCTGTTTTTTGTTCTCTTAATAATACCAAAACCGATTCTTTTCTGTCCTAGGACTGAAAAATCATCTGGAGAATTTTTTAGGTCCTAGTACTGAAAAGTCAGCTGTTTGCCAAGTATATTGCTATTGATTTATTAATGTTGACTAGAGATCGCCTCCTGATCGAAATTCGATCAAAACTTTTTGGATCTGAACCCAAGATGATAAAAACATTTTATAACTCAAACATCTGTTCTTCCAAATTTTCTAGCAGTTGTTTTTACAACAGCTGTCTAATGATTCATTCAATTCACCTTCCTCCATAAGATTAACATTGGAACTTTGAAAGCCTGTGGGGTGTTGCCCTGGAGTCCGATGTGAAATAGAATATGATTCTGCTCATCTACAGGACTATACCTTTCTAATGGTATACGCGGATTTCTCCTATGATGCTCACGAGCTGAGAAAAAAGGAGGAAATGAAACATGCTTGCGTATTAATATTTAGATTATCAGAATTTTGAAATTCAAACTTTATGAAAAGCATTGTTTGTAAATACAGTAACAGAAATGTAAACACTGCATACTACTTACTTTGTAAATATAACCTCGAAAATACAACTTTATAGTTAATATTTTTAACGATCAAAAGTCTAATTTTCGCATTATGATAAAAAACGTTGTTCATCACTCGGAGCAAAAGTGTCTTTTTGATGCTTAATCGTTTTTAAAAACTCGATTGCGCATCAAAAAGACCCACTTTTGCTCCTAGTGATGAAAACTACTATTTCTCATAATAAATTTTCATGATATATTATTAAAAAAATTGTAGTAAGTCGAATAAATATTTCATGTCAGTTATCACTGGTACACGTTGAAATGTAAAGTGGTGCACTAACTTTTCTTGAACTGAAAATTATTGGGAACCATGTTATCAAAATCATTATCTTCTTTGTCCTAATGCCAAGTTTTAACCTCCCACCCTTCTCTGGATATCGTGCCACACTATGGAGCCTACCTTAACGACAGCGGATCCAGCCACGGCTCCGATGCACTGAGCCACCACGTACAAGATGCCCCTGATGATGGACACCCTGCCTCCAGCGATCAGACCGAACGTCACCGCGGGGTTGATGTGGCACCCGCTCACGTGACCGATAGCCTGCGACACATCATCAATCATCAGATATCATCATCAACAATCACAACAACAACCAAAACAATATCATCATCAACATGATCTGGTATGTCCAGTCATCGTATTTAAGAAACGCATACTACGCATTTGCAAATTCACATCTAGAGTATGGGACCTTACTGTGGGGCCATGCAAGCTCTGTCTCAAGACTTCAAATTGTGCAGAAAAAACTGATTCGTACTATCTCAGGAGCAGGTGCTATCGACCACTGTAAGCCGCTCTTCAAAAGCTGGAAAATAATGACAATAACTAATCTTTATATTTTTAAAGCTCTAACTGCCATCAAGCAAAATATCAATGGTTTTAAGGTTCGTTCCGATCTACATCATCACAACACACGTCATGCCATAGACCTGGACATACCCTTCAGTAGACTATCTAAAGTCAAAAACTGTTTCCCAACAACGGGTTATAAATTCTATAATGCTCTCCAAACATCAGTGAGAAGTCTGAGAAAGAAGAAATTCAGGGTGGTGCTGCACAAGTGGCTTGTGGAAAACCCTTACTATTCGTTTGACGAATTTTTGCAAGAGGCCAAATATCTACATGTTTAGAGTTTGAGGCCAGCAAGATTTTTTTGACGCCATCCATGCTGGTATATCCAGTCACAGATGAAGACATCAAGTATCAAGTAAGTATCAAGTATCAAAGATCATCAACAAAATCATCATAGTCATCATCATTGTCGTCACTTTCACCAGAAGTTATCGTCATCAGAACTTAGACAATGAATAATCTGCTTAGAGCTAAAATCATAAAGAAACATATAGACTACTAGAGAGACACTACTTTAGAACCTTCATTGGCTTTCAAATTGAGACAGTTTCGGCAGAGTCAGGGTATGCATATAGTTTCTAAAGAAAATTACTGAATAACACAGCAACAATAGTTAATTTTAAACATATATTTATCTCTCATACACGTATCATCATACAACGTCCCTCATGTCTAGAAGGTAAGGCCTATCATTCCGAAGATTAACAGTGAAAAAGTAAAAGCACTGTGTGAAGCATTATAAATATGTTTGTGATGACATGTTTTAAAATAACTCGTTAATTTAAGGTTTTAGGGTAACGAATCATTTGACTAGACAATTCAAAAGTATCCGTTTCTCTTTTGACTGAAATAAACATTGTATAAGTAAAAATAACCAACGCAATATAATTTACTAGTCGGCCCAGTCTTCAAAGACTGCTCCCATTGTTTCCAAACAATTTCGCCTTTGCCTGTAAGTAATTGGGTTAAGAAATCCGCCGCTGGAAAAACTGTTGTGTAAATATTAGCATCGTCTGAAAACTGATATGTGTCCAGATCCCTGCCTAATAATCAATATGGGTTCTGTGCATATTTATTTTTAAACTAATCAATATTACACTTAGGAAGTTTATTAACTTGTTACCTTTCAAACCACTATTTAATTAAAACTAGGGGGCCCGTGCAGCGCAATGCGCTGCATTTATTATAGGGTATTAAATCTTGCTCCATGGTAATGGACAGAGTTACTTTTCAGAATAAAAATTAAACTATAGTGAAAATCAGATAAAACATAATGGTGTTTCATCGATCGATCTTCATTACTAATTCTGCAACTTGCCAATGTGACACTGTTGAGATTTGGTGGTTGTTCTTTTAGTTCAAAATTAGCTAAGATTACGTAGTTGTTCTTTTGCCGATTTGTCTTAAGCCGCGTCCGCACTGGCCGAACATGTTCGCCGAACAAAGTTCTTCCGAACTTTTGTTTGTTCGTTGCTAACCTATTGGAATGTAAATCATATGACCGGTAATTGTTCGTTAGGAATGTTTGTTGATTTTTTGTGTTCGCCGAACAAGTTCGTCACGAATGTTCGGCCAGTGCGGACGCGGCTTTAGGGTCTCTGTCTAAACACTCCTATAAAATCTAGGATAAATTCACAGATGTTGGATCTACATAGGTCACCAAACATAAAACTTAAATGACAACAGAATAAAAATCAACATTTCATTACAACTCCCCGGTCCTGTATGAGTTATGCAACACTCACTGTGGCTGTTATGAGGTAGTTGTCGACATAGTGAATGAGTCCACATTACTATTAAAAAAGAACCAAAACCCCTATAATTCGTAATTTTTCATGGCATTACAAAATGTAAATAAAAAAATCTCTAAAATAAGGAGAATATACATATTTCTTAGTGCGGTCCATTTTGGTTTGATGTGGTATTTATTTTTTGATTGAAATTTCTCTTTGTACAAACCATATTTGAAATAAGCTTGTTTTCTACACTGGAAGTAAAAAACATTTAAATGTCGTTTCTTTTAAACATGAGTTTGAATATGTGTATCATTCTGCATTAAATGTATGTATAGTATAATATTAAACAATCAGGTTATAACACCTAAAACCAACTATCCCTTTTCCTTACAATCTACAGAGTTTGTAAACCCATGCACACAAATTTAGGGTTCTATTTTAATATTTGTAAACTTTCGTTATTGTTAAAATACCAATCAGACAACCCATAAGACCCACGTCAAAAATTTCAATTTAAAAACTGGTTTTTGGAAGCCCTGCATGAATTTTTCTAGGGTTACGTTACTAAACTTATTTTGTGCCCAAATATACGTAAATAAAATGTTCAAGAAAATATTCCCGTTAAATTTTGAGAAAAGGTTTAAATACGACAAAAGACACTTCTTGTTTAAAGTATGAAATTCTGTTGATATTTCAGTACCAGTAGTTCAATTGCTTTTATTCAGCTTTTAACATGTGTTAGTCTGTTTTACAATCAGCAGCTGTTTTATATTGCAATTCAATACAAATTGTTCCCCATGTTAATCTTATGGACAAAAAATGAACTTTGAGGGCTTCCCGTGAGCTTCAGAATTAAAATATCAAAAATCTAAGACCTTATTGCAAAACTACGAACTAATACCATTCTTTTGACACCTCAAAATTTAAAATTGGTCCAGAAATAAGGGAGGAGTAGTGTTAACAAAAAAAGGGCATCACGTATTATATATATATAGACTAGGGGGCCTGTGCAGCGCAATGCGCTGCATTTATTAGGGTACCTGGTGATCAAACTTTGCTACATGGTAATACTTAAAAAAAATTCATTATAGTGAAAATTAGATAGAACATTATTGGTGTTTCATTGATCAATCTTCATTACCAATTTTCCAACTTCCCAATGTGATAGTGTTGAGATGTGATATTAGGTCTGAATTAGCTAAGATTACGTAGTTGTTCTTTTGCCGATATGTCTTAGGGCCTTTGTCTAAACTCTCCTATAAAATTGAGAATAAATTCACAGATGTTGGAACCACATAGTTCATCAAACATAAAACATAAATGACAACAGAATAAAAATCAACATTTCATTACTCCCCGGTCCTGTATGAGTTATGCAGCACTCACTGCGGCTGATTTTGTAGTACTACTGTATGATGTAGTCAATGACATAGTGAATGAGTCCACATTACTATTTATGTCTAAATCCTCTTTAACTTAACTTTCCATGACATTACAAAATTTAAATAAAGAAAAAAAATTAAGAGAATCGACATCTTTGTTGGTGTGGTCCATTTTGTTTTTAGTGGCATTTTTATTTTGGTTAAAATTTCTCTTTATAAAAACCATTTTTGTAATAAGCTTGTTTTCTATACTGGAGGTAAAAAAATTGTTGTCTTTTACACAGGTTATTTAATCAATCAATCAATCAACATTTATTCGGCTGACAATTAAGAAATTGCATTAGCCTATACATCATAAACTTATCTATAATACCTCAAATTAGTTTAAAATTCATAATTTCTTATTTTATATTGTAAAAGTCTTCCATTGAATAAATGCTCTTGTTAATAATATATCTTCTTAATTTCTTCTTAAATGTGTTTGTGTCTGAATTCATATTCTTAATTTCAGTAGGAAGGTTATTGTAAATTTTTGTATAGTTACATTTAATATGATTTTCATAAAATTATGTTCTATGATAAATGGCTGAAATTTTATTAGTTTTTCTGAGATTCGTGTTTGTGTTATTGGTTTCTATATTATGAATTTTATGTGTAATGAATAATATTTGTAGCGTTTTGCTTAAAACATGTTTATACTATAATAGTAAATAAAAAGGTTATTACACTTACAACCAACTATCCCTTTTCCTTATAGTTTATAGCAGTTTGAAAACCCATTCACACAAATTTAGTGATTTATTTTAATATTTGTTACCTTTCATTATTGTTTCAATACCAGTCGGACGCAGACCAATAAGACCAATGTCAAAAATTTCAATTTCCAAAATTGTTTTCGTAAACAAAAATGAATTTTTGTAGGGTTAAGTTACAAAATTTATTTTTGTGCCCAAATACGCGTTAATAAAACGTTCAAGCAAAATCTACCACCTTCATTTTGAGAAAAGGTTAGATTAGACACTCCTCGTATTAAAGTATGAAATTATGTTGATATTTCAGTACCAGTTCAATTTGCTTCTATTCAGCTTTTAACATGTGATTGTTTGTTTAACTATCAACAGCTGTTTTATTTAGCAATTCAATATAAATTGTTCCCCATGTTAATCTTATGGACAAAAAATGAACTTTGAAGGCTTCCCGTGAGCTTCAGAATTAAAATATCAAAAATCTAAAACCTTATTGCAAAACTACGAACTGAGACCATTCTTTTGACACCTCACACTTTAAAATTGGTCCAGAAATAAGGGAGGAGTAGTGTTAACAAAAAAAGGGCATCACGTATTATATATATAGATATATAGACTTCATTTAGAATGTTTAGTATGGTGACATAGGATCATTTTCTAGTATGATTTTATAGACTAATAATAGATTATTTTTATGGAAAAAAACATCTATTCTTTTTTTTTAGGAAAAATAATAGATTATTTTTATGGAGTAAAAATAATTTATTTGGGCAAGACAATGAAAAAGTATATTAAACTAATTCACTTTAAGTCAACGTCAAAACCCCTTTGAGGAAAATAACTTTAGATGAAAATTAGAATTATTACTTTGTTTAAAGAACATTTAAGTTTAATGTAGGACATAAATAACTTTACAATGTAATCTATATACATTTATAACTGCGTTGAATATATGCTACTGTGTCAAAATAAAACTGGTTGTAAGCGATAGGACTAGAATTTGAGCACAAGGTGGTGGGAAACTATTGTAGCGTAACTCTACCCGTAACCTCAACCTCTAAACCGGTAGCGGGTCAACGACCCTTCTTCAATTCCATTGTCGAAAATCCGTGTTAATTTAAGGCGTCCTTCCTCCAAGTTACGGTTTGATGGTAGACCTGCTAGGCGTATTATCATCCGTTGATAGGAGACACAGGCTTTGTAGGACAAACAATTAACCTACCTCTAACATTATCTAGTGTAGATAATTGCTTCACTCTTTTCTTTTGTCCTATGTGAGAGTATGTACTTCAGAACTAATTTCTCGTTGAAATAAGGTCATTCAATTTTTCTTTGAGAATATGTACCAAAATAATTAATTTTTATTCATAAACACCTCGGTCCCAAATGTTAAATTTAGTTTGCATCAAAAAGAGATTTTTCACATATTCTTTGATAGCCCAGTCAAAATAGGTTCGTGTCGGAAGTAATTACGGAGGAGCTGAATTTTTCACAGTTGATAGACTATGATAAGGTGTGCATTTTCCCAAAAGTCCCGAAAAATCCCCCTTGAGCTTTCCCCCCTACGCCCCCTTAAAGTTAAAGTTGCAATATGTTAGAAAATCAACTACAGTTTCGTAAGGAAAAAAGCAATCGAAGTGGGGTTGCTTTTATTTTGTTCCTAATAAAATTTGCTACAAAAAATGTCATTACCACTTATTACAAAAACCTTAAGGTATTGCGGCAAAATTGATACAAACGTAAAAAATTGATTTTTTTTCATCAGTTAAAAACTTTCCCTTACAGCTCCTTTGTTTGAAGTTTATATGTAAAACCATAAATCTAAAGTTTGTAGAGAATGATTTTAGCTTTACAATGATATATAATATCACTGTGTTCGGTTTGAGGATAACGAGCAATATCGTATTTTATTTTATGGTGACAGTGAAAAAAGGCTCTGATCTTGGGCCTTTTTAGTACAGACATTATTGAATTTTAATGCCTTCCCCTCTTATTTTTTCCAAAAGGAATGACTTAGAAGAATGGAACTTCATACATCCATATTTGGCCATTAGTACTTCATTTTGAGATACAATGTGATTTTCTAGCCCCAATGGGGGACGGCCCACTAGGAGTCACAAGAAAATCCTAAACGTAAGCATAGGGTAATATGTACCTCATATTAAGAGTCTTCATCACCTTTGGCAAAATATCCATCGTACACTCTGATTTCCATTACAACTGTCCTAGTACAGTCAGGTGCGCCCAACTATGGCGAGGGGTGAGGCGCGGGTACATTTCTAAAAACATCGGACTGCGACGTCCCACACACGCAAGCGCAGACTCGCTACAATGAGAGTTCGGCCAGTCCTATGTTGTTGTTGCGTCGTCCTGTCTACATTTGAAGAGTATTTTAAATTATTATTAATACTAGGCTCGAACTTTTCCATTTCAATGTAGCCGGTTAAAATTTTACAGTGATTACAATTAATTAAAGGTTTTCAATTATTATATTAGCGATAGCGTTTGAACGGAACCTCCGATTTAGATTAAATTTGGTTCAGGGGTGTAAGGCAGTATCTACTTGAATGAGTTCGCGAACCAGAATGATCAAACAATACAGAAACGAAACAAAATAAATATTTTTAAAAACTATGGGACTAAAGTAATCCCCGCACACCAAAAAACAATTAGTTGAAACCCAATAACAAAGGACATATAATCAACCTCTTGTAATGTATGCTAAATTGCGTATAGGGCCTATATTGATCATTTTATTCGAATTAACCGAATTATGAAAGAGTTATATGAGTTATACTCGTATACTTATGACTCGTAATATATTTAATTAAATAGCCTAATTCAAATAACAATTTTGTTTACTAATTGCTTGGAACCATGAAGTTGTTTTTATTTATGCTTCTAGTCTCAGTGTTGAATGTCGAAACATCTAGCTGTGTTTTTCGGTGCCGCTCTTTTACAATAATACATTAAATTTGTACAGCATAATGGCTTCACTGGATTTTACTTTTAAGTTTTTTTTTCTGAATAAAGCAGTATAAAATAATTGTAATTTGAATGACATGTGCGACCGTACCGCTTTTCTCGCAGACCATGGAAGGCTCTAATTAAATAGTGGTCAATGAGACTCTGACCTAGAGTATAAGAATAAAATACATAATTAAAGTAATTAAATATGATCAGCCGATCATAATAATTTTGAAAATTCAAACGCAAATGTCGGTATTTTTATTAGAACAACTATAACAAAATATTCCGGATGATGAAATCTGCTCAGATGAGATAATTTTTCCCTCCTAAAATTATAAACAGAACTGCCTAAGATTTATTTTCGTTTTAATTGCTTTATCATCACGTTATCCTATTGAGAACTGAACAAATCAGTGTACCAAATTTCAACTCTCTTGCGTAGCTAAAACATTGGAGGATTAGTGATGAACGAGTGAGGGATTTGTCTTTTAAGGCGGCGACTCACCACCTGACTTCACCGGACCGAGCATTGTACCGAGCAAAAACAAACAGCAAGTCCGGAAGTGTGTCAGGGGTCCGTACATAGGACCGAGCGCTCTGGAGGCGGTTTTCTGGCGAAACACCAAAGAAAATATTGGTCAGGTGTACGGTCCGATGTACGGTAGTGTGTCAAGGTCAATTTTGCTCCGAACGCTGAACCGAGCGTGGCCCCGAACGATCGGGATGGAAAGCCCCTCCCTTCTCCACCCCATCGTCTAGCGCCCTGACTCACGTTCTCCCTATCTCTCTCTAAACTTCCTTCGCCTCGCTTGGTGGATTTGTCTGGTACGATGCTCTGTCCAATGTCTTACTTGGCGAAATGTTCGTAGTAAATTTACGTCCCTTTACGATGTAATGTCTGGCACGATGCTCGGTCCGATGTCTTGCTCGGCGAAATGTTCGGAGTAAATTTACGTCCCTTTAAGATGTAATGTACAGTACGATGCTCGGTTCGATGTCTTGCTCGGCGAAATGTTCAGAGTAAATTTACGTCCCTTTACGATGTAATGTTCGGTACGATGCTTGGTCCGATATACGGTCCGATGGAAAGTCCGTTAGTGTGTCACACTTAGGCTATTTGTTTGTAAGATTAAAATTTGAATTTCATCTTAGAGGGGTTGAAAATACACTTATAAATTGCTAGTTTTCTGTATTATGTACTGTAAAAACCAGTTTAGTGCAAATAATGTACTGCTCGTCTTGAGTACATAAAAAACTATAGCCAATGTCCCATAGTGCTGTATAAACACACGTGTTCTAAAATTGAATTGTACGAGTAATTTAGATGGATAAAGAAGTATTCAAATAAATACGAGGAATTTGTCCCCCAACATCACTGAGTGATTTACAATGCGATAATGTTTGTGTGCGTGTGCTTGTGTTAGTGAGAAAGACGACTTTTGTGAAAAGGCTAGTAGCGCCTCGAACAGGCAAACTCGCAGACCCCGTTTTTGCTCATAACATGCGTTCGTAGTCCCCTGTTTCGGACGACATTTTTTAACCGATTTGACTGAAAGTGGTCTTAAACTGTTCAGAAAGAGTGCCTGCGTGTCTCTTGTACCTCGTTAAATCGATATGGTTTCTTAAAATTACTTTAAAAAATTGTTGAATATCAAGTAATTTTTCCCTTTTTTAACTATATTTTTAGGTACTTCAATGTACATTTTTTATTATTATGAGGTAATAGAGACACGCGGGCACTCTTCCTGAACAGTTTAAGACCACTTTCATTAAAATCGGTTCAAAAATGTCGTCCAAAACAGGGGACTACGAACGCATGTTTTCGACGTTTTTGCAGGGGTGATGAAGACTCTTAAAGGTCTTAATTAACAGAACACAATGCCGCAAACCCGACGTCAATCGGACAACCGAGCAAGAAGTAGCAGGCGATGGAATTTTTTGAATTTAGAAGTTGTTATAAAAGATTTTAATGAAAAGATAAAACGCCTGGGATTTCCGGGTCGATTGCTTTTTTCCTTACGAAACTGTAGTTGATTTTCTAACATATTGCAACTTTAACTTTAAGGGGGCGTTGGGCGGAAAGCTCAAGGGGGATTTTTCGGGACTTTTGGGAAAATGCACACCTTATCATAGTCTATCAACTGTGAAAAATTCAGCTCCTCCGGAATTACTTCCGACACGAACCTATTTTGACTGGGCTATGATTTGTCCATGTTTTCAGCTAACCTTTAAATGAAAACAATCTCATAAAAATTTGGTCTTAAATTTATTTATTTTTTTTTATTATTGTCAATATTTAATTAATAAATCAATCTTTTCACTTTCATGAAAAAAATAAAATCCCATAATATTTAGGCAATCCATTTCGTGAGATTTTTTCCACTCTTAACAATATTAACGTTTTTCAAATTAACAATGGCGTAAAAAACTAACTATATTTCAATATATTACGTATTTTAAAGGAATTCAATTTGGGAATGTTTCTTGGCGCCGTTTTTTTTTTTTTTTTTTTTTTTTTTTTTTTTTTTAGTATGTATAGTGATTTTCAAAAAGAAAAAAATGTGGGAGCCGTTACAACACATTTTGTTCACCGCTGACACCATGATAAGACTAGTAGGGAAGTGACAGGTGATAAGAGCTGATAATTCGCCGCGGCCGCCCTGACATGCCTGCTTATCAGTTATCATATAGATAACACAATCTTATTGCGGTTTGGCTTGTTAAGTGCAAAATCGGTATCAGTTGCAACGCCGATTGTCCTAAGCAGACCGAAATCACAAGTGATTGTAGAAGACCGCGATCAAAAATCAGGGACAAAAGATTGGAGCCTGAGATAAGATAGGGCCAAACTTGCATTAAACTTAGCATTTTTCTAGAGTTAAATTTTGAAGAACACCCGCATTCGCCAGAGTTCTCGGATGACCAGATGGTCTCGGGTATACCATGATACATGCGACAGGTCATTAGTACCCGGCGTCCTGGCAGGTGTCGCCGCTGTCGGTGCCAAATGGCTGTTTTTTTTTGTGTTCTCAACATTAATAGTGACGGTGATATTTGTGTTTTGTTTTGTTGCAACAACGTGGGACTTATTACTAGCTCTGATGCTTCACAACAGTCTTGGAACCACCTCCGACTCTTCCTCTCCGCTCGGATGCTTGAAACAACTTCACACTTTGCTACACCACATGTTTTCTTTTTTCTGGTTGTTGATGTGGTTTTTGTGAATGTTTAATACCTTTAGAGGGTTTAGAACATTGTAAAGTTATTTTAAAATGCAACTAAAGAGTAAGAACAAAGGTTTAAAAATAGATAATTATACTGTGTAAAGGGATAAAAGATGCATATAAATTTTAATTACTTATTAAACCGTACGTTGGTTGTACGAGACGTGAGACAGCCCGCCAAAATTTATGCTACATATGGGCAGGTTGGCTCTGTCTCATGCAACATGGCGTGGATTAACCATTATAATGATATACAGTAAAATCATTACTAAGGTCTTCATTTCAAATTCAGGCTGTTAAACTGCCCATATGTAGCTTGAATCCTGGCGGGTTGTCTCACGTCTCGTGCAACCAACTGTAATTTTATGAAAATTTGAAAAAGACTAAACAAATATTTCCGCAGCAGCATACCAAAATTCTTTACCGGAATCTAAAGAACCAAATGTAACTGTAGTCATGAATATTTCATTAGTAATTTGAGTAACTTTTTGTTGTTTCCAATTTGAAAATGGCCCAGGTGGTTGAGTGGAATAGCAGAGCAAGAAGCTCATAAAACAAAAGGACGGACTCCTCAAGACCGGTTCATGTGCAGTCTTGTCCGTGGTCGCTTGATTAGCCGATTCTGTATTTGGAATGATTGTTCCTTAACCACCATCGATGCCACCATGTTGTGAGCAGAGGTTAACTCGTTAATTGCCCTTCTCACTATTTTATAGAGCTATGGTTAATCGATTGAATTATTTTGCCCGAATAGAAATATTTATAATAAAATAGTTAACAAAAGTAGTTTTAAACTTTTCAGAGGTAAGTATCTGTATATTTTAAAGCAATTACGAAATGATCATTATAAAACGTTCATTTGAAAATAAAGTATTCATACTGCATTACAATGATAACGGGTCAATGCCTGACATTCCTGTGCCAACCTATAACTTATTACACGCACGCCATACCGACATTGGAATTGTTTGATTTGCTTGGAGATAAATGTATGTTTAGCCGGTAATTGCTATCTATATTCATGTCTCCTATATATTACTGTCTCTTTCCGTAAAATACAAAAATAAATAATCAATTAAGGGATATATTTCACGCCACTTAAAATTTTTATGTTGTAAATTTTTAAAACTAGATAGTGAGCCTTAACACGCATGTTATTTTACTGCTCAGAAATACTTCTCAACTAACCCAAAAGGAAATGTATAACACTGTTCAATGTCAACATGATCCTCCCACTTATAAGAGTATAGTACTGTTTTTCTCCTAAACGCAAACCCTTAACCTGCAAAGTAAAAACTGAGCACACATTGGAAATATAAATAGGTTGGATGGATTTAGTTGGCCAAATCATACAAAATCAGCTCTCAAAAAAAAATTGATGAAAAAGAATAAACTTGTATTTTGTTTAAATTTAAACAAGGACTATTGGTGTAAATTGATTCAATGTGATAATGTTAAATTTCACAATTGAAAACCTTTCAAGAGGTGACCTACTGATCCCTAAAGATAGTTAATCGTCTAATCCCTGCACTCAAAGATTACTGTTTAGATTTAGCCCACAATAAAACAACGTTTAGCCTGGTTTTAAATGTACTTATCGACAGTCTTTAACTAAATTATTGGATAATTATAACACAACAGTATTTAATCAATTCAGTCATTTATTATGCTTTAAGTAGTTTTTAAAATAAAAAACAATTGATGTTATAATTATTTTTCAAAGCGTAGATTTACTTATTATAAAGTAATTAGATTTTTATACCCTGTTTACATATGTGATAAATCCGAAATAAATACATTAAAATATAGTTGATAGAATTTTAAGTTCTTCTCAATTAAACGAAATAATACAGTTTGACAATATAATCTCAGTTCGAACGTCCCTTACCCTTTTATTTTTGAATGATACATCATACAATTCATTCATTGTTAGAAATATTTTGCCTCATAAATTGGCCAAAGTAGGCTTAAATCATTTGTTCTCCATAAAAAAAGTAATCTGTAGATACTTTTCATCTTAGATGCTTAGAAATTTATAATCTAATAATAATTGTTTTAACGAAACTATTCAATTCTTTTTAATAAAATATTTTTCAGAAAAAAACCCTGTTTTACTATAGTTTACATGGTTTACTCCACAATGTTTGCACACGACGATGCCGGTGTAGTGTCGTTTCGTCCAGTGTTGTTTCGTCCAACACCCATTTTTCATAAAAAAAAGTGTTGTTTCGGCCAGCTCATTTTTACAGTTGATTAAACACATTAGTTAGTATCGTTTCGTACAGCAGAAAACTTGACAAGGGATAAGGAACGCAACACCTCCGAAGTTAATTTGTCTGTTAATTTAAAAGTACATTATGCAATATGTAACCTCACCCGGTAACCCCATTACATTCGGTATGGTTGACTGATCTGAGCAGTTAAATTTCGACTTGACAGCCTCTGTTCACCATTGGGAATTCCGGACCGTCTAGCCCTGATTTTGAACTATGGACAAATAGTTTTACTTATTTTAACCACCTAATTCTAGAAGTCTTTTGGGAAGGCGAAAAGCTAAGTGTACAAGGATTCCATTACATTCCGATTCGACAGCCCCTGTTTCAATCACGAAGAATAGTTTTACGTATGTAAACTAGCTAACAATTGCTTAAAATATAGGCTACCAACTATAATACTCGTGAGAATTTTTTATGAATTAAAATAATGAACACGCTTTACTTGTAACTAATTATTTTGTAACTATGTTCGACGTATCCTTGAATTTCCTCTTAGACAACCGTGAACGGAGAAAGCCCTCAATCCAGCGAGGCAAAGTTTCAATTAGTTTTTGTAGACCAGTCAAGTAAACAATAGTATAGGGTTATTGGACGAAACGCCACTAGTTGTCAGGTAGAGGGTTACCCCTCACCATATGTTCGTGGAATTTGTACGAAACGACACTGGACGAAACGACACGACACGACAATGCCCACCCACCCACATTCAACACCATCATAATCAATATCTTGACAGCTAAGCCCCAGCCCCTGATCCCCGGCACCCACCTGGACCATGGCCATGACGGAGAGCCCGAAGGCGAGGGAGATGAGGACGAGGTCGGCGGGGGAGCTCTGGTCGCCCAGGTTGAGGACGGACATGCAGCCGAAGAAGTTGAGGACGAAGGTGCCCACCAGCTCGGCGATCAGGGCCTTGCCCAGGTTGTTCTTGTTGTCGTTCAGCTCTGAGAGCCCCACGCGGTCCTTCACGGTCGCCATCTTGTCTGCAACAACACAGACAAGAAATCGTATTTGTTGGACAGATTGATCACCCACTGGAAATGATGTATTTGTTGAGACAAATCCTCTCTAAAGACGAAACCAGATTCTGACTCAGGCAATAAGTTCATTTGTCATCTCTTTTAACTTTACGAGTTTGTTACTTAAGTTATTTATAACATATTCACTCATAGTGATTATACTTCTGGTTCGCCTTGAAAGTTTTAGACTCTCATAAGAGGCTTAAATTAGACTTTTTATCGTAATCTACTTATGCATGTGGAGTGTAAAATTGCATTGTGTAGCAGCAAACTGTAGGTTGAATGAATATGAACATAACCTTTGGTAAAGATTGTTGTTTATACTCATAAAATATTTCACGTCGGTTTTCTTTCAAAGTTAACGTTACGTTCATTATGAAAGGCAACAATGGAGGTTGTTCAGGGACCGGAGCGAGTCAAAGCGGCTGTGTAGTTTATTGATGCCTTCTATTCAGGTGTTCCCATCAAGTATGAAATCCGTTACGGGTTTTTTATGAGGCCCTGATAGTGACACAGCTCTGTTGGCGAAACCATAGCAGTCGTGGTACGATCGGTTGACCTACAGTTGGCAGTAGATTCACTTATACCATAGAAAAACTAACCAGATACCTGGTTAGTTTTTCTATGCTTATACATAATTTAATAGAACTTCACTAAGATTAGGCCTATTACTTTCAAAATGGGATGAATTTTATCATAAAAATAAATATATTTGTGTTTCTATTCCATCAAAATAATAGCTAATAATCCTCAACGTCTATTCGCCAATAAAGAAAACTACAAAACCATGTTGAATCCAAGAAAGCGGAACAAATCAACAAACTGTTCATTTCCCATGGCACCAGAGGTTGTCCGTCATAACCCGTTGTTTCTTGCCATAAACAGCAGATAGCACTGCGGACCGTCCCCCGTTACCGAAGAGGTAACGACTCAGAAAGAACCTCACTGCTAATCATGTCCGCCCGCCGTTGTTTCCGTCGCTTTCACCTTTCTCTTGCCGTAATTTTTATCACTGAATCTAGTCTCGCCATTTGCAAGGTTGGAGTTAATTGCGTACGTTTCTCTAAGGAAGACATTTGTTGGACATGAGTTGAAATTGCAGTGGAGAAATTGTAAGTTTAATCTAAATGTTGCTTGCAGTTTTTTGTGACTTTTAGTTTTAGGTGTACAAAATTATTATGAAAAAACAACATAATTATGAATATTTACAAGTAAAGGAAAATCTTTAGTTTGACTTCTGGAAATGCCTTGAACCCAAATTAATCACTGTTGTACTCCCAATAACTTGCAATAAAACCCTTTACTTCTACCAGTTATTGTCTGCTTTACAATGACAACAGTTTATGACTGCCTGCCATAACCTGCGTGTAACCGTCTGCTAGTTACGCCGTTAACCGTTTTACGTAATAACCGTTTTAGGCTCACGAAATGGCAGGTCAACCGTTAAACTATATAGTTTAGGTTTGTTAGGTTTCGTCCCGAATTACAAAAAGACATTGTTGGCAGTTCAGAATGTTCAACATCGATGATAAAGTTATCGCTTTAGATGCTCAGATACCTATTAAAAACATCAAAACAGCAATTTCTATAAATGAACACAGTAAGTCTAAACCCTCTGTTTGTTTTTTACTACAATTCCACATGTTTAGCTAAAAAGTGAACATTTCCCAGCCACATCCGGGATATCGCATCCCAGTGACACGCGGTGGGCCTGTATTGTGACACGCAACGCTCCCAGAGACGACCTGACACGCGAGCCGATACGATACTTCCAGCCTACCGCTGGGGCCGTGTCACGGAATGGGCGTAGTATTCGGCATAGGCACACAATCACTCGTACATCCACTATTACATTGTTGCGTAGAGCTCCGCAATTTCAATGATATCCTTATTAAGAATTCACTGTTTGGTTCATCAGGATATAGCGGTTGAGTGAACTCGCTTTAGAGCAAAATCATTGAAGGACTAACTTCACGTAAACTTTTTAGAGTAGAACTGAAAAGTCTCTCTATCTTCGCTCGTTTACATAAACTAGAGATCGCCTCATGATAGAAATTCAACCAAAATGCCAGTTGATCTGGACCTGGACCGCGGGGTCTACCCTACGATAACTATTTATAACTGAAACATCTGTTCTTCCTGGTTTGCCAGCATTTGTTTTTACAACAGCTGTTAAATGATTAAATCTTCCATAATCAAGGAATCTAAAATAAATTAAGACAAGGTCAAGACAAGGGGTCAAGACATGCAATGCCCTCTATGCACCAGGTGTTCTTTTGCACCTATGACGTCATCATTATCATTTCCAGTAGGGCCTAATAGTTAATGGTGATGTCATAGGTGCAAAAGAACACCTGGTGCATAGATGGCGTTGCATGTCTTGACCCCTCCCTTCTCTTTATTTATTTTAGATTCCTTGCATAAGATTAACATTGAAACTTTAAAAACCTATAGGGCGTAGCCCCGTGGGCCAGTTTGAATTTAAATGCGATTCTGCTCATCTACAGAAAAATACCTTTCTAACGGTATGAATGGTTTTCTCCTACGATGTGCACAAGCTGAGAAAAAAGGAGGAAAAGAAACATGCTTGCCTATTAATATATAGATAAACTAATTTTAATCTTGTAAACAGGTTTAGTTGTAAAAACGTGTTTCTTTTGAATTCACTTTCAAAGAATTGTCCAGTTAAAAGCGAAAGAAAGTTACCTACTTTCAATCTTTTCACACAGTAATTTAAAAAACCTCTTATGAGGTGTAAAACAGGTTCACCTGAGGAGGGTTGCGAAAACTTGAGCTATTCGTTCCAGTTACTGTAACCGTTTCACCGAATAAACACAGAAGAAGCTTTGACAACATTGTAGGCCTCGCTCTGCTAGGCTGCCCACAGCCTTGGCCTAGGGCCAGGACCCCACTGTAGATTATTAATGTCTGCCATTCCGACGAGAATTAAATACCTGTGCTTCCTACGAGCGCCCCTATCTCGTTTCTACCAGCCTACTTTTAGATTTATTCGACACTTGGTTTCAGTTTGCCCGCATCTTATAATTCCCGACCATCCGTAAAAGAACGTTCGAGAAATCCGCATCTCTGGCAAACGCAAGCATCACCTCATGGTTTATTGATAAGGATTTGTTATTTTAATAAATTTATTTTTCAAACCACACACAAATACGCTCAGGTTTAACTAAGACTGCAAGTTAGAATAACATCCAAAAGTCCACTTTCAATCCGAAAAAATGTGCGTAGAAACGAAATGGCGTTTCATTGTTAATAAGCGATTACATGAGAGATATTTAGTAATTGTACCTGTCACATCAGCCTACATTGCCCTCTAACAACAACTTGTATAATTTAAAAGGCAAAAATTTATTTTCTTAATGTCCTAGCCAAAATGTTTTATTGTTTTCTTATAAATTATTATTATTATTGGATGTATTGTTTTATGAACATTTGCCTAGAATGAAATACAAGGTTTACAAGGCAAGTATAAAATATCAAGTCTGTTAGGATAAAAAGTATTACTGTACAGTTCTCGAAATTACAATAATAATTTACTAAGTTTTTAATAATTATCACATTAAAAAATTTCTCAATATTTAAAGTTAACTACTTTTGTTATACGTTAACACACGCGGGAATTTGTCGGTTTTCAGTCATTAGTTCAAATAACTTACAGGAAATACTCCAATAAAAATAACTTTTAATACATATTTAGAGGTTATAAATATTTTTTTAACTTAAGGATAAATTCTGTTTTTACCTTTTTACCAAAGAATTACATAAAATATTTTATATAATATACTACGAATGTAAACAATGAAAACGAGAAAAACTAGATGACCTCGACTTAAACTAATCCGATTAAAACACTGAATGTCTATTAAGGTTTTTTCACTTTTCTTAGCCAAATGAGACTTTAACACTGTTTAAACTATCTTGAATCACTTGTGAAATACAACCAGATAGTTTATTATAGAAAAAGACCAATTCAAATCACCTCAGTCTTATCTCCGCAATTGCACAATGCCAAGATTTGTATCACTTAAGCGGATTTGTTTCAAAGGCAAAACCACTCTGTGCTACATTCCAAATTTGGTTCAGCAAAACAAAACCAGTTCCATTACTGGATTGATTGTGTGATTGTTTCATTGGCAAGTGTCCTTCGTCCTCTACGCAGATGCTCGGTCTCTGATCGCATCTGTGTTGATGTGTGTTTGTAATTGCTTACATTAGGAGCTGTGGAGGAAACTGAGAAATTCATGGCTCCTATCTTGATTTGGTTAAGAGCTAAAATAATTTGGGTGCTGGAGAATAACAACTCATAAGTCTAGTGATATGATATTAGGGTCTAGCATAACATTAACATTGCTACAAGTCAGGGAGTGCGGCATGGATGCAGGGATCGGACTCTGCATTGCCACGGTGCGACCCCCAGCACGTCCGGCACATTTTGTGTATCGGTGCTGGGCAAACGGAGGTTCGGGCCCCGGAGTCCCGGGGTAGGGGTGTCTTATCTCCTACGGGGGGTAGACCTCCGAGGGTGTACCCGCTCCCGGCCGATGAAGGGCCGCCTCTTGCCGCACGATGCGCTGGTTACAAAACAGTATGGATTGTCAACTGCAAAACACGAATATTGGAAAGGAGAACGAACAGGCTGCTTTTAGGCGCAGCTCACTTGTGCAGAGGTCTCCGACCTCAAAGACTGGGACGCCGACGGTTGGAATTAAAACCTCCCCTCCGCCGGCCCCGTTCAAGGCTGCTGGTGTCGCTGGATCATCGGCCGTAACCGGAAAGGAGAAAGATGAGGTTGATCTGGGTATGGGTGTGACCGAGCCGGTAACACCTCTAGCCAGGATGCAAGGAATCCCTCCCAGGAAGAGCCCTCTTCGTGCGGCATTCGAGCTGCAAATGCTTCGGCAGCAGCAGGACGACGCCCACGAGGAGGAAGACTCATGTCTGAAGAAGATGAAAGTTCTTTTGAAGGAGATGGCCAAGCTCCTCCTAATTCAAAAGAACATAAACAAGGCGATAAAAGAGGGGATCCCGAAACTCGAAGATGCTCTAGAAGAAATCGAGGAATGCCGGAAAATCAGGCTAAAGGCAGTGAAGCAGGAGCGCGATGTCACGAACCGAGTCATCTCTGCTTCACCTCAAGCTCATCTGGCTGAGTCCCAGACTCAAGCCAGAAAGCGAAAGAAGAGGCAGAGCGGTTCTTCGCCGGGAAGCCCTGAGCTTATTGAGGTGGACTCAGTGCCGAGACCGGTTTTTGTCACTGCGGCATCGCAGACATCTCCTGTCCAGGCTACTGAATCCGCCCCGGGCGCTGCCGTGATTCCAGCGGCTACTCCTGCAGAGGTTCCTGCTCCGGCGGCTAATCCTGCCTTGGCAGCAAACTCTGCCTCAACACCTTTGGGGGGCTGGAAGACGCGCCTGTCTAAGAAAGAAAGGAGGAGGCAGAAGCAAGCGGAGGCAGCTTCGAAAAGTGCGTCGAGGGTGGAGCGGACGCAAGTCTCAAACCCGGTTGGGGAGGCCTCTGGCAAGTCTGTCAGAAAGCCTAAACAACCCAGGCCTAAGAAGCCCAGGACGGAGGCAATCTTGATCAAGCCCTTAGGGGGGCGATCTTTTGCCGATGTTCTGGGTCAGATTAGATCGCAGGCCAAACCGGAAGAGACCGACACCGTTATCAAGTCTATTCGGCGAACCCAGAACGGGGATGTCCTCCTCGAACTGGGGAAGTCGAGTGAAAAGATCGGTTTTGCCGCTTCCCTCAAGACTGCACTTGGGGACAAAGGCTCCATCAAGGCCCTAGAACCGAAGTGTTCGGTCGAGATTCGGGACCTTGATGTCCTCTCCACCGAAGATGAGGTGACCCGTGCGATCCAGGTGGCACTCCCGGAGATACCGGCCGATGGAGTGAGGGTATGGCTGACAAAGCCTAACCGAAGTCAACTCCGGATGGCTGTTGCTGAGATGAGCGAAAAGCACGCCAATAAGCTGCTTAGCCTTCAGCACCTCAGAGTTGGTTGGGTTAGTTGCAGGCTCAAACGGAGGGTGGTAGTTTCGAGATGCTTCCGCTGTCTCGGTTTCGGCCACTCCTCCCGAAACTGTAAAGGGCCCGACAGGAGTGCCAACTGCTTCCAGTGTGGAAGCCAAGGCCACAAACGTAAGGAATGTTCCTCGAGCCCCTCCTGCTTCCTCTGCAAGGATTCAGGCTCCAGTGCCCTCGGTCACTTACCCGGGTCTGGTCAGTGCGGTGCCTTCAGAGCCGCACTTGAACAGGCAAAAGGCAGCGGCCGGTAATTCGCATCCTCCAGGCCAACCTTCATAGATCCTGGGGAGCTGATAACCTTCTAGATCAGCTCGCCCGAGAACTTGGTGCTGACGCGCTCCTTATCAGTGAACAGTATCGGGACAGAGACCCAAACATTTGGATCTCGGACAGCCTCGGTACTGCTGCATTTTGGGCACGTAATACACGAGATGTTTTGGTGCGGAGTCACGGGCGCGGCCGAGGATTCGTCTGGGTTCGGTGTAGGGACGTGACTATCTTCAGTTGCTACCTCACACCCAACGAGGCCGTCCAGGACTTCCGCGACAAGATAGATAGCCTAGAGGAGTGCGTTCTTGGCACCACCGGGCATGTCGTCGTTGGTGGCGATTTCAACGCCAGGGCCGTCGAGTGGGGAATGCCCTCTACCAGCTCCCGGGGGAAATACATCCTGGATTTCATCGCCAGGGCCGGTCTTGTCGTCCTCAACCAGGGCGACACACCTACTTTTCGGCGCCCCGGGCAGAGAGGCACGATCCCCGACGTCACCTTTGCGTCTGAGTCGCTCCTTCCGAGGATCTCAGGCTGGAGGGTTGTGGAGGACTACACGGGTAGCGACCACCAATACATCGTTTTTGACCTGCATGATCAGGCAAATCGTCGAGTTTCCGCATCTCGGGAAGGGCCACGCCGGTGGAACACCAACAAACCGGACGTGGTCAAGTTCACCGAAGTCATCTCTCGGGGAGCGCAGGGGAATCCTGGTGAGGCTGGTGCCGAGGCACTAGTAACATCCACGATGGAACTGATCGTCTCGGCCTGCGACCAGTCTATGCCGCGAAGGAAGCCCCGACGCGACAAACAACCCGTTTACTGGTGGACTGAAGAGATTGCGGAACTCAGAAGAACATGTTTAAGAACTAGACGAGCCGCCACAAGAGCGAGAATTCCCGCAGACAGAGTTCGTAAGTCGGAGGCCTATAAAGCTGCGAGAAAATCTCTCCGCCAGGCGATAAACAGGAGCAAGGCGAATAGCTGGAGGAGACTTCGTGACGACGTTGACTCCGACCCGTGGGGCCTGGGTTACAAACTTGTAACACAGAAACTCGGCGCCCGCTCTCCACCTTCCATCATGGAGGGCGCCACCATGGTGAGGATCGTCGCTGCGTTGTTTCCTGAACATCCACAGCGACCGCTGGTGTACTTCGGACGGGTAGAGGACGTTCCACTCTTCACTTTCGAGGAGCTGGAAACCTCCGTTCTCTCCCTGAAGAGCAACAAGGCTCCTGGCCCGGACGGGATTCCCAGTGAGGCTTTAAAGAAAGTATTTTCAATTAACGCTGACTTGTTGTTGAGAATGTACAATGCCTGTTTGGTAGAAGGGGTGTTTCCGGCTCCCTGGAAAACAGCCAGGCTTGTACTGATCAGCAAGGGCAAAGGTGATCCCGAACTGCCGTCGTCCCACAGGCCTCTCTGCATGTTGGACACGGCTGGGAAGCTGTTCGAGAAGCTGATCCGTTCCCGCCTGACTTCTGCCGTGGAAGCTGCCGGGGACTTATGCCCCCGTCAGTACGGCTTCAGAAAGGGACGGTCAACGATCGACGCTGTCACCGAAGTTCAGAGAGCTGTGGAGAGAGCCGAGAGCCACAACCATTTCTCCCGCCGAGTAGTGCTTCTTGTTACGCTTGATGTCAAGAATGCCTTCAACTCGGCGAGGTGGGTCGATATGTTGGATGCGCTTCGCAACACCTTTCGTATTCCTGCATATCTGTTGCGGCTCATCGAGGATTATCTACGCTCTCGAAGCCTGATCTATGACACAAGGGACGGAACGCGGACGATGGAAGTCACTTCTGGTGCCGCACAAGGTTCAATACTCGGCCCGGATCTCTGGAACGTTGCCTATGACAGCCTCCTGAGGTCCGAGATGCCTGAGGAAACCACTTTGGTTGGGTACGCCGATGACGTCGCAGCTCTCATTGCTGCACGCAACGTTGAGCTGGCCCAACTAAAGTTGAACCGAGTTATGCGGGTTGTCAACAACTGGATGTCCGATCACGGTCTCTCGCTTGCTCTTAGTAAGACGGAGATCGTGATTCTCACGAAGAAGAGGATCGACACCGTCGTCCCGTTTAGAGTGGGAAGGGAGGTGGTCACATCAACTCGTGCCGCCAAATACCTTGGGGTTATGGTGGACACCAAGTTAAGCTGGAGGGATCAGATCTTCCGTACGGCGGACAAGGCCGCTAAGGTAGTTACTCACCTTAGTAGGCTGATGGCCAATGTCGGGGGTCCCCGATCCAGCAGAAGACGTCTGTTGATGTCCGCGGTCCAGTCCGTGCTCCTTTACGGGGCAGAGGTGTGGGCAGGCGCTCTAGATAAGGAGTGCTACAGGCTGCGACTCGCCCGGGTTCAGCGTCAAGCCGCGCTCAGGGTGTGTTCCGCTTACCGGACAGTGTCCGAGCCTGCCGTCCTGGTGGTCGCCGGAGTCATCCCTGTCAAGCTCTTGGCAGGGGAGAGGAAAGCGATTTATCAGAGACAAGGCGAGATCGGCAAGGACACGGCAAGAACAGAAGAGCGCTCCCGAACCTTCCAGCAGTGGCAACACAGCTGGGAGCACGACACCCGAGGACGATGGACTGCGCGACTTATCAAGCAGGTCCAACCATGGGTGGAACGGCGGCATGGGGAGGTGGACTACTACCTGACCCAATTTTTGACAGGTCACGGCTATTTTCGGTCGTACCTGAACCGGATGGGAAAGACCGGTTCACCGGACTGCATTTATTGCCCGGGTGTTCCCGACGATGCGGTACACACATTCTTCCGATGTCCCCGTTGGGAAGGGCCCCGCCTGGAGGCCACACAAATATTTGGTGCATTTTCGGTGGACTCGGTCTGCCAAAAGATTTTGGAGGATGAGGGCAACTGGGATTGTTTGTCACAGTTCGTCCGGGGCATCCTCCTGGAAAAGAAAACCGATCTGGACCGCGAAGTGGCCCAGATCCCTTGATAGAGCGGCTGGATAAGGAGCGAGCCCGACGGGCGTAAGCCAAATTTAGGCCTAGCCTGACGTAATGTGATAAACAATTCCAGGTTAGATTCCTAAAGAGTAGAGGAGGTTTTTTAGTGGGTAAACCCGTTTTTTAGGGGAGCCCCACACTACAGGCTGGCCACCTGTGTGCGTAATGCATTTTTCCGCCTCTCCCTCAAAAAAAAAAAAAAAAAAAAAAAAAAAAACATTGCTACAAAAAATCATGTTTAGTACGGATTCAATTTTACAAACATTCTTTACAGAAATATGAATGATTTCTTTTTAAAACCTTCTTAGACACAGTATTCGATTGTGTTCAAAAATAAACCAAATACACTATTTAAAAAATAGGATGTCATGTTAAGGCAGCTTGCCATTTGTTAGCCTTTAACGAAAAATCTTATAGTGTGAATTGTACCTTAGTAATTATTTAAGTCAGATATGACCTTGTTTACTATGCCAATGCCTCGGAGTTATAAAAAGAAAACAAAACAAAGTCCAGTTCCTTCTGACATTACAGCATTGCTATTATAATATCCAATTACTGTTCCATTTGAAAAACATGTCAGTTTCTTTTCTACCGACAGTTTCGCATAAAACAATGTCCGCAGGGGATAAGTAGTTCTGCAAATGGAAACCATCATGGAAACTTGACGTAAGAAAAGAATCGTTTTATCTACGATAGTAAAAAACTTTAGTACTTTTATGTGTCGCAAATTGATTTACATCACCTGCACTTTTTACTATTTTGATGTAAATTACTTAGAGAATGATCAATTATAAACCACTAAAATTTATATTACACATTTTTTGTTTTAAAAATAATTACAGAATGGTAATAAAATTAATTTTCAGAATACATACAATAAAATAAGAACTACGTCACTGAATTTCTAAATGCTCTAAGTATCCCTCGTAAAATGACGCTTCGCGGAATATAGTTAGTTTTTAGGTTATAGAGGCGAATGGTTTGCAGCCACGGTATTCAGGGAACCGGGCAAATTATGGTGCAAGTTGCAGAAATGATCGGTGGGCGGGCCCACAACCAGTTCTGAAAAGACTTTTTGCCTTCTGGATCTTGGAACCTGTAATTTGTGGAGGTGGTCGAAATGACCAGTTGGAGTCTATGGCTGACCGGAGTGTCTTCGCTGTTTTGTTTTATTTCCCAGATGTTGCCTACAGCTATGTTTGGTTTTTTCAGAGTGGGAGGGAGTGAAAAAATTATAGTTTGTCAAAATGAATTGAAACCAGGTTCTCGAAGCATGAATACTTTGGGGTGAGAACGTTCCTAGAACATTCTCAACATAAATTCATACGCTATTCATTCTTGCAATACTTCTAGAGATTTGTTTTGAGGGACGATCAGAAACATACGAACAACGATTTATTCTAGCCGCAACTCATCCCAATGGCCCTTATCACTCCGGACAGGCCTACTGTTTACTGTACGAATGCCTCTGGTCTCTGTTATCGATCGATGTAACCCATCCGTCTGTCAAATTCTCCTCAAGTGGCTCGGTCGAGGAGCCGGGTTGGGTCACCGCCACCTGATAAGCGCCACGAGTTTCTGGTAGCCTGACGTTATCAACGACACATCCCAGACACACAGGATTCAATTTCCGATTTCTTCACACGCTCTAGCCTCGTGGCCCATTCGGTCCGGGTATTATTTTTGGGTCGCAACCGCTGACATGTTGCGGCGCTCCGACAAAGTTCTAATGCGGAACACTCAGTGGCGGAAATAAAGTTGGCCGCTCGCACAAACGTCGCGGACTTCATTTGACGGAAAATGAAAACCGCTATTTCTGAACCGCGATCGGTCCAGATGAGGTTTCGAAATGAAAGGAACTGAGCTTCGCTTGAAACCTGCGGTTGGCTCTGGGAGTGATTTATGGTTCCGGGACAAAAATTGTGGTGTAAGAGTACTGCCGAGATGTGTTTTGAAACAGTCATGTGTTAGTAAGATGCACGAAAATATTCCGAAGATAGTAAATACATTGTTACCAAATTCCCCCCAGAAATGAAACTTTCACTGTATATAAGACTAAACATGATAAACAAAGCAATAAATGACAACACTGCATATCGAGAGGGGGTGAGGGGGGACCCACCTCTTATACGATTTCTCTAGGACTATATTAAGTACATCTTACTACACTAACAATTTAATTGTAACTATGATAGATCCTATACTCTTATACGAGCAATGTTTGCTTGTTTGCTTGCTTGCTTGCTTGCACAATTATCTCAAAAACGGCTCCGACGATTTCCTTCAAATTTTGGAATATGGGGGTTTTGGCCACCAGAAATCGATTGGAGCTGGTCCCATAGCTGGGAAAAATCCGGTTTTCGCGCTAGAGCCCTTCAAAGATCCCATGTTATCCTTATGGAAATTTTTTAACTGAACAAAAATCAGCTGATAACTGTAGATAAAATAAACCAATGTGTTACATCTTTAACCTGTGGTTTTAGGAAAATCATACCAATGTGCAGCAAACCCTCCGCCTGGCGAGTGAGCGGAGCGAACGAGCTTTGTGTGAGAAACGAAAGTAATAATTTTACCGAGCTTAAGCTCGGTCCCCCTGGTACTTATTTTTTATATCAATAGCTTTTTATGTAAATTAAAGCAACTATTGTTATAAACCAATTTATTTTTAACATGCTGTTTATTTGTTTTTATTTTTTTTTATTCAGGCCTATTTTATTTTAATAAATACTTCAAGTCAGACTTTCTCCTTACTACACTGAGGTATATCACGAGTCATATTCATGCAATTACATTTATGTAACATGTGTCGTAGCCTTTACTCAAACCTTTGCATTTTAATCTATTATTGCATGCATTCTCCATCGACCATTTGAGCGATAGATCATATACATTGTTTTCGTGGTTTCTATGAAGCTAATTTTCTTCGTCATAAAAATAGGATCTCTTAATTATTTTGTAACATGTTTTAGTGTAATAGTTCTTGAAATGTTTTATAAAACTGTTGGTGTTTTATAGGACAAAACAAGTAGGCGTATAAATTGACAACTTGAGTGCATTAGTGATAGATGGATGGCCCCTGTTCGTTAATTTGTCCAGTCCACCTCTTCCCTTCCCCAGACATTGTTTGCTTTTACTGCTTTCATCGTATTTGCCTTTTTACATGTTTGAATCTGATAATGACATCTAAAATCCCACTTTTACAAATCTCAACTCCGACCCTACGTCATTTTCTACCAATGATCGAACCCCAGCTCCCCAGTTGTGCCGGATGCCAGGTAATGGTCGGCACAACCAGACCAGACCCCGGCGTACAAGCGTGATAAACGCTATAATCAGCTATCGCCTGATCACCACCGCACAGCCGCAGCCGGCGGACGGCGGACGCTGCTCGTTACAACTCCATCAGTCTGTGTTGGGCCACCGGCCATGCAAATGCGACCAATTGAACGTGGAACGGGCATCGTTTGTTTATATAAACGTGCTATTTGCCGATGACGAAATAAAGAGTCCGTAATTCAGGCTCTGATACAACATGTGATTGGGGAATTATGTAAGCTAACAATCCTGCAGTTGTGTAAAATTGTATATTGTATAAGGGAATTTTTGTCTTTGAAGCCTGGGTTAACATTAACACTAAGGCTCTATATGTGATGTGCTCCAGGAAAAGGGACCTTATGATACATGAGACACATTTTGATTTTTTTTCACATTTTCTTGTAGAGTTTTTTATGCTGAATCCAATGGTATTTTTGAAAAAATTCTATCTTGATATTTGACAAAGTTATGGAAGTTTGAAATATAAATTTTAAAAGCGTTAGTTTTCGGTAAATCGCGTTTAAAGTTAAACAAAGTTTCACCTAATGAAACATGCATGATTTATTACTATTTTGCTACCTATTTGGTATTAAAATGTTGCAAATTTTCTTGGCAACAAAAGAAATAGGAGAATACATATTATTGAAACACTTTCTTTCATTTTGTGGCAAATGAATGACTAAGGGTAATGAAAAAAATTCAAATATTTTGAAAAAAAGTTTAGTAGTTTTCAAATTTACATTTTTTACATAACAATGTTCTGTATTATTAAATTTAAAAAAGTTATGGTGATATTGGTATTCTTATTTAAAAAAAGTGTAGGGGAAGGTCGGGTGGTATCGGACACTTAAGCTTTTTTCGATTTTCTAATTAGTGATAAAAGAAATGATAATTTACTATGCAAAATATCAAAGTTTGAAATGTTATTTATACACACATTTAATATAATAATTATTGTATGAATGAATGTATCATTTTTCCACACTTTTTCTAAACCTTACTTTTGGGCCCATTCGATTTTTGGAGGGTAGTATCGGACAGGGTTAACTACAACTGCTTGTAGCTAAAATAAAACCACTTGAAGCCTGAAAACACACTTTTATAGTGACAAATTATTTCAACACTATAAAAAAATTAACTATGAGTATACAAAAATTGTTTTCAAAAAATTATTTTCACTATCAGTTTTTTAGCTGATAACCTTAAGTCTAAATAAAGGAAATTGAGTTTCAAAGTCACAAAATTAAGATCACATTGGCTCAAAACATTGTTGTTGTTTCCATTTAAAGTCTTTTCTTCTCCTTTGCTTCGTGCCCAACACAAATATCATACACTTATAATAGAGATGGCTGTCATCAAGCTGAGCACAGTTTTCGGGAGGCCAACCCTTTCAGTGTGAAGATTGTATCCAGTTTTATTGAAATGTCTCATCACAAATAATGGAATGTGTTTCAGACCTACTTCTTTTTTCAAACTGTAATTGCCTTTTTGTGATTTTTTTTACATTTATGTCTTTTGCCTTTTTAAAAACTTTCTTATTTTCCTCCTTTGAAGGCCTTGGTCCAGTATTAATATTTTAAAGTCTACCTTTGTGCTTTTTATTTTGTTTATTTTCTTTCTTATGATGTTCGAAAACCTAAACATAAATAATGGGAGTTAATTATTGATTACGTTAAGTTTTTTACAATTATTTCAACAATTTACAACCTACCCATTCTGTCCGATACTACCCGACGCGAGCTTGTCCGATACTACCCGACTGACATGGTCAGCCATTTTGACTACCACTTCCATAATAACCAAACTAAAATAACCATTCACCTACAAAACAAAGTAAAGCCTCTTTACTATAAAATAGTGGTGTTGAATCATAAAAGAATTTACTCAGTTTAGCACACTGATGTCTCAAACATAAGTACGTGCAAAGAAATAGTCACAAAAACAAAAAGAAATGTCACAACGCAGACGATTATTGAGGCACGAAACGCATAATGGCGCTCACATAGTCTTTCTCCTTGGTGCTTCTGCTGATGTCCTAGTCAGTGCTGTCTCTAGCGGCAAAAGCTGGAAACAGCGTTTGTCCGACACTACCCGCTGTCCGATACTAGACGACCTTCCCATAAGGTAAAAAACTTTACTTCTTTTTCTTCTTCGAAGTTCCGGGTTTTTGGGCTGCTTTAGTGAAGTAGGAAAAAAAATTCCCCTCCAAACATAGTGAAATCACAGATTAAGAATACGTATGCTTAATCTATGGTGAAATATGATATTATTACTCAAAAGTCATAATTATTCCCTCCAAGAAAATACAACAGTGTATGAAATGTAAAAGGGACCTTAACTTACATCCATGCTATTCAAATGGAGTAAGTTAAGGTCCCTTTTGTTAACTGTGCAAGGGTCCAGGAAAACCGATATTTAATTGTTTTACAACTAAATAACTAAATTAAAAATAGGTTTTCTATGTGGAGAAACATATTTACTACTAATTTCAATAAAAACCTGAAAATCGATATTTTTGACCTTATTTCACAAAATGAGCTGTACTGAAAATTTTGGTCGTGTATCATAAGGTCCCTTTTCCTGGAGCACATCACATATGAGGCATACTTAGTTGCGTAGTTTCCATATTTATACTAAATTGATGTTTGTCAATCAAGAGAGTAAAGTATCTATTTGAAACTAT
Organism: Neoaliturus tenellus; assembly: GCA_030545055.2. Lineage (NCBI taxonomy): Eukaryota > Metazoa > Arthropoda > Insecta > Hemiptera > Cicadellidae > Neoaliturus > Neoaliturus tenellus. Next base: position 228,020,772 of record CM061532.1, read on the forward strand.
TGTAGGCCTACTTTATTTTCCAAAATATTGTGATATTTTCATTTAGTGAACAATTTTACAACTACAGTATAATGTAAATATAAAGTCGCACAGTTACTTATCAACCAGAGTGGGTCATACAAAATGTTTTTTATACAAAATATTTAGAACTTCGAACAGGGTTTAATTATACCTTCATAAAAATATTACCTTTGGCAAATCAAAGTTTTTATTTGATTTCTATACCTTTTTACACAACTGAAATTCAGATTGTGAATAATACACATGTTGTTCTAAAATATTCTTTAAAAATTCTAAATTTATGTAGGAAATTGGCTTATGTAATTTACATATCAATTAAATGTACAGACTATTTTGCATTATGAAAACGGCAGAATTTTAATTTCATTTAAACCATTTTCATGTCTTGACTAATAACGACCAAGTTTCCAAATAAGCATAAGTGTAAAGCAGCCTTTTGCACACTAATGTGGCGGAATTCCCCACCTTTCACCCAAAGACACAATTCGCCTGTTACTCGACTAACTCTCGTAATCTCTACTCCGGTTCAACCGACATTCTTGTGTAATACTAAGCGAAGGTTTCTGACCCGTCCAACGCGAACCCTACACGACTCTGCTCGGTGAGAAGAAAAATATTGTCTATTTTCATAAAACATTTGAAAAGAAAATTTTGCTTCAAAATATTTAATTCTTCACAAGTTAATTAAGTTTATCAATATCAGGATAGTCTTACTGTTCCAACGAATTGAAATTAGTATCAGTCACGTGAACTCATAAGAAATCTGTTTAAAAAGTCTCGCAGTACAGCAATTTTTTTCATTATTACATTATTTTTTTAACGAAGTTTGCTGCCATTCAGAGTAACTTGAAGTACACGACACGCGTCTAGTACAACAGGCCCAATTGGATAATAGCAGCTGCTACACAGGAATTTGACACCAACTGTCGTCAAATAACAGTCTTGCAGACAGGACAATTCGTGTTTTATGGTCAGAGCTAATAGTCAGAGACGTGTCGTCCATATGAAGATTTTGTTAGAGAACCGTTTTTGGCGATCAAAATTTAAACTAGTTTGAGGGAGAAATGTTTATTGTTTTAGCAAGACATATAAACTTTAATCCGTTGTAAATGATGGAATATTATATGAATCGAACATTCCTGCAATGAACCAAGGATGCGATATCCTGAATCATCTGACCTTTTCAGTAAATGCAGTCACCGGTGCTCCTGACCCATTGTTCTTCGACATATGTGGAATTAGCGAGCGTTCGTCATCGTTCCAGGGACTTGCCTCATACATTATTATTGTATTCAAATTACTTTTCCATAAACAAGGTGTGTCAATTTCACTCAAGGTGGATTTAAATAAAAGTTATCAATGGAAACGAAGAATATCATTTAATTTTTATTAAAAATTGAATACGACCTCCCTCTTAATAAATATATTGTGCTCCTTATAAATATACAAGGTGGTTGACACCCCGCTTTACTTTTTAACTATTTGAGATATTTAAAATTGGTTTTCAGCAACCTTATTGGACAATGAGGTTATTGTACCATCATTGTTGTAGCCACTCATATCCAAGAAGGTTGCCGCAAACCGATTTCAAATATCTCAAATAATTAAAAAGTTAAGGAGGGAATGTAAGTTACTTTTTTTAACTGTCCTGTATGTGAAATAAACAGTTTCTTAAAACATACCAAGCAGGATATGTTTTTAGTTTTAATAATTATCATTTGACATTATGGAAAAAAAGACATCTAAACAAATATGTACATTATAAAGCTGTAAAACAAACAAATTATTCGTTCAATATTTTATTTGTCTTGTTATGTAATAGTAACGAAAATTTAAATAAAAATACAAAAAAAATGGTTCACTGCATTTACCAAGAAAAAGAAGCAACAATGGGTGGAAACGGAAGTGCAAAAAGCCAAACACATCCGCCTTATATAAAGCAGTCTTAAATATTCATCAGGCTCACACCTCACTCAGTTCGTGACAGTAAAAGAACGAAACATAGAGGGAGCAATGAATTGTTGTTAGTGGACATCAAAACTGAACGACCATGTTTTGATACTTAAAAGATAACATTATTTTGGGGAAATGCATCCCCGTCTTCCTGTTTCCTACAATGTAGATTCTCACACCAATGTGAAAGTGGTCCCCTTGCAATGCGATGATTCATCATATAATACACACGCATGCGGGCTTAAATTCTCTATTTCGCAAGTCAAAAGGGATTTCTCATGTCCTCAACCTCAGATTATTATTATTATTTTTTTTACAGAGTATTTTAAGTTCCCTAGTGTTTTAGTAATTGCCGTAGTGATTTATACTTCAACTCAATGTTAAATCAATAAACTTACTTTAGCTCATTAATAAATGTTTGTATATTTCATAAAGCTAATAATTATTAGTTTGTTTTAAAATAATAACTATACGTAAGATAAAGAACGGAGATTATTTTTATTTCAAAATAAATAAATAATCAAAACCCACCCCGAATTGGATAATTTTGTGGTAAATCTGTAGCATATAAATTACAAAATTATAGATGGTTTATCATAATTTTGTATTTTTGAAAAGCAAAATTATTAACCGACTAAAAATTTAGAAGTTTTGTGTTTGAATATACGAGTTTTAACTAGTGGTAGTTAAAGTAGTTTTAGTGCAATTTGCTAGGGACACGTGAAAGAGTTTTTGACTTTAAAGAAGTATTCATTTGTCATAGAAATGTTTGCTAACGAGATACAATTTGCTGTGTCGGTTGCCTTTCTGGCAGCCCACTCGCCGGCCGGTTTGTATGGATGGACCTCTTTGGTCACCGAAACCACCGCCGCCGCTCATTACTCTTTTTGTTTATGATTTACAGATGAAAGCGAACATTTTCCTGGTACTTCACTTCTCCTAAGACTTCTAAGACTTCATGTTGAATTTTAATTTACTTTTCTGTAACTATTTCCTTTTGCCTTAAATACCAAACACTTCTCAATACCATTCCCTTTGAAATTCGCTTACACGTTAATCTGGATGATTTTACAATGTAATAGCAGTTTTAGATTTTAAAGTTAATTTTTAAAGTCTTTTTTTATTATTATTGACCTGAAATGTATCACTGTAAAATAATTTCCAAAATACTGTGACGAAAAATCTCATTTGATGAGAAGTTATATTAATGACATTGACAAAATATTATTTTAGAAAAATTCAATTACCTGTGAAAGATTTGAAAACGCGCATTGAAGGTCTAAGCGGATGATTATGCCATCCAAGCACTAAACCCTTGTCACCAAACCACACCAACCACAAGGTCGTAATCACAACGAAACCACTGTATCGAACTTGAACAGCTAATAAGTTGCAGGCGACCTAACGACTGGGGAGATCCAACTAGGAGACCCGCGGTTTCAGCCGAGACTACATCAAGATGGGAGCCACCAACAACGGAGGGAGATCAATGAAAACCGTCGATCAAGAACTGCCCGTCCCTCATAAACATCGAGCTTTAGGCCGATGTAATCTTACATTGAACTTGCGGCTGCGACCTTGAGATTCGTGACAAACGTTTCCTACTTCTTACAAGTTGTAATGGTTAATGTATCACCAAGCTGTTACGAAAATAGAATGAAATCAGTGCATCAAAACATGGTTGTCACTTGTTTGATGATAAACGTTCTATCAATAAACTTGCTAATTTGAGTGCAAACTGATAATGTTGCACTTGAATTCGTTAGACGTTATATAATTATTAATAAGTGTGATTTCTGTTAGTAAAGGAATTAAAATGAAGGAGAATTCAATTACGTTTAAAAGTTTGTAATATATTTAAAAGCTAATAGTTGATACGTTTTTACAAATATCTAACATTTCAAAAGTTTAACTTGTCTGATTAAAAAATAATTCTATCACTATGAAAATGACACATTTATGTACCGTATGTCTTTGGAAATTGGCTGGGTTTAAGGCTAAGCTGGCTTTGATAATGTATACGGTAAGTATGTTTGCCTTTGGATAAGTTTCAATGCACAAAGAATCTGGTGGTCACCTGTTGTAGAAAGTACATGTGTGATGAGTCACCTGCGATAATTGCATTGCCCAAGGCGGGCTGGCAATAAAAGAGGCGTCAGGAGAGTTGTATCGTGGGGAAGTCTGTTTAAGATTTGTGAATAGAAAGTAACCTCTTTACAACCGTCGCCACGCCAGTTGGCACAAACCCCATCTGGAGTATCGAGAGAGCAGGTTGCAAACGGTCACTGATATCTCTAATGTCATTCCCCGTGCTAACACTGAAATATTTGTCATAACCTTGAAAGTGTGCCAAAATTGTCAAATGTTCTGATGGTCTATGTTGCTGGAAAATATAAACAAATAGTATTATTGAAGTTATTAGATAACACATTTTTCATTGGTAACGATTACAACTGTCCGACAAACGTTTCAAAAATGAAAATTTTTCAAAAAGTGATATGATTTATTATTGCACTACGTTTATCAATTTTTTTTTTTTTTAACTTGACATGCATTGTCTTATTTTTGAATCGTGAACCGACTCATCTTATTTTTCTATCCTATTCGTGACTGTTTTGACTTCAAGGAAAACGCAAGTCTACCGAAGAATCTGCCATTATACCGTATTATTAGGTAATCATTCTTTATTGCTGTACTTAACAATGCTTTGACTGAGTAAGGTTTAAGCCATTATTTCCTTGTTCGTGCCTTCTTTTCTTCGGCCTCAGTGAAAAAAAATTACAATTTTTTAACCTCGTGCAGCCACTTAAGTTTAGTATGACATTATGTAAATGATGAAGTTTTTTATTATTATTTAAGTGTTTTACTGGCTACTAATAGTATATTTACCTATAATGTATGTAAGCCCATTTAAAACTTTAATCTTTTATGGGAGGGCACAGGAATAGTTGTGGGCAGGGTTTTTTACCATTGCTATTATACCATTGGCTAAATACTTTTTTGTTGGGGAGGGGGGGGTTGTAGTTTTTTTTATTTCATTTTATGTATCAGTTTTGTATTATTATTTGTAACAGTTGTTTTTAATTTGTTAATTTAGAACTGTTACTTTTTAACAAAGTATAGGGTTGGCTTGCAAATAAAGTAGCAGACTATAGGAGTTACTAAAAGTTATAAAAAATCTTTCACTACTCAAAAACGTAAGTCGCAAGTTTAAATCTATAATTCACAGTTCAAATACGTCTCCATCCAAATATTCTCGAGGAGGATCAAGTTTAAAAAAATACCTACAGTTCTGACTTGTTCACCCTGTTGTTTTACCGAAACCCTTACTAAACAATCTCAAGGATTACATTGATTTTTTTTTAAGAAAAGGGTTAACCACATATTACTTTGTTAGATGTATTTTGAATATATTAACATATTTTACATATAGAAATGTCAATAAAATATTTTTAAATATATAAAAGAATTTCTTACAGGTTTCATCCTTGTTTTTTCTATAATTAACTTTTTACAAAAAATAAAAGCTACTCTAAGGAAACAAAATGAAATCGAACTTCGTGCTAAGCTCACATTTGTTCTAGGATATTGTTTTAGAGAAAAATACTCTAACTCTAACCGATTTGGTGAGTTTATATTAAATTCCTGCATGTATTATGAACTATTAAAAAAAGTTAAATGCCTAAGTAATGTTTATCTAGTATTTATGTTCTAAAAATTACTATCATTTTTATAATTGAGTTGCAATTGAAATTTTTAGAATTGGAATAATATAAGACCTAATAAATGCTCTTAATAAAGTCGACTTTAATAATCTTTACGAGGTCTGAGTTTACAGGCCAATAAGTTTTATTTGTTCATCACTAATATTAAGGAAAAGAGCTCACTAACAGGGATGAGCCTAGAGATAATCTTAGAACTACACCGGCTACACTCCCACTCCGTGGAGACAATAAGACACTTGGCACAGACAATAAAGAACAATAATAAACTTATTTCCAACCACTAAACCGACGCATGATGCAAGACGACTTCTTCATATTCGTGCGTTGTCAACACAACAAGAATATCATTGCTCATCTATCTTATATTGGTTGAACTTTTATTATTGTGCCTTTATGAAATATTGACTTATGGAATTTTAACGCTGGTATTTATATTTACAATTTTCAAATTATTTGCAACAAAACAGTATGTTCAATAATAGATCAAATAATAAAAATGACAAAATATGACATTATAAAAATCTTAAATATTTTGAACCAAGAGGAAAATATCTGTACTATTTTAGTAAAGGCTGCTTTCACTCTGTTCAAAGATTTTCAGTATTAATACCCAGTGCAAGGGTTATTAACCTTTGTCTGTTGTCGAAAGCTACTTGCTCACTATTGAGAGGGGAAATTTAACCAAGAATGTGAATGTTTCTAGCTTATTAGCTTGCTCCTAAATGCCAAATATAATTTTGTTCGACATCAAGTTAGTGGCATTTATTTAATGTAATAAAATTAATTAAATTACACTTTTTAATGACAACGTTCAAAATATACTAAACTTTGACATGAATAACTAAAGAAAATTGGAGTTTTCCACTTAGCCTTCCATAACTAGGGCACTGATCAACAAATCCGTTTAAATTTCATTTCATGAAGTATCATAACCCCTAAAGATAATCGTAACTAGAAACTTAACTAGCATTAAAAAAATCACAACCAATACAAAATATAATATTTAATTTGGATATGATCAAACATCGCTGTCTAACAAATGCAGTTAAACTCTATTGAACTGCAGTATATATGCAATTTATACTCTGATGGTATTAATCTCGTTATTCCTTTTTCACCCATGATTACAACCGTCCGCTGGAGGCTAGAGGTTGGCCGGGAATAATACCAGGCCTTAGGCCTCTCTTGACAGACGGACGGACAGTCCAACATGTGGTTAAGGCCAAGGCCGAAATCAGCATTCTAACTCCGAACGGAGCTCACGCTTATCCCTAACAAGACCGTTTCCTCAGGGGATCCGTGAACAATTATATCATTATCTCATTGTTGAACACGCGATGGATTTCGTTTGTTTACTATTTGCAGCCAGTAAAACGAATATATGTGAAAGTGATTAGCCGATGTATGGAAACAATGAGCGATTAAAGGATATTTGCAATGGAAATCCTGAGGGTTTCAACATAAAGTTCTAAGATCTAAGATGATTCACTGTTTTCTTAAGAGGGGCGTTTTATAGCTTGAATTATTGATTATTTTTTACCTCCTCTCACCTTATAAAGATGTTATAGCCAAGTGGTTTTGTACTGAGTAGAATAACACAGCAAAAACTAAAACAAATCTCCAAACACAAAACAAAACATCACTTAAAGGTGGATTGTTATAGCTAGAGATACACGAATTCAGTCACCAGTTAGTTCATTCTGATTGTCAAGACAGCTGCTACAGACAGTATGTTTGTTGTGCTTTTGCCACACAGGTGTCTTTGTGGTAGAGTTCAACAAACTGAACTTATAATCGCTTTGGAAGATTCAGTAAATTATCTTTTTTACTACGCAATTCCTGATTTGCAAATTGTTGTACTTGTTTTTAATTTTAATTGTTTTTTTTTTTAGTTTTGAGTGAGTTAGTTTCCTTTATGTCATTTATTCAACTGTCATTTAATATGTTTAGAATTTAGCTCACCTTTTTTTAATTTCACTCTCTATGGAAAACCTTGGATTTTTAATGCAAAATGCTTGACTTCATATTTTTTAAAATAGCAATAAACTCAACAATTACACTCTAATTTTTTCATTTATACGAATGTACTGGTAATTATAAAATTTGTCTGGTATTTTTATTTCATTCTTTTACAATTATTGGTTTCATTTTCTGATAAAAAAATTACTTGATTAATTATTTAATGTTATTTATAATTTATACGTTAAGTAGCATTACAGTATTAAGAATCTTCCAAAAATGTTTAAAATACCTATAATTTATATATGTAAATTAAACTGATCAATGTACATAAAACACATTACTTCAACACTAATGACAATAACACGCTGTTACTCACCAGCCGGTCAGTGATCGTTGCACGGGTAGATAGAGCAGTAGAGGCACTGTTGAGCAGAACTGTCGCGGGTAGACTGGCGGTAGGCGCTACGCTCACTGCTATAACCCCTCCACGCTTGATAGTACTATCTGTGACGTCGCGGGGGTTACTCATACCCCTCCCTCTCCCCTCCCACCACATCCAGTAGGGGTTTCCTGGAGCCCCTTCCATACTAGGGGCTGTGAGCTATGTCTCACGTCACTGTAGTCTGCCTGGAATATGTTTTATGGCAAAATTACAGTTTTGGTTTTGCCAAAGTGATTTCACCTACCACACGTCTTTTGTTTTTGCACTGAGACATTGTTGTGGATCTACTGGGTCACTTGGTGAAGTTTCCACTTATGTCAAGTTTCCTTTTTTTGTTGTTTCTTTTTTTGTTTCTTGTTTTTCAAGTTTCCTTGTGTTTTCAAAGTTATATATTCAAGTTCCCTTTTCTTGTTTTTTATCGTGCTCTGTTGGATAATAGTATCCAATCCATGAAAACTAACGTAATTAATGTTTACATATTTTACTAAGTTTGATTACCAACCCCTTTTTAATCCCATTTCGTTTTATCAATGTGAATTTTTAGTCCAAATATTATATAATTATAAATGTTAATACAAATTATAACCATGCAAACAATAACATTTTTTATATCAGTTTAAATTTCACACTTATTTGTACGGATGTCCTATACTCCAATACGAGTAAGGTATAGTTGTATGTATGTATGCATTATTGTATGTATTTATGCACAATGATCTCGTAAACAGCTCAAAAGATTTTCTTCAAACTTGGCAAATTTATTTCTGGGATAAAAGTAATATTTACAGAGGTCTCTATGCTAGAAAAAATCTTATTTGGTGATAATCGTGAATTGATATTCAAAATATTTAAACATTTGCGACTGTACCTTCCATTGGGGGTGAGTATATTCACTTGCTGGAGTTAAAAATCATAAACAAATAGTTGACGAAAACTTATGACTCAACTGTCAATTTACGATCCACGTACTCCAGTATAAACATTTACAGAATAATACTATAATAAACACAATTTTTTGCTTATTTTATAATGTTGATTATGAAGGTTTAGGTAAATAAAAGTAAAATGATAAAACAACAAAACAATTTGTAGAGTTTCAATTTAATTTAATAGTAAAAGAATGTTGCCTTAGTAACAATGATAAGCAGCTATAACTACGGAGGTAGAACCCACATGTTGCAGATTTAATAGTAGTTCAATAAATTATTTATACCCGAGTGTAGCACCCTGATGCCTACATTACAACATTCTTAAAGGCGAGTGAGCGAAGCGAACGGCTCGTCTTGAATAGACGCAAGCCTTTTTGCACTTGTCATTTTAACCTATCGTTTGTACTGGCAATATTACTACGAAGGATTGTTTCGGTTTACCTAACAAGTGCTCAGTACAGTACTTAATTTTAAAACAGGAAACCTACTATAATCCCCTAAACTTTATTGACATGACACATTCCTAAGTACATGCCAGACTCCTATAAAGGACCGAATAAACTTATTTTAAGAATGATGTTTTTCTTGACAAGTATAGGGCTGAGATTTTAGTATAACACTCAGGTTTTAGTAAGGAACAACCTGTAAGGGGCAAAGCATTAGTAGGAACAACCTGCACAGAATAATTAATTTACCTTCAGACATAGCAGAAAACCACAATGTGGCGTGGATAATTCAGAGTAATTATAACGGTGTGTATGCAAATCTGTACATAGCAGATACTTCAATGTCTTTTCTGCACTTTCTCACAGCAGTTGGTGAAGAGAAGGATACGATCTGGGGAGAGGGCGGTGGAGCGAGGAGCGCAACCTTGGCCGTGCTACGTAACACAAGATGAAAAAAGCCGTGAGTAACTCGAGCCAGGCATACCCCAATGCCACTCGAGTGTCCGCAGGTTGGGCAGCCTGGCACACAGCGATCCCACTCCTCGGAACTTGGAAATTGTGCTATAGATAGAAATATTATCACGCCACTCAACTTTAAAAAATTCTTATAGTTATTAATTCTTAACACAACAATAAAACTCATCTCTCTCAAGTTCTTGGATATTTTTTATAGACTGTAATATCATCATATTAGTGTACTTTCGAAATCGAGCAATGTGAGGATGAACACTATAGCCCGTTTTATAAACTTGATCGTTGAAGGGAGAGATGGTGGAGGAGGTTTGTTTATCCTTGCTAATATCCCATTGGCTAAAATTCTTTGGGTTTTTTTGTTGCTCTTGTTTTATTTATTTCACTGCTGCATACTATCTGGTAAATTTCACATCACAACATTTTGTGTATCAGTTTTATAAGAGTATTGGTAACAGTTGTTTTTTTAATCAGTTTACTTTAGAACTGTTACTTTTTAGCAAGGCAGATGTTTGGCTTTAAAAAATAACAGCTGACTAGGAGTTACTGAAAGACATGAAAACTTACCAGGGATCGTACACTGGTCGAAATTCGACCAAACATTTAGTTGATCTTGAGCCAATTTTCTCCATAGAATGATATATTAACATTGCAACTTTGAAAGCCTGTAGGGTGAAGTCCTAAAAGGAGTCTACAGGACACCACCTTTCTAACGTAATGCTCGGATTTCTCCTACGATATCCTCATTCTGAGATAAAAGAGGGAAAGAAACATGCTTGCCTATTAGGCCTATTAAAACTTATTAAAACGTTATTTAAGAAAATCTGATACTCGGTACATGTTTGTCAGGCGTTTGAAATTTTTTGTTTACTAATGCTCTCCCCCACCCCAATATTCTCTAGAATGATCAAGTTTTTAAAAACGGCCTAAAAACTCATCTCCCATAAGGTCTTATGAATTATTGTGCAGCCTGGAACACAGCAACTTTCCACTTCGCAGATTTGTACATTGTTCAACCCTACATAATCAGGATGGCGACAGTACCACTAGTATTTCGGAAATTCTTGGAACACGTCATCCTCTTCGCTCAGTTGTCCACCAATCGATGTTCTCGATTGGTGGACAACTATAATTTTAGTTAATGTGTATTAGGAAAAGCTGAATATCTTAAAAGTCTGTTGATATCCCGGCAATCGAACCCGTGACCCTTGAAATGAAAACGCTAAGCATTAGGTTAGCAAGACACCCATCATAACGCTAATGTTTAAATGTTAAAATAACTTGACATTTTAGGTTTGGGTCAGATTTTTAGTTTAGGGTCAAGAACTTCAAAATGGCTATGTCAGTAGGTGTGGTTTCCTAACTCCCTTACGTTCCTTATTCTAGAAAGTTGTCAATAACAATGTTTGCAGCTGGGATAAGTATAATTTATCCTAAATATATTCCGGTTCTTGCTCATAAATTTAAGGTTGAACCTAAATTACGGTAGGGGAAAAACAGAAAAGTTTAATTTAAATAAGTGTTTTATGAAACTTTTACACAAGTAATTGTACTTTACTTTCTTACGGACTTGAAAATTTGTGTATAGCCTGGGCAACCACTATTCTCTATATAAGTTAACTCAGGTTTTTAAATTATTGCAAAGCCTGAAATATTAAGACAAAAATGTAATCGTCCGTAGCTTTACTTTTCTTTCCCAATGTTTCTAATATTTATATATAAATGTTTTTATTATTATTAATATTATTTTTGGTTAAAGTTTTATTATAATTTAATCTTCTTAGAAAAAAATCGTTTCTAATAAAAGGTGTAGAAATTCGATCATTTTTTATATAAGTGAAGAAAGGATTAGAGCAAAAATCTAGATATACGTTTTAACATTGCACTTTACAACATTTTATTAAAGAAAGAAGCTCGGCTCCCCGATAACTTACTAACTACGAAAAAAGTCAAAAAAATTGTTTTCAAAACCATTGACTTATTAATTTTGTGAGGCAAATTAAATCGATTAATTACACGTATAAAAATGTACTGATTCAAAAAGATCTACTATAGTTAGTTAAAGTTTAACAGACACAATGTTTAAAACACGAAAAAAGTAATTCTCTACAAAGCAATAACTTCTGTTACAGTTACTTGTCATAAAGTTTCAATTTGTATTAATGAACAATGACAAATCCCTGATCAGAAACTATGGAAGTTTTGTTAGTTATTAAAAAGTTACTAAATTCCACTACCCAACACCACAACTTAGTATAGAAAAGAGTTGATTAAAATAATGATATGCAGTTTCAATATTAGAATAATATAACAGGCACTGATTTACCATTAATCAAGAAAATCTTTATTTATGGAAATAATACTTTAATTTAAGTTAATGCTTTAACTGTTATGAGATAACAATCCGAAAATAAGTTTTAGTATACTAAAACAGAAACAAAAACATGCTTCATCGTTTAATGAATGCATGACAACCAATTAACACAAGTCTTGTTATTCCATACATGGGTACACAGGTGATGTACTCGTGCCATTAGAAAACAGTGGATTGTTGAGTGTGTCAAAACAAACTCACAACACAAACAACACGGGACAAATAGCCACTGGGAACACTGGGTTCGTTACTGCAGACTGGTCGTTACATCTGGTACAGCAGTAATATAGCTGGAGCTTTCCGTTAAACTTGAGTTGACGTAAAAAAGAAAAGGGAAAATTTAAGTCAAATTTACAAGATTTGTTACACATATGAGAAGATATATATTTTTTATTCCTCTACATACGAGAAAACAAACAAAAAAACATTCAAAAAGCTAAACTAGCAATTAATGGTGTTTTATAGAATTAAAAATATAAATATCTAAAAATTTAAATAACTATTTAATTTCGAAGTAAAACACACAAACCAAGTGTCACTTAACATTATATAAGAGACATTATCTAACATTATTCGTATTGTTAAAAACTTCTAAAAGAAACTCCTTAAAAAAGCAGTGATCAACACTAGCTTTCGGATTTTTTCTACATTATTTATGATACACAATTGGTATACAACTACAAATTACAATGAAATATTAGATATTTTTGAAATAAATCTGTATAGTACCTATAATTAATTGAAGAAAAGGAACTGTAACACATTTAAAAGCATAGATTTTTAATTTGTACTCCTATAAACAATTACAGTTATTCTAGTATACAGTACTTGTTGCTCGAAATCGAACAGTTTAATTTAGATTAAAATGTTACTTTTATGATAAAAAATGTTACTTTTAGTCCTAACTTAATTCCTCCCGTCCAATCCAATATTGCGGTTATCAGTACACAAAACCACAGTACTTAATTAAACTTATAAATTAACAGATGTTTTAAATACTCAACTCAATCCCAATGTTATTCTTCTGGGAAAATTTAAAATTTCAATTGTGGATAGGCTTAGCATCTTTACTTTAAGTCCAATTTTCATCTTTTTTTTAATGAAAACAACTACAGACCAAGCTCTATCTAAAGACACTAAAATATTGAAAATTGTAAGAGGTATTTTTTTAACAAAAAAATCGTTAGCGTATTATTAAGTTTAAGTATAAATATGTAAAGTTGAGAAAAACTGCATTGTATGAGTCTTATTTGAAAAAAAAGTCACTATAATAGAACTGATACATTCAGCACATTAAAGGCACACAGTTTTGATTATTCAAACCGGTTACTGAGAATCCCCCTCCCCCCTCTTATGACGTAGTGTCTGCGATATCGCCTTACAGTTACTCCACTACAACCTGATACTCTCAAGGGAATCCCTTCACCTACGTTCATTCATGACCCTTCCATTCAAGATGATCAGTTCGCCGAATGGAAACTTCCACGGCGGTCTGCAGGGTTACTCATTCGACGAGGAGAATTAATGAAAAAACTACCAATAAAAAGATGTAGAACTTAACGATCATTATTCCTTAAACGAAAATGTAATTCAAAATAAAACTAAATTATATTAATTTTAAGATTATATATAAGTGTTTGCAGGTTATCGTTTATAAGGTAAACTATGTATCACTAAATTTTAATTTACGAGTTTCAGCTCTTTAAAATCATAAAATAAAATTGCCCTAAAGAATTTACAAACATCAAATATACTTTTAAGTTTACAGTTGGGATGTATTTTTGACAGTAGGGCTAGGTATTATAAGCCCTAGTTCAATTACACTGGCACTTTTAATTTCTTATTAATAAGTTGTACAAATGGTTTCATCCTGATCTCAATTGATGAAACAACTAAATAAATAGTTTAGTAAATTTGTAGTTGTATACAAGATTTTAAGGGCACTTGAGATTGTACTGGTAAATTAATCTTAAACTTCTATTCTAACCATAAGGCAAGACAAAGACTTATCAATGACGTCACTGATTAAGGAAGCTCTGATAAGTACAGGTAATGTCAGTACAAGACCTTGGGATTAGATCACCTGGGTTACAAAACGCTTAAATAAGCTTATCACTTCTCTAAAATGATTGGGTTTGTTCATTATCCTTTCATAATATTTTCATGTATAATTTAGCTAACTCAAATGTACGAAAAACAACAAACAGTAGTTAGGCGATTCTTTATTCTTAAGAAGTATTACTTTCATTCAATTGTTGTACTTAACAACCAAACATACTTTCTAAACATAAACAGTTTAATCACTTTAAAAAATTGTTTGCTAAATATAATATCATAGCATTGATTTAACAGATACATCGTATTTTATATTATGAAATAGTAGATTTTAATTTGAATGTAAAATACCTTCATTCTAATATTGTAAATGGTAAAATGAATTTGCTGTTTTGTTGTATCTTCACTTTTAACACTACTGATCATATTGAACCAACGTTTTCAAGAATAAAAGAAAAACATTTGAGTTTATTAAAGTCTTATTTTTTATTTTTACTCATAGTATGGTAAAGCATCCCCCTCTCTAATGTTTTTTAAAGTTCCCATGTTATTCTTATTAGCAGTTTAGCAAATTCAAGTTTCGTTTGGCAAAATATTATTTTATCCGCTTAAACAGGTATTATTTTTGAATAGTTGTTTTTCTTCAAGGAGTGAGAGAGAGGCGAGAGCGAATTTACTCTTTGAGGCTTAAATTTATTGTAAACATCAACGGGGGCAAATCCACATGTAAAAGCTAATACATGTATCTAGTAAATCCAAACATTAGCTTGGTAATCACATCACTAGAAACTTTACAATGCTCACTACTCCGAATTCCTCTATTAGTCAGGGCTGTTAAGATAGTTAGTTCCAATGTGCTTCTCCCTGTCCCTCGCTCAATGAAGGGGAAGTGATCAAATCATCATTAATTGCCCAATTGTTCCAAACTGTTACTCACAGCGCACTAAAATTAAATTGTTTCAGAAGACGGGCAGTCCTGCTAGTGTTCCATTTAAAAGTGCATCTAGTTTGTCTTTATACGTATGTTGTGCATTGAGGGCAAAGAACATCTCTGTTAAAAGATACAAAGTATCATTTATAATCCACAAATATACCTAATAGAAGTTAGGAAGTTATTTTATAGAAGCCAACTATATTTTATAGGCATCATAGAAGTTAGTAAGTTTTGGAATCGTATTGGTGATCATTAAATAATTTAAACTTTTCTTATCATAATATTATTTGCTCTGAATCACAGATCTAAATCACCATGTGGTATCCGTATAAACATGTAATTAGATCACTCTGAGATTAACTTCCGGTCAGCTTATGTACAGTTTGCTTACGGTCAACAAATTTAGAAAGCGTATTTGCTAATCTGATTAACCAGCAGGACATTCGCATTCCTAATCTATATTTGCGCCCACCCTGGTCCCGTTTACCCGCAGACTAAGGGTCAACGCACCCACTAATCTTTAAGGTGGACCTTGTTCTTGTTTTCACTGTGAATTTGTACATCACTTTACTTAAAATTAATTAAAAACTGATAGAAATAGGGTACGTTTTTTGTTAGAAAGAAATTTCTTCAATCCTTAAAATATAATTTAGTTATAGTAATATATAATCGTTGTTTAAATACTTGGTTGAGTTTTTCTTCTTCCTCTTACTATCCGCATTGTGGTATACGTTAGTTGGGTTTATTAGCCTAGTGTAGTTGGTTTAGTTATACAGTTAACTAAGTTTATAAGCTACAAAAGCTGTGTACGCTTCATTTCTAATTCAGAATTTTTTAAATGGCTATAAATATTCAAACGTACTTCCAAGCACATTATCATTGTAATGTGATGTACTTTATAGTGCAATTTAAAAATTCATCTCTCGACATGAAATATGGGTTGCAAGCTGTAACTTTTTAATTTAAAATAGCAAACCCTATTAAGTAGCATAGATTTGGAATGAAAACGAATGTTAAAAAACGTACTTCAAATTGATGATGTGCTTGAAAAAAGTAAGCAAACTTGGCAATAAAATCATAAAAAATAATTTAAAAAAAAAACATAAAAAACAATAATGACTCAATAACTTTTGACTTAATGATTCGTTTGAGGTCGGGTTTGTGGTAAATTGATCATCAAATATGAAAACCAAAAACGATTATCAACATGTTATATGATTCAAATACATATGTTTTGACTTCCTTTTGGGTACGTCCCTTTCTAGAAGATTTACAATAGTTTCAATTCTTCTGTCCCATTGTAAATTGCGTCACGAAAAATAAAATAAAGCTATACGGTTATGTCAAGTTTAATCTTAATTTTTTCTTGGAGGGAAAACAAGTATTAGCTGTGGCCAGCAAACAATCCTAATCAAACCTGCAGCAAAAGGAAGTCACCACGACCCGCGGCGGCGCGGTGCATGCCTCATGTGACCTAGCTAGCTCTCGGACACCCTGGTTTGCACGCTGTCCATGCTCTCTGGCTCTAGTGCTGCTTTATATGCGGCCGCGGCGCCCCATCAGCTTGCCTTCGAGTATCATTGAAGCCGTTTCCTACCTGAAGATGCGCGATGAATGTGTTTTCAAACAGAGTAGTGGTGTTTTAAATGCGTATTGTTGTTAGGGGATAATTTATATCTCCCTAATTGTTATACAGTAGACAAATACAGAATGGGCTATAAACATGTATTTTTCAAAATTGATCACGTTGTTATCATGTGTTGTATTTACAACAACATAACAACCATATCTGATCGTTAATACATAAAGGTAATTAGAAACAAGAGAGTTTTTAGTAGCTTAGAGCAGTATCTCATCTAAATAATTAAAGGACAAAGAGAAAATCTTAAAAATGGATCCATGAAGTAAATGTAAAATATAAAGTAGTAGATTATTGCGGACATTTTCCATCACTTTAGAGAGACTTAAGAGACTTTATTTGAAACACCGACGCACTCTGTGGTGAGTATGACTGAAGGGGTGAGTGTGATGATTGTGATTGATCAGATGAGGTGTAGCTTTGTTACTTAAGAAAAAATCAGCAGTTTTATTTGTTAGGATCATTTAATAACCCAATGACCAAAGGCAGCTGGGTCCAGTATCAAACCATCAAAAAGCAATATTTTTTGTCAGGATAAAACCGACAACCTTGAAATTCAAAGGCGAGCTCTTTAACCACTCAGCTATCCAGCCAGTTCTCTGTTTTAGTAATAATTTGTTTTATTAATCAGCGATGGAAAATGTCAGCAATAATTTACCAAACAATAACTTAAATTTTCAGTTTTCCAAATAGCTGAACACAATATTAAATCGGATGACAACAGTAGTTAACCACAAGACTATGTGCTGATAAATCTAATATCACAAAACATAAAAAATATTCACAAACTTCGAGTCCTTTTAATGATTGACTATGATGATTATTTAGTTATAATCTGTCCGGAACGCGTTTTATTCAAGTCCCAATCCAAATCCCCTATCTATCACACGGTGCTGACAGGCATCACGACCATGAATGCGTGTGTTTGTGTCGGTTGCATGTGGCATGTGTGGTCCCTAAATTGATCCTAATGACGGTTTGTTGGGGGAAGAGTTACTACACCGTAACCGCATCTGCATACAATAGTGCGATAGTTCCACCTGTTGCCATACTTACGCTGCTCTGCCGTCTCTATTTTCGACTAGAAATATTTCCAATTAATTGTTACATTCTTGGTCATAAGTTTATTTTGGCATCCAACAAAGGAATCTGGTAAAAGGGTATTATAAACACTTTTAATGAGACCAGTCCAGAAAAATTTTGGTTGTTATACATTTTAGGTTTCATGAGTTGGACCTCATGAAATTGAGTCCAAGTCCAAGATGCTAAAATTGTTAGTTCAATTTATCTGACTTTTGTATTTTAACTACATAAATATTAAAATATTACAAAACGTTTACATACTAACTACCGGTGTTTTAGCGATGATTACCCTATAGGAACCATATTATTTTGAATTTTGACACCTAATCTTACCCTAAAAGTATGAACTATTATTTATTTTTGTTTTAAACTAAAAGTTTTAGTTATACAATCAACTAACCATATTAAAATTTTACTAGGCCACTAAAATACACTTTCAGAAATGTTAGCTTAAGCATTTTACACATTTGGGTTAAAAACCTAAATTGCCCTATCAAGAATTTACCAAGAACGTGACGTAGTGTTCTCGCAAAAAGAGAAACTTTTTAATGACTCACTGGACAGAATTCGCACAAGCACCTCTGGTACCGGTGTACCGTAGGTGCCGGCTGTGGTGGGAGGAACGGGGTTCCCCGGATTTCCAGGAGGTTCCAGCGGCAGTCCAGTGACCCGCTGGAGCTGGAGCTGGAGTCAGCTGATCGCGTGACTGGAGGAAGGACTGGCTCAAGGTCAAGGGAACAAAGGAGGTGTAATAGCTGCCACAACAACTGTCTCGCTGTCTCGCTCCGTTCCATGGATCCTGAAGCGGGCTGCACTCGAGGGCTCGGCCTGTATTGTGTGGTGTGGGTGACTTTGAATTAGTTATAGACACAGACAACCTACGGTGATTTAACAGTGCTGTATTCTCATTTCTTACCACTTTAGGGCTTTAAAGAAACACGCATGTGCTATTAAATGTAAGAAAGACCCTGATGTTCAAATTGGCTGTTGATATAGAGGTTTCATTATAGATTCGGCAAGGAAAAAACATAAGTAAACATAATCAGTGTTGAAACAATACAAAATTGCAATGGAAATTTTTTTAATCTGGTGGTACATTTTTTATCGACGAAATGTAGCCTACATCATTGAATGTGCTATGTGAGAAATAGTGACCATAGTTTTCATTAGGAGTTTATTTAAGTAGTTTTGAAATTCCTAGTATTTTCTTTTAAGGAATTCTTTTAAGTTATTTTTTGTTAGAAACCACAAATTGTAATGAAATTATGAAATACTTTTGTCTTATTAAATGTTTAACCCAGATAATAATGTCATTCTTCAAGTTACAAATAAATATTGTTGATAATTCAACAGAGAAATCAAACTCTCCCTGTGCGATCCTGTTCATCGAGAGTGACAGTCAGAACGGCACATCAACAATGGTAGACGAGAGCGTAGGCCAGTGTTGCTGTGTTGTTGCAGGAAGTCCAATAAGCTCGGTTGTTCTTACTCGCTAGTTGGCGGCTGCTATTCTTAAACATGATGTCTACTACCTTTCTTGATATCAAAATCCTCCTCCCTTTTCAAGTGGAAAAAGTATGCATATACTACGGTATTTTAATAATTTGCTTTTTTTATTAATTTTTGTTGTTGATTTTTATAACTGGCTGATGCAAAGTTAGTTACCATACATTTATTAACTCTTGAAGAATATTGAACAAAACGTCTCTCAAGAAACCTATCTGTATTATGCCTTACAATACATTAATAGAGGCCGTAACAATTTTGTTACAGAATTCAGGCGGAAGTTTCATAATATTTTGCCGCTGTCCTATACAGCTCTAATCAGTATTATTGACTGTAAACCAATCATCGGCTAGCTTTCTCCTTCCGCGCGATCAGTAAGGAAATTATTATCTGAAACGAATCCACGGACTGTTATGGTTCTCATTCCGCAAATACATTACAAACCGATTATCCCGCTGGCTAGCCTAGCACTCAATTATTCTAACGAAACTTAAATTATAAATGTTTAAGGCGAAAAACTGTATAATGTGCCAAAAAATTGTATTAGATACATTCACTAATCAGAGCAACTTTAATTTGTAGTCTTTTACAAAAATTGCTTACATCTCACCCTTGTAATGGAATGTTTTTCGCATACAACAGAGAATAAACAAGATAAATAGTTTGTAAAATTTGTTGTCTAGCAAGGTCATTGATATATTTCTTACAATTCTAATTGTATGGTATGAGCTTATAAGACAGCACTAATGTATTACGTTTTCAAGCAATGGTACTTTCTTTTACGTCATACTGAACAAAGGCGGATATTATTACTGTACGAAGAGGTCGCCTAAATGCAGTCAAGAGTCCAAATCCACTCCACGACCTGTGTGAGGTTACCGCTCTGCGAGATAGGAAAGTAAGGAGAGAGCTCTTCCTTGATTCAGATCTTCTTAATTGCTTGTCCCTAGCTGTGATTCTACCAGACAATAGATTGACAGTGAAAACTGCTTCCCATAATCTACTTCTTTTGAATCAGAGATTTGGATTAATTTCATACAAAATTGGTAACTATTTATAAATAAATTTTATAATAAAGATATTGAGATTTATTTTTTAATAATTTTTTTCTATTGCGAGAGTTTGTTAAAACGTTTGAATTAATGTTGTTAGTTGTCAATTAATTCAAATACTGTTAAAATACCTAGAGTGGTAAATACTCTAGGTAAACATTAACACCTGTTGTGCTGTTGACGATGGAGGCTAATTGATTTACACCTCACGAGACTGTAAAATTAATTCTTATCATTCTGCACAAAAGCCTGTTTTTTGTTCTCTCAATAGTACCAAAACCGGTTCTTTTTTGTCCTAGGACTGAAAAATCATCTGGAGAATTTTTTAGGTCCTAGGACTAAAAAGTCAGACGTTTTCTAGGTGTTTATTATTGATTTTATTAATGTTGAGGAGCAGAATGTTGAAATTCAAATGTTATAAAGAGCATTGTTTGTAAATAACAGAAATGTAAACACTGCATATAACTTACATTGTAAAATCCCGAATATACAACTTTATAGTTAATATTTTTAACGATTAAAAAGTCTAATTTCGCATTATGACAAAAAACGTTGTTCATCACTCGGAGCAAAAGTGTCTTTTTGATGCTTAAACGTTTTTAAAAACGCGATTGCGCACCAAAAAGACCCACTTTTGCTCCTAGTGATGAAAACTACTATTAATGTAGCTCAAGATATACATAATCCATGTTGTACAACATCACCAAACAGTATTTACATATGCAGGCAAATAATGAATATTTTGGGACTTTTATGTTATTACGTTTTTAATATTAATTTGTCAAATAATAAATACCGAAATACGTAAGTTGTAATAGTACCGTACAGTATAGCCTAGGTAATATCACAGGACGAGTGCCCAATGAACGAAATTTATTTTAATAAAATCACAGAAATAAATTAAAGAACATCTCTAGGAAGTTAAATACATACTTTTAATCTTAGCAATTTTAAAACAGGTGTTATTTTGATGAATTTAAAGATGTTTTTGTGAACAAAACAGACAAATTTCAACCCAAAAATAATTAAGTCCTCGCGAAGTGTACAGTTTCCCTCTGCTCCAGTTAGTTGACCTCTTTACTTTAACAGTATGAATCTGAAATAATGATATTTTGGTTCTCCTTGGAGGCAAGCTAATGTTATAAAAAGGCAGTTAACAAATTAGAGGGAGCGGCTGCTTCCAATTTTGAGGGGGGGGGGTGAGTACTATCGCGTGCTCCGGTGTAATTATCCCCCCCCCCCCTTCTCTTCCAAAAACTAACCCATCACCAAAAGGGTGTGCCTCTTACGCTTGTTCCTCTTAAATGACTACGTCGCCGTAGCCCTTGACGTCACTGACATCACAGTTATGTTATACATTTTTACTTAAAAAAAATTTGAAAACAGGACTAAAGCACTCTTATTTGTAGTCCTGGGGTCATACACGTAGGGGTAGGATACAAAAGAAATTTAATTAAACTACTATTTTAAATCGATTGAAAAAAAATAGTAGGGGGATGCATTTACGAATGAAACAAAATGCGAGAGTATGGACTCACCTTGTAAATAAAGAACAAGTAATACCCACTAAACCCTCCATGGGCCGCGGAGATCCATGCAAGAACCTTTTCCGATGAATTAATTGGATAAATTCATGTTACATTGTTGAATATAATGGTTATTCTATCTTTGTGATTCATAATACAATTTACTATTTATACTTTTACTGAACCACTCTTACGCTGCTGTGGTTACCCATGCTTCAGAATAATGTTAAATAATAAACCGTCCACACCAATTATTCACGCTGACGCTATTGTTTGTTCTTTATAGTTACTCCTTCCTGTTGTTATACCACTGTGCAGTTGTTAAGTTAGTACTTAGGTTTTTATTGTTTATTAAGGCTGAAAACAAATTGTTTAGTCAATAAGGATGTTTTATTGGCGTTGCTTCATTTAAGTAAATTTCTGGAATATTTTAAACACAGGTTTATGAATAATAACTTCTGATGACAAAATTAATTTATTTACTGTTTTATAAAAGGAACACATTATAAAATTTAATTTTTAGATTGTGAATAGAGCTTCAATGTCCGACCGATTAATGTCAGTCTTGATGAGTGTGTCTCGCTGGCGCCAGCGATGGCTTTGTTGTACCGACATGACATCATTGTTATCAAAATACAACTGATAACCAGTCTAATTCTCAACCTTAGTTTTGTAACCCGATGACAACATTTTTTAGCAACGTATAATCAATGGCTATTTATTTTTTGATATTCAGATAAGATATCTTTGAAAAAGAACTGTAGCAATTCAAAGTATATTTCGATGTGGCCTACTCAAAAAATGTGTGATGTATTTGAGAACAAATAAATCAATAGCATAGTTGTCATATCAATGAGTGTAACTTAATATTTTAACGTAAAATGATATGTATTTTATGTGTTGTATAGGAAATTTACAAAAATATAGGGTATGTAGTTACCTAAAAACATTTGATTTCCATTCTATCAAGTGCTATGCTTTTTGTTGGCGAAACTTTTGCATACATTTAAAGACCAGATGTACTCTATCTCCAGTTTAGTATAGTTTTAGAATTTAATGTCTATATTTGTACTATAATATGTCCTATGGCAGTTCGCCTCATTTGTAACTTTACAGCTTATGGAAATCTATATTAATAAAATTAGAGTTTTGTCTGTACGTTGCTTAGAATTTTGAAATTTTTGGTTATTTTTACTTTTTATGCATAACAGAATCCAAAATCGGTGTCATCTAAATTTCTTTCCCTCTGTCTGTCTGTCTCTCTCTCTGTCATTCTGTCTGTAACGCTCATGGGTCCTATTTTGTCCTCTTTTCACTGGATAACGACTTTACCTAGGGGTCTAAATTTTTTTCATGTCATAGACTAGAGTGGTGTGAAGGTTCATTACAACTTTAATTGACTTAGCGACCTTAGGGCTTTGCCCCATAGTATGTCAAAGTAGCCAAGTTGTGCTAAAATACCAATCTTTAATCTCTTTTCACACGACAAGGGCTTTAGTAAATGATATGAAAATTTTTATTATTGTGAAATGTTGAAATTAGAACGATTTTAGCTGCTCTAAAGCATCGTTCGTCAAAAAGGCTCTCCCTCATAGTAAAAGAAATATTCAATGTTAATCTTATGGGAATATTTAATTCTACCTTTTTATCTATGCTCTTTAATCAGCTGGATTAGACAGTTTGTCATTTTCACCACAGATGGCAACACTTAAAATTTTAAATACAGACTCTTTCATATCTAACCCTTTAACTTTTCACTGGCCTAAATACAGTGAATAAAGTCAACTAATTCTTGGTTCTAAATATGAATATTAAAATAATTTATGGAAATTATTACAAAACGAGTTTTGACCCTTAAATCTTAAAATGTTTCTTATTATCATTACAAACTAATTTTAGTTCCCAATTTAGCTTTCATTGCACTTTCTGACAAAAAGAGGTGTATTTTATCAAACACAACATGTAGTTAAAACCAATGAGGTTTATAAATTGCTCAATTTTTCAAGTAGTTCGGGTATAGACGGGGCAATATTAATGTGTAAAAGCTTAATGAGTAGGTTCTTATGAACAAGGAACCTAAAATAAATAAAGAGAAGGTAGGGGTCAAGACACGCAACGCCCTCTATGCACCAGGTGTTTTTGCACCTGTGACGTCATCATTAGCATTAACATTATAAGTAAATGGTGATGTCATAGGTGCAAAAGAAAACTTGGTGCGAAGAGGGCGTTGCATGTCTTGACCCCTACCTTGTCTTTATTTATTTTAGATTCCTTGCTTATGAAGAAGTGAGAAAGTCGCTCAAAAAACACTCATAGTACCACTGTAATTTTCATTCAAGGATCATGCTGATTGGTTGAATGGAATCAGATGGTTTAAGAACATATTTGCAGAAGTTTGTTATTGTTTTTTATTTTGTGTAAACAAACAAATATACTTATTTTGACATTTAGAAGGTAAAAAGAACGCTTCCCGTGGCAATAAGGAAAAGTAATCCCACCATCAATGCTTTTCTCCGTTTTTCGACATAACTTTTTAACATGGGATGTCACTATTTATTCGGTTTTGTATACATTGGCAACACATGAGGTTTTAGGTAAATAGGTAAAGTCTAAAGACAAAAAAATTGAATTAAGTAAACCTAATATCTACACTGCGGTGCGGTGGCTATACGTTACTGACAGATGTTGCGTTGTTTTACTTGGTTTGGGAATTAAAATGTTAACTAATTTTGAATTTAGATTTAATATTGTACATGTCTGTACATATCATTCATGGGTAGAACAAGATGCAGGGGTTCAATACATTGGATTTGGCATATAGCTATCGTCACACCCAATCAAGGATTCAATATTAGATTTCATAAGAATCTATAATATTTTTTACAAGTCTGAGTTTTCTTAAATCTTCTATAAGTTTAAACTCATAGAACTATAAAGTAAATCACCATACGAATATAAATGTTTAATCAAACTGCAACAAAACCATTAATAGAAATAACTTCTAGACTAAATGAGAAATGGATTTAACAAGATTTTGACAAATTTGCCTGGTAGCTATTAAGCATAAAACTTGATATCTAGATACGTTAGAATGAACCAACTGAAGGTTATGAATTTGTGAAATCATTAATATCATTCGTTTAATAAACTGTACACACACCGCGTGCGAAGAACGGGTACTCAGCTAGTTTTGTTTAAATTTCCAACTTTAATACGTTATGCAACAGCTCTTAACGAAAATATTCCATAGATATTAAAAGCATGTTATACAGAATCGAAAATCAATTTGTTGAAATCCTCTCCCCCTGTTGAGCAAGCACGCACGCGGTGCCAGGGGGGCTGAGCCCAGAACAATGGGCGAGTGAAGGGTCCGGAGGAAGTGGAGGAAGCACAGCCGGTTGGCACCACGGAGCGTTCATCATCAGCCCCGGAATGGCGGGTAATGGCCGCCGGAAGTGGCGGAAGTCACGCCGGATACAGTCCGGCCACAATCACAGATACTCATATCAAAATAGTAATTATTTAAATTCCTCTTGTCTAGCTATTATGCTCTTCCGTTTGCCGGAAAACGCGTTTATGGGGTAGGTTTTAGTGAGTGGTACCATTGGTACAAAGTCAATGGTGGTACAGTGTTTCGTATTTTCTCCTGGTTATAATACCTAAATTTCCCCGAATATGGTTTATCTTTTGGGGGACTATGAAGTAACACTTACACTTATGAACACAAAATCTGAACTATTAGTATTCGATAATTAAAACTCTAATGAAAGAATCAGTTTATGTAGTGAAAATTGCCACACAAAACTCCTTAAAGCGCCTTTATTTTTTTTTTATAAGGTAATACTAATAAAATTTGTTATTAGATTGAGTCAGAATAGTAGTTTTCATCACTAGGAGCAAATATATTAGCCGAGTTTTTAAAAACGATTAAGCATCAAAAAGACACTTTTGCTACGAGTGATAAACAAAGTTTTTTATCATGATGAGAAAGTAGACTTTTAATCGTTAAAAATATTAACTATAAAGTTGTATTTTCGAGGTTATATTTACAAAGTAAGTAATATGTAGTGTTTACATTTCTGTTATTTGCAAACAATGCTCTTTATAACGTATGAATTTCAAAATTCTGCTCCTTAACATTAATAAATGTATACTAATATACTTAGCAAACAGCTGACTTTTCAGTACTAGGACCTAAAAAATTCTCCAGATGATTTTTCAAGTCCTAGGACAAAAAAGAATCGGTTTTGGTACTATTAAGAGAGCAAAAAACAGGCTCTGATTCCGCGCAGAATGATAAAAACATATGTTTTAGGTAAATGTAGTTCGACTATAGACTAAACACTATGGCTGGATTACAATGTAACAGGTCGACCTATCAAACGCAGTTTGGACGTTGTTTTATATAAAACAAATTCTACTATCTTATATTTACAGAAAAGTTGTTTTTATTATAAACGTGTGGTGTAACGTTCGATAAAAAATTATTTTAAAGCACAAAATAAATCTGAGGCAAAGATAAACGGTAATTTCCGGGTGTCAAGATCCCAAGCCCATCCAGAAGTTGTCTGGGTTGGGGTGGAAAGCCGTCATAGTGAAGGTTCTTTTAGGAAAATAAATACAGTAGGCCTACTTGCAATCTTAAATTTAGTTTTAACAAAAAAGTACTAAGAAGTTCAATTTTATCACAGGGGATGAATATTAAATCAAAACATTATATTTAGCATGTTTCCATTCGTTTTTGCCTATAATTAATCAGAGGGATTTTGCACGTTAACTACAAAATATAGATAGCCTACTTAACATTTATGCAACTTCCCACAACTTATCTTACCATCTTAACAAACTTAATAGCATAGATATATTTTATGTAATAAAGCACAAAATTTCGTTTTTTTTTCCTTGTCGTATAAAATTGTAATATAACTTTTATTTGAAGTATTCCAGTCCATGTGATCCAGGATCCTCACTCGCTATATCTCGTGGCCCGTCCTGATCCTGACAGGTGGCAACAATAAGACGTCACCAGGTGTTTTAACATGCCAGTCCGGGCTGTCGGGTGGTGGGTGGTCGCATCCGCTGCTTGTTGTTGTGTAACGCTCCTATCTTCGGTGTCACCCACCTCGACGCCCTCTTGCGTAACGCGTAAAGTACAGTAAATGAGGGACGACAAAACGGTCAAAAAGTTTTTAGAAATTAACAAGGTATAAATTCATACTGACTTTTTTTCGTAAACAGTCTCTAAGCCATATACAGTATACATCAAATGTGGGCTATAAAACCCCCACCGTCATAATATATGGTCCATGGTAGGTGTTTAAAACAGTTTTATCAATTCTGTTACTCTGAACAAACATATTATGTGTAATAAAAAATTATTAAATAAACTTTATTTACATCTTTGAATTATTTGGATAATGGTTCCTTTCTTGTTTAAAGTTTATTTAATCCCAGGAAGAAAACAAGTTGTTGAAAGTTATATGGGATTTTTAGACTAATTAATATCATGAACTTTTTTTCATAAATTATAAATTACTCACACCAAATCAAATTAAAGAATTTGATTTTAATAATGTTTTCCAGTTTCTTGATTTAAATTATTTATTTCTGGGTTATAATAGTGCAGTATACTAATGTTATTGTGTGATCACTTTGATACGGCTGCAAATAACTAGGGACTGCGAAAGTCTTCAAGTAAGGAATTTATTTTTTAACGTAACCATTCCTTAACTGCAACCCATGAAAGGAGCTGGAAATGAGTAACCATCCTCACTTAGCGAAGCCTCACTTGTTAGAAAGCTTGTTTGCAGCTGTGGACGATTTTATGGTCCACCATAAACACTTTCTTCGGATGCAAAACCGGTAAGTTCACGTTGTAAGTTGGGAGAAACCGTCCAATTTGTTTATCTTGCATGCAATTTATGTCCAAACTCAGCAATGCGCTAATTAAGTGGGTCTGCTTGTTTGTAACTGCGTTTAGTTATTATTTAATTGGAAATAGTCTTTATAGTTCAATGAACATATTTTCTCATGTTCGATTAAAATTAGAATTGTAACCAGACAGGAAAACACCACTGACGTTACAAAATTAGGCCTATTTGGATTTTTGCAGATAATTTGGACCTGGTTTAGTATTATGTCACTGCAGTACATTAGTGCAAAATCTTTTAGTTTTCAACTTTTTCCTTGTGCTTTCAAAACATGTAAAGAAAGTACAGAAATAACCAAACATTTAAATTCGCACGATAGAAATGCTAGTAGCACCGGTGGCACTGATATTTTGTTTCTTATTACAGTAACTGCAAAGTTACATTGATTTGTTTAAATTGTGTAATTACTGGAACCAGCTTAAATATTTACACACACTATACAATACGTAGTCAATTACCGTTAATATATGCTCAACGGCATTACCCTTTGATGCGATTAACATTAGTGATAAACAATGATAAACAATTAGTTCCAAGCAAATCATGTAATGGCTTCAAGGGAACTGATTGAATCAGCTGATACGCTACACGAGCAGACAGCTAATCAGCGATCAGCTGATCAGAGCTCGCCGTCTCTCGTCTGTCTCGGACGCAATTTCTGCAAACAATGGAACTTTTCGCGGCTTCTTTCTTCTGACAGCGCTTCGGTTCCGCGAAGTTCTGCGCTTGAGTGACGGTGGAAAACCCAACCAAGGTCCTGCGAAACCTAGTACGATCTGGGATGAAACTTTATCACAGGCTGTGGTTTGCCTCTTCTTTTGTTTGCGTTGTATTTCATTTCTCACTGTTTTATAATAAGTAATTATTGTCGGGCGACAGTTGAATAAGGGTGTTGCACGTATGATTAAAACCAGATATCAGTTGTTACAGATATGGTAGTTAATTACCACAATTTTTCCGGCTTTCCGTTTACTCAGCAATAATCTATACTTATTTAATACGCTAAGGGTTTTTTTTTGTCTTGAGAACTCCTCCTACAATTTTCAACCGATTTTCAAGTTTTTGGTGTCGTTGGATAGGGCTTGATCTGCAGTTGTTTCCGCCAAAAACTGATAAGAATCTGACGAAAAATAAAGGCGTCATCCACCATTGAAATCTCAAAATTTCCCATTTAAATAACATTGGGATTGAATAAAGCATTTTAAACATCTGTTAATAATCAGCTGTAAATACGTGTAGTTTTGGTGACTGCAGATATTCACAATATTGGATTGGTCGGACGTCAATGATTTAGAGATAAAAGTAACATTTGTATTGTATTAAAATAAATTGCTCGATTTCGGGCAACACGTTTATACTAGTAACTATTAAATTTGTTTACGCTTAAGAAACTATTTTATATACTTTTCAATATTAACCTTATTTAATTCTTTATTCTTGGAATCATCCTATATGTTGGACCACACAATGCATGTAATAGGGTAAATGGTAAACTTGGAAGTAGGTGTAAATACAGTTCAGAGGCCGTTTTTGTACAACTTAGTATTTATTGTTGGAGAAAGGAATATACTTCAACTAAGGTTTGAGAAGAAGAATGGAACATACATCTCAACACAGTTCTCACCTTGCACAACCCAACTGAACCTAACATAACTACCCTTTTGATAACATTTTTATTTACGAATCGGTGTTCTTTGGATTGTAGTATTTTGGACACTGCAAAACCAGAGTGGAGTCATTTCAGAGAAGACCGTTAACCCCCATCTGGTTTTATCCGTTTCATCTGCAAGCATGCGGCCATGCGACCTTCTTCTGGCAGTCCCAAAATGGCGATGCGGCCACCAGCACACAAGTGGCGGGAATGGCTGGAATTTCCTGGCCTGACCACCACTCACTCTTCTGCTGGAGATCACCACAATTACCATAACAGCCTGTAATGCTTGGTTGAGCTCTACACTTATAAACCATAACAACTGTCCGTAAAACACCTTGATTTGAGATTCAGTTATAGATTTTTATAATGTGATTATCTCCAGTTAAGTCTCTTTAACCTGTTAATAACAATGCTAAAGAGTTATTATTATTATTGTCAAGATTGTCCCTTAAAGAAATTTGTAGAAATCAAGTGCATGTCAAACTAAGCATGACGTTAAATTGTATATTTTATTCTAAGAAAATTACCACTTATATAAGCTAATGTATTTTAACGAAAAAATGTATAGCTTGATTTTTTGATCCACTTATTCTTGGTATGGTTTGAGGTAGGTAAAATGTATTGTATGTACTCCAAGAAGAGAGACATTTTATACTATGGACATACTAACAATTTATTTTTTTCTTGTTTCGTTCTAACTCAGCCAAGGCACCCAATATAAGTGGCAAAAAGTAATTTAATGTTACAAAATGTATGAACATCACTAGTTTTCAATTCACATGAGTTTATGTTTTCATTTATGTATTTCCCGGAAAGGGGAAAAACACGGGAGACATGTAAACGTGTCGTGGTAAATCAATTACTTCGATAACTTTTTGAACAGATACAGTGTTTTCATATTTTATCAGATTCCTAAAACTCATATTATAATTACTAAATTATAAAACGTTATTCGGAAAAGTAAGTTTAAGGTCGCATTTAAAACTGTTACGCAAATATTATGTCACAACAATTTACCACAGAACCCAGAGCTAAGGACGTTGTCAATCGTCAAGGTCATACTATAATGTAGGAAGGTCAGCTGATACCGGTATCTCCATGCGTAGACCCGCAGTGACAGCAGACCTACGTCGTCGTCGGTGTCATGTAGGCAGTGGCTTGAAATGACTAATTATTCCTAAACTCAGCAAGGTTCTCGGCTGACCTTGGGATGTAATTGAACGTTAGCTTATTTAATTAATATCTTCAGTGATGAGGCAAACAAACGAAACTTCCTCGTAATGTTTGAAGAAAATTATCCTCCGCTTTTTAATCAAATGAACAAACATTATAGGACACGGTAAGAGTAAGGTAATTAAACATTTTTCGCATATTTGTTGCATCTCCTTAACGTATTATTTTAACGCATGGTTAATAAGTCCCTTTTTCAACTATATACTTCAGTTCAACTTCAATTATAACTTGAAAGCTTACATTCCTTTGAATATAAGCTTGTCGAAATCAAAAACTACAGTCGTCGCAAAATTTCTTCTTAAAAATAGTTCTCTTTGTAGTTTCTTTTAATAGTACAGTTGTCGAACGGTTAAAAAAAAAACAAATTTATAAACAATGGATGTAAAAAAAATTCAACTAAACCTTATGTGATTTTTATTCTTGTATAATAAAGTTTTTATTTCATTTTAGTAAACTTTTTTATATTTACATAGGTTATGTTTATAATATAGTATTAACTATATACATTTAAAAATTTCTTTCTTCCAAAATTTAAAATTTATGAAATCTTTTTACTTTTTTATAATTAAAAAAATATTAACATTTTTTAATAAAATTATAGTCACAAAATTATCTAAAAAATTATAAAATTATCTTATTTATTTATTTATTTATAAAAACTAATTAATTATCAAATTTGTGCTCAAGGATATAGATTAATTTATTAACACGCAATCTTGTGGAATACTTTATTGTTACTGAGCTACAATATTTAAATTAATAATAAAAATGATTAATTATTCCTAAACTCAGCATACCTAGCATACCTACATAGGGCGCGACTGTATCATAATGCCTTCAAATGTTGAATGCTTCCTTGCAAACACTCGAGTGTTTAGTTTGCTGTCCAGCGTGGACAGGCGTTAGTTCCGCGTACTGAGAATGAAAGATGTTCTTTTCTCTTTAAAATAATATTACTGATTTTTGCAGTAATTATTTGTAAAATTTCATGAACTCAACTTGCTATAAAAGTAGATGTGTTGGTCTGCTAAAAAATAACTTCATTTATTTTGTATGTTTTGTAGGCCTATTTTGCTTAACTTTTAAAATATTAATAGTTACAATTACTTTCCTTGACATGCATCTGGATATAAAATTTGAACATGAATTGTGATTCTATATTAAGCTATTAGGGGCAAAGTAATTAATAAATATACGCAATACAAAACTTCACTGTAAATCACTAGACGTTTAAACTGTTAAATTATTACCAATAAATTGATTTGTTTGACTGTTACCTATATGACTCAAACATTTTCAAGGCAGCACCACCAATGTTGTAATTTGTCATTTTGCTCAGATTACTTAAATAAATATCTAGAATGTTGTTTGTCAGTAATAAGAATTATAAATAGCAAATGTATCAACATTATTTTGAATTATTTTGAATGGTTTTGAACAAATTTCTCTAATGTTATCTATTCCAGTCAGTGTGATATTACACCCCACCGTAAAAGTTTTATCTTTCAATGAGTACAACAAAATTATCTTAATATTTAATTTTAAATAATCTCGGCCCCCCCCCAATGCCTTAACCTCTATGAAAGTGAACATAAATATGAAAACTAGATATTATTTTTTACCAATGCCAATCGATAATACATAAAAAACTTTTTTTGTTTACTCCCTTTAGTAATTAAGCTTACAATTAGATACAAAACTAATCTATGTAAAAAAACTTGCTATCTCATGAAAATCTTATTCTAAAACAACTTAGTCATAGCAGATCACGGCTTAAACCTGTTTTGATTCCACGTCATTTTGATCCCAACCTTCCAAAGTGTGCTAAATACGGATTAAAAATTAGCATAAGTTTAACAACAAGGAGTTGTTATTGTACAGGCAACATAGACTGTGGAGCCTTCATGTGAAGCGGTAGCGCGGCCCTGGCAGCGGCGGCGACAACGACGCTGAGGCTTGCCAATTTGTTGACATTTGCATAGTCGGAGTTTTGGGTCAAGACAACCCTCGCCACAGCCGTGACTCTCCATGGGTCGACTTCCGCGGCGGCTGCCGGGGTCAGGGTCCCGGGGAGTCCTTCCTGTTGTGATGATGAGTCTCCGGTTGAGATGTCGTTGAAAATAATTCAACTACAGAGGAGCAATCTAGTCTGGGTAAACTGGTGAAGTGGATAAGCGGTTTGAAGTTTTGTTCAGTCGCGAACATTGAAAGACCGCTAAAATGTAGTGTGTCAGAGGAAAAACCATTATTGACATAATTTCATCGTCTATATAGGTTTGGGAGGTAACTCTGACGATTTGAAACTAGATGAAGCTGCTGGTCACTGTAACTGTACAGGTTATTTATAAAAGAATGCCTGGATTTTAAACGGGCACTATTGAACAAGTTTTAAAGATAAAAAAAAATTTGAGAAAAAAAAGTTTTGAATATACATATATCTGTTCTAATGTGAGGTCCATTTGTTGCTCTGAAGATATCAAAGCGGTGATTTTATGTTGCCAATTAAAAAAAAAAGAAAAAAAAGATTTTCAAATGGTGGGAAAGGTTATTATGCGCCTATTCCTGGCCTACCAGGACACCTAATTTTTGCGCTTAGGATTTTTTTCTGAGGTCACATAAAGACTATTGTTCAGAAAAAAAATCAAGACTTGACACATTTGCGTGAGCTAATTTCGACAGTAACAGCAATCACGCGACTGCAACAACAGAGCTGCTGGAAAACACTTGGCAAGATACACTTGGCAAGATGTCCTGCAGAGTAACAAATATACCCCTCTTTGAAACCTATTGAAGCATGAAAAAACTTTGCTTTTTGTTCTTCACTTTGACATTTTTATAGTTTAAATATCTTAAAAACGTTTTCAGTAGTGTCCTTTCAAAATTCCGGCATTCGTTTATAAATACAATGTAGTAACTTTCTTAATAATCATTATCGATCATCAGTCGGACAAAAATTGAGAGTCACCTATTAAGCTTTTCACGACGACATACTGTGTTGATCCCTCTTTATCCACCTAACAATGATTCAAACTATTGAAAAATCACCATAAAGATACAGAGTATTTTATCTTCCATAAGACTTTATGATGGACTCATATTCACGGGGTTCATCGTATACTGTCAACATGCAGTGTCAAGTTCGTTCATGCACGTAAGTCACTCTGGCAGAGAGCAATTATTTATCTATTCCATATACCACTGAAATACTTTGTGTAGAATTTGTCGAAATAATTGAAACACCAAGTGCTCATCTCAACATCTTTAGAAACACACGAAATAAAATTTTAGTTCTATAAGTGATGATAAATGTCAGACACAATAGAATTTTTAGTTTCTTTATTTGTAGAATCACTATCAAAGTAGTCTTTGACAGTTTTTACAATTGGTTTAAATTACCATCTCCTTCGTCAGTTAACTGACTACATGCTCGGAAAATACAAAAAAAGGAAATAGTAAGCTAAACAGCTCTAAACAAAAGCGAAACCGAATAAAGAAACATATTTTTAAATCCCTATATAAGAAGTAATTGTTTCTCTTTCTGCAGTATTTTTAACCGTTAAAAACTAACCAAACCTTGGTTTGTTTCCTTGAGTTTTTCTTCCATTATCGACTTGCGTTATCGCAGCATAAGTTGACCACCCACGGTTCCCACCTTGGCTGTCACGCTGAGATAGCTGAGTTCCACACCGTCCACGGACACCATGTGGCGGCTGGGCGAAGGTATGTGCCTGTTAAATAACTTGTAGGAATGTCGTGTAGACTTGTGGTGCGGGGATAACGACGATGATATGTATAGGAGAAATGTAACATTCAAAGCTTTTGGAATTATAATACTGTAGCACTATTGTATGGTAATGAAAACCAATAAACCTTGCGCCTATGCATATTTAATACGTGACAGTCTTTTCCTAAAGGATATTCTCCCAATGATTTTAATGATTTTTTTGTAATTGTATAGAGTTTATCGACAAGTTCTTTCCCAAATTTAATTGGTAAATACCCATTTAAACGGAAGGGACCTACAGGCCCTTAATGTTCGTTCGTTCTTGACCATTTAGTTAACATCAGTAAGGAAATTAATTGTTTGTAAAATTTTAACACTGTAAAGAAAACACTCAGTAGATCAGCGAAAGCATCTATCTATTCATTCTGTGGAAGTCATGCTAATCTATGTAGTAAACGTTGTTTAAGAACTAGATTAAAATATAGTAAACATTGGTTAAGATTTGGATTTTCTAAAAATGTTGCAGCATCAACCAAATTTAGTTAATTTAATTACAAAGAAAATGCGATGGTATTCAAAACATAGTACCCGCTTACTTTATAAAACGTAAGCCTTTTAATTTTTTTATATTAATTTTTCGAGAAAGTGCACATTATTGCCTCTGTGCATATTGCATACTCTTAATGAACAGGAACTATTAAGTATTTTGGAAGTGTAAATTAAACATATTTTGTGTGACATAAATGTAATTTTTTCTTTAAAGATCCTTAGCTCTTTTCGTTACAAAAGATTCTATTTACAAAGCTTATAAGTTTACAAAATTAGCTGTGTCTCATAGGTTTCTCATTAAGATCATTATGTCATAGGTGAGGGTGTGACCTAAGTTAAAGTTAAAAGTTATGTTAAATAGATTCTGATCATAATAGAGATAATTAAATGAGTCACATTGTTGCAATGGATATGAATAATCAGTCAGGCTTGGTTACTGAGCGGAGGCATTCGTGGAACTCAATGTGGTTTATTAATTTTTTTATTCTCCTAATTAAAACTGAATTGTTCAACAAGATTTAATAGAGGAACGACATTTTGTTCACCAGTAAAGATATCTACTATCACGTTTGGTGTTTTATAAACACTCTCCACCTAAAACTCAGTAATGTTTTAAGGTAAAAATACATTTTTAAATTTATTACACTACAAACAATTTATCTCCGGCCAATATTTTCAAGAAAAAACATCAAACAAGAATTATTATTACAAATGTATAACTTATATTCCCAAATTGATTTACCAATTTTCTCATTCTTTGTGAACACATGGCGTTTAACTTACCATTTTTTTTTTTTTTTTTTTTAAGAATATTCCCCTTTTGTGAATGATAACCTATTTGTAAACAGCTTCAGATTAGAATAAAATCCAAATAAATTGTAAATTAGGTATTTAGTTATTTCGTTTTTATAAATTCGATTTTAATATCCATATTTACATTTTTAATATTTTTACTTAGTTTTTCATGTTTATATTTTTCATATTTTTACTTAGTTTTTCATATTTACTAGTTTTTATATTTTGACCTCGTTTTTCATAGATTTTAATATTTTTCATATTTCATAATTAGTTTTTCATATTTTTACTAATTGATACAAGGTAAAAATTATTTGTTTTTTTTACAGAAAAAATTACGTGCTCGAGATATATATTTTTTAAAATTATTAACTCCTTCACTATTTGTTTATTTCTATTATCTACTACCTTCCACAGACAATCAGCGTCCTACCGTATTTTCTAGCATCGCCTAAATCTCCTACCAAGGCATCGGTTGCCGTTTCTGCGTTGGTTCGGTACTTGGACCTCGCCCTTTTGTTTGATGCTCAACCTTGACCCGAGAAAACTGACACAACACCTAGTGATATAAACAGAACGGCCCCTCCCCTCCCCTTCCATCACCTGCTCTGCCCTGCCCTGGGAGAGCCTGCACTCGTAGAAATTGAATTTTAATCTAAAATGTTCCGAGTTTAAAGTGTGCAAAGTTTGTGATGCGTTGAGTGACTCTGTCCCTGACAAAGACCTGCTGATGCATTTGTCAATTTAATTAATTAATAGTCCAATGAGTATAGGCAGTTGGATCAAATTTTAACCCTTCAAAAATATTTTTCATGATTGATTCCAGAGATAATTACTTAAAAGTGACTGAGAGATTGAAAAGAAGAAACATCGCTGTTAAGTGCTGTTCAAGGGTATTTTTATTTTTTCCTTTACAAAATTGTAAATAAGCTACCTTTAACTGCTGAAGAAAAAAGAAAACTATTTTTAAATCATTTGTGTATAAAATTGTTTAAAGATGAATTTATATACACAAATTTGTACATCAATAATATGTTTATGTTTATGTCTAATAATTCATACACACGTTTTAAAACTTCCACCCATAATAATACAGTAGCCTACATTCAACTGGGTTAAATTTTGTTACCATACGTAATTGAATAATATAAGACATCAACTCTTACCACAAATGCATCTTTATAATAAAATTTAAAAACTGTTAATATGAAAATTCTGAAAATGATCGGATAGAGCAACGAGACGCCTGATAAAATAAAGTAGGCAATTGAAGTGGCGCATCGACATTGCATTCATCCCTTGCAGGCGTCCTCAACGATGCAGTTTTAAACGCTCCCAAGGACGATTTGCATTTGCTTTAAAATTGTTGTTTATTGAAAACTATTTTAGGTTCTAAAAAAATAAGCAGTGTCCATTCAGTCCCCTTTACTTATTAGCTTGATTATTGTGTAGTTAAATGCACTATTTAACTTATAAATATATTATTTCTTACTCAAGTGTTTAGGGTGGTTAGATTTCAGGAAATTAAAAATGTTCTAAGTCTTACAATGTTCTGTCATACAAAAATAATATCAGTTACCTTACTCAGAACCAGTTCAATTTTTTTCCGTTGGCTGAAAATACCGTTGCATTGTTAAAAGAACAAATAAAAATACTTTTTTCAACTTTTAACGAAACAATTGCAGAACGTGTTCATAAACTTCCCACACCGAATCGGAACCTCACGACGCGGCGGTTTTCATTACTGCCCAAATTGCACTTTGGGAAGCCCGGCACAGATAAGCATCTTTCTGCACGTTATACCATATTATTAACCAGCAACAAGCCATAATCTAGCCATGCGCCGGCGCGGGCTGACGCACAATTGATTCAGCTGTAGCATTGTTGCGCAGAATACTCGGAACTGAGGCCTCGCAGAATCTCAAGGTCAACAATGCATGTCAGCCCCTAGTTGCATGTCGGTTCGCACAATCGACTGATTTAATGGTTTTCCGGTTACTGTTTCTGCGTCGAAGATTCCTGTGGGGGAAAAATTACGATGCAAGGTTTCATTGTTTCTTCGATTAAGAGATGCGAATGAACAGAGTGTCGAACATCCATGAAATATTAGGCACTATAGGAAAATCAAGCTTTATGACAGGTATAAAAGAATGTTTTGTTTAAACTTAAACAATTGGCCAATTCCAGTGTTAAAATACAAAGAAAACAGAAAAGAATACAAACAAAACTCAGTTTCCATTTTACTTTCACATTATAGTTTTAAAATTAGATTTTATCCATATTAATACTATAATTTATATTTTCAAGACAATAATGCTTCATTTAGTAACAAAATACAACTATAAAATTAGCTATCTCATTATTTTATTCTAATTTTTTTGTGATTCGATGTTTAGAATTGAAATTCTAATTAACATCCACATTACATCTCGTATGCACATTAATCAGTATCCTTTAATAGGTCCAAAATTTTATTCTTAAGAACATTGAAAAATTAGTTAATAACAGTGAAAAAGTAATATAACCGAAGTAATAAAAAGTATAATATTTTTTCAATTACAAAAGAATATTTTAGTTTGGGAAACTTAAACTAGCTAAAGCCTTCTAATTTTTTACTTCGTGTTTTTATGGCATAAAATAATGTGCAATATGCCAACCACTAATCAGCAAATTACGTTTAATAATTTCCTACGATCGATGAGTGATATAAATGGATTACATGCTGAACCTGTCAACGACTTTCGGTTTGACCGGTGAAAAGCAAAACTTGACTTATCTCTGTCCTTGTCATTTACCGCAAACCTCAATGCTGTCGGCACTAAAATGTTACTCGAAGTAGAACACGTTGAATGGTCTTGTGAGTATTAATTGTGTAATTAGTTTTATTAGTGTAATTGAAAATATTCAACGTTTATGGGTCATTATGATAAAATTACATTATTAATTGTGCTGTTTAGACAAACCTACTTGTTCTTTTAATTTTTTATGATTCAAGATCGCTGTTGTTAATTTCCTGTCATTATTTTTTGACCAATATTTAAAAGTGTTATGTGTTGAATAATTTATTTTTGTCATTCTGAAATGTCGTTTAAGAAATTTAAAATTAAAAGTTTAGAAATTATTTTCAAGTAATTATGTTACAACGATAAAGTTTTTTCACTTACACTAACAAACCTACGCATGCTGATTAAAGCTATGTGAAGTGATTCACAGATTAATGACTATTTTGTTTGAGAGTAGAAAATTGAGTAATTTTACGTTTAAGCTTTTATTGATTTGATGTTTAAAGTGAAATGAGGTGGATAGTAAAACCATTACTTTTTACTAAGATACTTTTTTACTTACAAACTGATTCAATCGAATTAAAAAAAACCCTTAACTGATTAAATTATAGCCCCTTTGACCATGACTGGAAGATTGGAAGCTGTGATTGTCTTCCTTGTTGGTCTTGTTATAAAAATGTAGAATAATATTCAATCACGTAAGATGTTATGAAGTTACGTAACATATTTTAGTTAGAATAGTTATTTGCCCAGTAAAATATGTAAATGGATTGTACAGCAGTAGTTGAGAGTCCAAGGGACCCACTAAATGCTGCTAATTTCACGAATCCTTGGCAGAAACTGTTCACCAAGAAGCGACCACAATTGGCTAATTAAAGAAACTCATTTATCAAAGCTGCAAATGAAGCGGGCGTTTAGCAGCTAATTGCCCACCAATGGGTGATTAACTGTTTAAAAGCAAGAAAATTTAAGTCTATTTTGTCTTTTGTAGATTGTTTAATAATTCGAACTAAATAGGCCTACTTAAAAAATTGAAATTCTTTATCTAAATTTATATTAGACCAAATTAGTGTTTACCCACATAACTTATAAACTTATAACCACGTCCTTTTATTATTTAAAATTAAAAATTGTCCATACATTTCCATAGTTTTTGAACTCAAACTGATTAAGTGTTTTTGATGTTCGAAAAAATGTTTAAAGGTTTGTACACCAAATTTTTATTTAAGTTGGAGATTTTTTCGTCTATTTAAGTTGGTACAGAATATAACTGACACATTCATAAAAGAAAAGAAAAAATATTATTTTAGGTGGGCATACATTATGCATATAAAAATCTTATTAAACATTGAAGTGGTAAAATGTATTGTAAGTGCAGACAAACTACAAAGGCTTTTGCACTGTGTCAAAATGTTATTGTTCAAATGATTTTTGTAAAAACAAAGAATTTCATTGATTGATCTTTTTATTTTATTGTGTGATGGTTTTTAGAAAATGTGATAAATAGTTTAACACAAGTAGAGTTTAAGAAATTATGAAGTTTTTAAATCGATTGTCTCTATAGTTCACTCTATGCCGTTATGGACACGACAATAGTAGGCTCATAAATTAGTTTCCACTCCTGGACCACCGAGGAATGACCTACTAGACGTGACCTTGCCCTTTTGGTTTTGGTTCTAGCCTTGATTAAGAAACATTACCAGGCCAGTTTCAGTTACAGTTCCTTAACCTTCTGTGACCCCATAAATCGCCCTCATGCTTGCTTGAAGTGTCACTTGAGTCTTCGACACTAAAGATTCACTTTTATTTTTAGTTTAATCGCAATCTCCTATCCCGCAATTTTTCCTGCACTCTGCACCGGCTGGTAGATCGCCAATGCTGATTCTTGCATGTTAGTTTCGTCAGCACGAGCACGGTAGCTGCAGCGGTGGCGAGTGCCACTATCTCCGCTGATTGTGCTGATATGAGTGAGTCACCGTGTAATGGATGGCGCTGCCTAGCATCAGACCACACATGCTGTGTACCTGTTCTCATTTGTTTATAGATCTAATACCCATCATATTACTTCATTTCGTCACCCCCATTACTTTTCACTTACGATTGTATATCTGGAAACTCGCCTACGGCTCGATGGGGGCTACGCCCCCATGCCCCCTTAGGGGTTGTCCTGCATTTGTAAATTACTTAAGAGCCGATTTGAAGCAGGTTAGTTCCACCGAAAAACTGGTCCACCATGACAGTAAGAAAACCGGCTAATACACACTACCCATAATCAACAATAATAAAAAAGCTTTGAAAATCGCCTATGGCTAGTTTTTAAAATTACTTCCTAAGTTCCCCTTAATTCGTAACATTGAGAGAGAGGTGAAATCAGAATCAACCATACAAATATTTTAGGTATCTTGCTGAATGGAGGCTCCACCCCTTACACCCTAATTAGTTGCCCCTATTCGTAAATTTCTGTATGTAAAAATCTCAAACACTGAACAGCCTAGCTGAGGCCTTCGCTTCCATACCCCCTCGTTGTGTTCGCCGAATTAGTTTCTAGTTTACCCAGTGTCAAACGTTAAAGATCTTCCCATAATATTTTTAATTAAATTGTTAAGGATTTTATACGCAACTATACTGTAGTAAACGAATTGTCGGGGGATTTGAAGCCATGCCTAGCCTCACCCTTCTAGCGCAAGAAGTATAAAATAAAGAAATATAATAAAATAGATGACAAAGTAGAATGAATAAGCTAAATAAAATATTTTGAAGATCAATGAAGAAATAAACAATTTACCTGAAACAAAAATAGAAAAACATGAACAAACGGTTTGGAACCTGCCAAAGACCCCTGTTAACTATTCTTGTCACTTCCTTTAAATTATGTCGAAGTTAGGGTTACAGGGATATTTTACAAGTTCAGTGAATGCAAAATTCGAACTTCAAATAAAATATAACTGTAGTTAGTTCTACAAACAAGTTGTATGAAATTTAGTAGTAATAAAAGTTGTAAATCGGTCTTAAAGTAACGATTTGAGATACGACAAAAAGTGAAAGGTTTAAAAGTTAGATTTATGTCACCAATTCACAAACAAACTATACTTTAACAGTATAGGTAACAGAGAAATCCGTTTATATTCAACAGGTAAGATAAAAAACACATAATATTAGATGACATTAATTATAATATTTAAGTTCAAATTTTTAAGAGTGTTAAACATTTAAATATAGTGAATTTCTTTTAATATCACTGTCAAGCTATAAGTTAATACAAAACTTCAAACTTATGGTGAAGCAAAATGCAAAAATTCAGCTACTTACAGCTAAGTTAATGGAATGTTTTGCAGTAGAACTATAAAAACAATAAAAATCTTGAAATTAGGAATAATTTCCGTACTTCAAGCTCTGTTCAATGTTTTAAACTTTTAAATCTAGTAGCTTTCCTTTTATGCAAAGTTAATACAAAACCTCAAGCTTCTTAATACAATATTACTGTAGTTAATGAATAAAGTATTGCAAGTATTAATTAAACATTGCAGATATACCTCAAATAGTCGGAGACCAAAGTTTTGGGTCAGTAAGTAACAAACAATTATAAAACAATCAGTTCCGCCTAGTAGGCAAATAAAAACATAATTTTGGCATTCATCACAATTTTTTTATGTTTGAGACTTTTATTTATATCGGTGATGTCCAAGATATGTGCATGCGCAATTTCGAAAGATCTAAAAAATATGACTGTAGTGATTATAAAATTACGCTAAACCCCCCACATAAATAAATAAGTAAACGTTAAAAAACGTACTGGAGGGTTTAGGACCAACAAAACATGATAAACTGGCATTAATTATGAATTATTATTTACGAGTTCAATTATTTAGCACTGTTACACTTCTAAATACAGTGAATTTCCTTTAAATATTACTGTCAAGCTAAGTTAATACAAAAGTTAAAGCTTATGGGAAAGCAACACGCAAAATTCAGCTAAATACAGTAAAATTAAACATAATGTGCTTTTGATAAGTTTGCCTTGGGAGAGCTAAACAAGAAACGATACAAATTAATTTTATTCCTATAAATATATCAACCTATATTATTTGAGGGGGTAAAATTTGAAATAATTAATGTAAGGATTAATTTGAACGTGTAGAATTTGAAGTAAACGTCAATATTAAAAATGTCACAACATTGCTAGCCAAATGGGAGAAAATTGGCCATAGGCAGATCCTTCACTCAATTTCATTTTAAAGTGCAAGCTGAATTTCGCACCCTAATATAATAAGAAGTGAAACATCTTGTTACAAGTCTTGTTAACAAGCGCACATTTCATTGACCATGGGATGATGGTTAAATGATTACACAACTTAGATTAAGGGGTAATGCAGTACAGCCGTGGTGCAGTAGATCACATTACAGGTTTAGTTCTCGGACTTATATTATTGAACAAATTTAACTACAGTATGTGATCTACTGTACCACGGTGGGACTGCACTACCCCTTAATCTGCCTTACCGACACTTCACGAATTTCTGATACCCCGATGAGTGAGTCAGTTACACATTCGGGAGTATATAATTTAGATTAATGATTTCTCT
Source organism: Neoaliturus tenellus (assembly GCA_030545055.2). Lineage (NCBI taxonomy): Eukaryota > Metazoa > Arthropoda > Insecta > Hemiptera > Cicadellidae > Neoaliturus > Neoaliturus tenellus. Next base: position 228,064,141 of record CM061532.1, read on the forward strand.
AAGTAATATACGTATGCAATTAATTCTATCATTTCAACACCACAGGTACAGGTGGCTGGCATTTTTAGAAAACGTAGAGGGTTTTCATATCATTCAAAAGAAAAATAGTAGTGATAACTTTATACTGTTCGCACAGAATGTGACCTTTGTTAATGCGATGGTGTTGCATTAACTAATCGGAAAACTTACGTAACGTTTCATGTAGTAGTGAACTCACTATCCTATTAATTAGTGCTATGCAAATGCCACGAAAGACTTTGCATTCTCGAGATTCTACTAAAGAAACGTGATAGCCTAGGTACATAAAAGCAATAAACAAATGGTAGGATGGTAATGATTTGTAGCAGTTTTTAGTTAAAAATGTGTAATACAAAAAAATAAGGAAAAAATTGGTTGCAAGTAATCAGGGAAATCTCTTTCTTTCCAATGACAAATTTATATAAAAAACTTTTTTAACTTGATAACCAACAGTTATGGTGAACTATTTTGTAGAACCATGGTTCAACGTATATCACATTGTTAAGTAAGTTTATTTTAGAAAATGCAAATAAAAATTCCTACATTTAGGCCTATGTAAATTTACTACCTTTTATGTTTTGTTAAGTTTCTATGACTATTAAATTGATAGAGCAAACAAATGAGCTATTTCATTTCCAACATTTAGCAGACCGAAGCTCGTATTTATCTGTTATGCGTCTCTAAAGCGTGTGTGTGTAACTCCTCATAGCTTGACGGTCGCAGCTGGCTGGTAAACAAACATAACTGCGCTCAGCTGATTGATAACATTGTAACATTGTGACCACTCAGTGTGACACTTTCCCGCCAAAACAACAGACCAGTGACGTCACGGCGGGCGCAGTCAGCTGTGGTGCCTGTTGTTGCAATGGGCCTGCTGGATACTGGATATAGAGTTAAATCATTTACTATGTACACTAACGTGAGTAGACTTCTCATAGCATAGGCTTGTGTGAAACCCAACGAGGTTAAATAGGTATAGAGTGCTCATCACATTTTGATTTTGTGTCCCTTTTTGATTTACGCCATTTTACCCATGATTCCCGCCGTTTCCTTGGCAACCTTCCCATTTTTTACTCTCGTTTCCTTGGTTACTAGTTTTATATTCTTGTTTTATATAGTTATTCTGATTAATCGTTACAAGCTTCAAAAATTACTGATGATATTTTTAAAACATGTGTTTATTTGTTTTTAAATTAGTTTGATTTGATGGTCTGTGAGCAGGCTATTGAAGTTGTTTACCATAGAAACGTCGGATAGGTGTGGGTAAAATGGTAAATTACTGTTGGAAAAGTGTAAACAAATGACTAGTTACCAAGGAAACTGTGGGAATCGTGGGTAACAAGGCACCAGTCAAAAAGGGACACTTTTCCCTATCTGGTGAGCACTCTATATCTATTCAACCTCGTTGGTGAAACCTATTGACGGTTGTGCGATCTCGTGCGGCGTACATGGAAGTACACGTAACATATGATAGATACATCAGTATTACCACTCTTCTCAACCAAGGATGAAACATTTTATAACTGAAAGTTATGTTTATGTTTTGGTAAAGTGTTTTTGTAGTACTGTAAATTCAACAGAATAATAACAACATCGATGGCAGCAACTCTGGTGCCGCGTACACCGAACTTCAAAAATTTTGCCTCAAACTAAATGCATTGGATGAGAGGTCTATTCAAGTTAGTGTACATAGTCAATGGTAAAATGTAAGTTATAAAAGTTACAAGCCTTTCATCTGGATCATTTAACATTATTATGGGTGTAATTGTTATTAAAACCGGGCAAAATATGCAAAATAAATCACGATGCTAGATTATAGGATGTATCCTACAAGTATCATTCCAAATGTAAAGGAAGTGTCACAAAAGATGTGTGATTATTGATTATTAACACACTCGCAAGAAACAGGTAGACTAAGAAGCAAAATCTAAAATACTGCTTAGCAATAGTGTATTGAAATGCATTTCCTGTGATCACTTAATGAGTTAAATCGACTGTATGATTGTTATTGCAAATTTTAATATATGCCACTTTATAATATCTTGATTAGAATGTCAATAAATATACAAATTGCAAGAGAAGTAAATGTGACTAGATTAGACAGTTTAACAGCAGTCGATAAGTACTTGCTTCATAGATGCAGAAAATCCTCCCTACAGTAGTACAATAATTCCAGCAATCTAACAGATATCACATTAAATGGTATGATCTGAATAATAGGTTGATATTTAAATATAAATTAAGTCAGATTATTATAAACTTTTTTAACCTACTTGGGATTTACATAATTTTATTCTTTTAACTTTATGCAATATAATTATAACCATAAACATTTCAATCTATTCCCAGTTGCACCCAATTAAAGCAAAAGCTCCCCGTTCACGATCGAGTTTCCAGCATCGTGTCGTCTTATCAGATGGAGCGGTCTGATCGCCTATCACGACACGCAATCCCACATGTAAGACGCCGCTGGTCTGCATGTTATCGAAAGATAACGAGGCGCCACTTATCACCGGTTTCTTATCAGTCTTATCGGGGAAATATTTATCATGGGAAGGTATTTCGAGAACGTAAGCTTCTCAAGGACACGAGTAACACAGTGATTAAAAGTAAAGCCGGTACTTGAATGGCTCGACGATTGGGAAGCTTCATCAGTAGAAATAGTCAGAATAACTGGGGCAATCGATTGGTTAAGGTTTAATTTTGGAAAGATTAAAATTCAATTTTGACATCGGTTGTGTAAAGTACTCTAGATGAACTCCCAGTAAAAAATGTTAAAATTATTAACTGCGGATTTTCTTATCTCATTAACTAAACTAAACCATCTAAATTTATACTATTTAAATTACGATAATAACAAAAAAAGATCTATTTTATATATGATTTTCAGTTATATTTATTCTTATAAAACGACATGTGTTGTGAAGAGTTTTTTGTTTGGTATAAAGTGCGTATTGTTATCATTCGTCTGATAATTGTTTAATATAATATTAGGTTGGGTTTACAAATGCATATTTATAACCATTAGTGTACCTGTTGCTCAAAAAACCATTTGAAATCAAAGAGTTATCGTTGCAATATTATTCGCTGCACCTGTAATCGATTATATGTAAACTAATCTATGGCTAAAATATTATTATAAAATTTAACAATTGACCAATCAAATTGATTTTTGCAACGTTTTTCAAACGGAGACTTTAAAATGAATTTTTACTATTTGTTATCTAACGCCGCTTGTATTCCCAATTCACAATAATTAAGTTATACAGTCAAGAGTTTTATAAGACCGCTCACGGATTTCAATTACTAGAGCACGAATCGGTAAGTACTTATCGCGGTACCCCACACAATAGCAGCCGCGATACAATGGCTTATCAGCTGGTGATCTCAGCTTTACGAGCGGTATATTGTGGCGCCGCCGCGTGCAGCTTATCTCGCCTTATCAGTCGGTATCACACGGCGATGAGCAGCACCGCTGAGGTGTCAAAGGGCCGCCCGGCGCATATCTTGGCTGATTTAAAATAAATTTGTGGATTAAAAAATAAATTAAATATTTTTATCGAATTTCTTTGTATGGAATACGCTGTTACGGTGGTTGTCAAGGTAAGACCTGAGCTCGGGACCATGATACGTTTTTGTTTTGAAGCCCCTAAAAGTCAAAAAGACCGTTCGTTCAAATTCATATATATGTGTTTCCGTTAACACGATAACGCTCGAATGAAATTTCCAATTTTGATGAAATTAGCACTTAGGTATAAATCAGCATTTTATCATGTTAAACTCGAAAACCAGCAGGATCGGAGTATGGTAACGGGGTGTTATCCTATATTATAATATGAGCAATGTCTGAAGGGATGTGTGTTCCACGATCTCGAAATCTAGCGGGTATATTTTGCTTAAACTTTGGATTTAAGAGTTTTTTTTTTGGCCCCAAAAATTTTTAGAAACAAAGTCAATCCCAGGAAAAATCGAATTTGGTCTAAATTTAATTTTAAATATCGTAATTTTTAACACTGTTCTTATGGGTTGCTATTTTGGTAACGAAATAACAACGAAAAGTATACAGAAATTAAGGAACATTAATGTTAAGCAGTCTTTTTCAAACAGCTGTTAACTGTGAGTCGGTTATTGGTAGAAATTTAATAGCCTTATTACCATGACACTGTAACAAAAGTGAATTAAAACCAAAGAGCAAGGCTCGGTTAACCTGACTGGGGTTCCAAAGGGTCAAAAATGGGGTTTTGGAAATTTTTATAATCAATTATCTAAATTTAACGATTTTCAATTAAACCATTAAAGAGAGCTTCAATGGATACAGAATACAGTAATTTAAATGTTTAACCTGTCTCAACAAATTACGGAGAAAATGTAAAAATGTGTTTTCCATGTCATTCTTATATCATCTCATTTATTTATCAACATAACTTGATAAAGTTTGGTATGTACATTCACTAGGCAGATTGTAACTTATATTTTCTTTCAATACCCACATGGTAGCAAACCTACATACTCACCCCCCATGCGACATGGGAAAAATAACAAATATCAGAATTTGATACAATTTAGCATGCAACTGCACTGGGAAGGGATTATTGTCTATTTGCTTAGAACACCCCCACGGCAACAAACCTTCATCCTCAATCCCATGGTGTATAAAGGGAAAATAAAACATACGAAATTCCAGTGCAAATTCACTGAAGACGTAAATCTGCTGTGACGGGGGTATTTTCTACATCAACCATTACTGCTTGCTGGCATCTCAGTTTCATGTAGTGAAATAAACACACTTTCATGTTTGTTAAAACATGATGTATTTTAACAAAAGTGCGAGCGAAGATTGAATGTTTGATTTATGTACCTTTTGTTGTTGATTGAGACCAGCTGATTATTCATTAAGTAATAGAACAATAATGAACAAAGGCAGATATCAAAATTTATTACCATAATGCAAATTAAATATGAAACTCAATTAAAATATTACGATAATAGGCCCAGAATGTTTATTAATTATTTATAATTGATTTAATTGAATATTATTGAGCTCAGTTTAACTACAATTAGCTTAAATTATTATTCCTAGACACTAAATTATCATAATGACCCTGGAAATTCTTTTGTCATGTTGTCTCAAAATGTATTTTTCGATACTACCGTTGTGAGTCGTGAGCCACAAGTTTTTTGAACTTTATATTAGAAAAGTATTTATATTAGAAAGTGCGCTTAAGATTAGAAAAGTAATCGGCTGGTGTGAAGGTCATCACCTGTTAGGTAAAAAAAAGGTTTAAAATAGTACCAAGATGAATTGCTTAAAACCCCTTTCAGATAAATTTGAACATTATTTATTGTACTGGAAGGAAAATAGTCTGATAACGACATAATATCCTTAAAATTATTTAATTAATAAAACTAAATATTTTCAAATTGATTTTGAGTCTCTAAAACCTACTTCACAAAGTACTAATTATTCTTGAACCTCCAAGGGGGGGGCAGACCACAAGGAGCCAGAAGATGATCTTAAATGTAAGCATAGGTCAATATTTACATTAAATTAAAGGTCTCTAAGAATAGAGAACAATGCCACAAACCCGATTTCAAAAGAATAACCGAATCAAACATGGCATAGGCGATCAAACTTTGCATTACAATAATTTTGCTCAAAAATGCAACAACTCAGGATACACTCGGTCGGGTTTGTAAAAAAATTGCTCTGATAGCAAATATAAAAAAAAATCTTTTAGAATTATGTATCACATAACATAGGCCAATGAAGTTTTTCCAAAGACTTCTTTAGGGGACGACTCTAGTGGAAGTTGTCAGGGAAATTGCATTGGCCATATTATACATAATTTTAAACGGGTTTGCATTATGATTAATTTATCACAAACCCGACCTCAAAAGGTCGAGTGTATAGAGAGTTTTTGAATTTTTTTATCTATTTGATATTAATTCAAAACTTGATTGATCGTCTGCCATGTTTGACTAGGTTATCGTTTTGAAGACAGGTTTGCGGCACTGTTTTTTATTAGAGATCTTTAATTTGATGTACATACGCTAACATTTAAGATTTTCTTTTGACTCCTTGTAGACCGTTCCCCTTGGAGGTTCAAGACAATACTTTATGAAGTAGAATTTAAGACTCAAAATGAATTTTCAAGGTGTTAGTGAATTGAAAGTTGTTGTATCGTTTGAAGGCTTTTTTCCACCCTGTGTAGTGTATAGTTTATCACTCGGACCTTAAACTGGTTTTCGAAACTCGGTTATGAAATTTGTTTTAGTAAAAAAACTCACTTTAAGCCCTTTTGAAGAAATTTACTAAAATAACAAAAGGATAGATTAAACTAGGCCTAATAAAGAATTAAATAAGCTTAAATTTTCTAGCCCTTAGCAAATCGTCAATGCAAGAACAGTGAAGTCAATGATTAATATACTATTTATATTCATAAAAACAGTATGACAGTTATAAGTGGCAAAATGATGATAAACAGCAGAAATACCTTGGGTGTAATTTCAGTTAATAAGCGCATGTTCGGTTTCTACCTTTACATATCGCAGTCTAGATCTGAGTTAATCTACAACCTAGCGAGAAATGCAAACTGAACAGGTTCTTCGTCTCATAACAAGTTAATGAGGATTAACTCTGCTGTAGAAGCGATATTTTATAGCTTACCAACGAGTAGGCCTAGGTACTGATATATCTGAGCCACAATATCTTGATATACACAGGATGGCTATTGAGACAAATGTCAAGTCATTAGTCATGAACGCTAGGCATTCAAACACTTTTTGTATACCTGCTCTTTAAAAGGTTATTAGATAAGGATTACACCGTAGGAATGTTGATTAAATGTAAAATCAGAATCTTCTGTCACTCCTTGAACTCCTGTAGGTTTCAAAATAATGACAAGCAATAGCATGTTACATGGCTTGTTATGATTTGCAATTAAACGGGCTTAATGGTTTATTGTAAATTTCTTAAATATGAAAAACACAAAGTGATCAGTTAACTATAATTTGAAGGCTTTTACAGAACTGTATAAAATAACTTTTATGTTTTCTTGCTCTTTTCTGCAACCATGTCTTTCCGGTCCAGCAGTGAGTGGTGCGGTATACTTTATACTTCTCTATCAATGTTCCTAAACGTAATTGATAGTGATTACATTTTGGGATGTACCTTAAACTTAAAGACCTGGTCTATAACAGTTTTCCTCCAAACTGCTGGAGAGCAGGTCATAGACATACTTTTGTGCTTACGTCCACACATTTTCCTACATCCAGTACTTTGTTTCCGTTTTTGGCCTGAACCAGTAAGAAAGACTGTCAAATGTCGTATTATTTAATTTTTTTCATAAAAAATAGTTGTACGTTTCAAAAACAAAATTTGATGATGAACGTTCTTTTATTTTTCAAAATAGCTGAAATTGGTCTAAACTGTCAACTGATGTAAATTACCTACTTAAAGACAATTTTCAATATAATAGAAGTTCGAAAGCCACCAACGAACCGCAGTGTTCCTCCTGGACTACTTGTAAGTAGTCAGTAACTGGTTCGCAGTGAGTCAGGGTCCGCACAAAGGTCCAGGTCGACTTACTCATGCACAAGATGAAAGTGAGTGAAAGCAGAGGAGACAAGGATAATGTTTTATACTGGGGTAACTGACCTGTGTCGGCCAGAGGGACACATTCACTCATACACGCACGCGCGCGCACGACCCTGCACGCCCGCCAACTTTGACTTCCTGACTCCATCACCAGTCGGTGGCTATAGTGAACAAGTCTGTTGTCCCCCTAGCTTGTTCTCACTGGAATACGTGGTGAAATTTCTGCTCTACTGCTCTGGGACTTTTTTATTTGTCAGATTTAAGCTTTAATTGAAAAACACAATTTACAGTAGTTATGAAGTCTTAATTTTGTAACTAGTCAAAACGTACCTGTAAAAGTCCTTAACACATAAGTGAATTTTTTAATGTATTATACTTTGAATGAATCGCAAACCAACAGCGTTTGATTACAAGGTAAAACTTTTGCTGTAATAGACTTTGGAGTACAATTTGATAACTTCATTTCAAAATGATCTTCAATAATATTTATGTGCCTAAATTTTTATTCTGTATGTTGTTTTCTTAAGGCGGTGATTAACTTCTGGTTAGACAAAAAATTCCCTAAATTTTCTTTTTTTGGCTGGTAATTTAGACACAAATACATGTAAGGGTCGATTACGCCATTAAATTTGCATTGATTCTAAAAACAGGTAGGCCTACACAGTTTCAGCTAGTTTTCATCAGTTGTTAACACAAACGAGATACATTGGCAACACTATCGCAAATCATATGACATTAAATATAATCCCAGTCATATATTTTATTTTTTAATTTTAACTCACAAAATCTGCTATTGAGTTTTTTGTATCGATTCCCAAATAACTATCCACTTCTGGAAGGTTCAGCCAGTTATATGAGCCAGTTTCACAGAGGTTTCCCACATCTCACCGAGACAGTTTTGCACTTTAAGACTTAAGACACGACTGCGAGCAGTAATCCCAAGCCAACCGACATGAGCAGGAGGGTAATTATGCGTAACCTATTGCTCCACACGCAGCAAGCGGCGAGGTACACGGTACACGCCTCGCGACGACGCGGCGATGACAGCTGGCTAGGCGGCCGGGGCGATGTTGGTACACATGTGGGCGGTCCACTTGTACACTACTTGACTTGCACTCTAACGAGTGTTGATTGGAAACCGAGTACACATCTCAATGAGCTCTCGAGGATCAAACTTGCAACACGTCTCAGACATTCAGGGTTTGCTTGTTTACTATTAGGATAAGAGAAATGAACACTGTTGGTAACATAGAAAATTTTCAAGAATCTTAAAACATTCTATTTAGGTTATTTATCAGTTTGATGTTTTTTAATGTTTTTCCATATTGACCAATTGTTTTCGAGAAAAGATTTGTCAAAAACGATCTCTTTCTGGGTTATTTTCATTATAAAGTTTCATCTTCTGCACACATGCATAATTCTATAATTATGTAATTCCCATAAAGTGTAAATTGTATCTAGTGACATCGTGATATCAATATGGGTTCATATCGTAAAAACTATTCGATAAACTTTAGAGTTTCACCAATATTGTTTCTTATAATTTTGCCATATTTTTTTGGGATACGGTTAATATTTTTTTAGATATTGTATTTTAGGTAGGATGTTTTTTAAATGGTTTAAATAAAACTTACATCTTAAAAACAAATAATATATTAACAAACATTTTACCCTGGTCGTACCTGACATCATTCACTCATGTTGTAAACGTTTAACATAGGTTCTAAAACAATTTAAATCATTAAGAAAGTAGTAACACAATAATACTATTACAGCTCCACAAAAATAATTAGTGTTTAAGATGTGCGTAGGGAGGTGGCATTATCTATGAATAATGTATCTCGCCGCAGGGCCACGAACGGTTTTGGTTGGCCAGAATGTTGACGGGGATTCCCCATCATAGATTTGTGTTTCCGGCGGTAGGTGACGAACGCATTCGTAATACATCAAAGCTATCTTTACTATTGTTAATATTTAATAACTTATTTCACAGTGAACCTTGTATCTACTTAAATCAATAATTATCATAATTTTATCTACAAGTGCAAACTTAAGTTGAACTGACTAAGTATTATAGTGCTAATTCATAGTTATATTCGTTAAGAGTCATCGTCACCCTTGGAATGACTCGGAAAACTTTCCCTTGTTCCGGATGGTGTTTTGGATATTTATTAGTCAAAAATGTGTTTTCTTGTGAATTAAGGTTAGACCTTGGTCCCTCATATTTATCAGTAAAAAAATTGAATTAGTAGAAAAAAATCTTAAAAGTAAAGAAAGTTAAGCTACTTTGCAACTTCGCCTAGAATGATATTTTTACATTTTCAAACTTTCAAGTTATAAGGGACCTAATATAAGTATTCCACTAAACGATTACCAAATTCAATACCTTTTAATTTTCGGGTGGAAAACATTCAGAATTTAGAAAAAAGTTGAGATCATCCCTTCTGAATCCATTAACTCAGTTATGAAACCTTCAGTAAAGCCGACGCAGTTGTTTCTAAAATAACTGTTATGTGTATTTGATATTTAAAACATAAACAATCAGAATTTTAAAAACTGTTTATGCTAAAAATTCAATGTTAAAATTGAACCAAGACCGGATAGTCCAGTCAAGAGCATTCCGCAGCACCGCCTCCCTGCGCTTGCACCAGCGAGCACATAACATTGTGCTCGCTGGCTTGCACCCGAGCGTCCTCCCCGCGCCCGGGAGCCAGCCCCTGCGTCCTCCACCTCCACCTGCCAAGGTCACGGGCGCATCCCAAGGTCACCCTTGTAACCGCCATCCCCGCGGTCGCACGCTTCTGCCAGTCTCACGCTCACATCCGGGTGTCTCGAATATTCCATCACGTCTTGTTAGCAGTTCACAAAATAATCCTTGGCCTTCAACCGCGCGGTTGACGCTTAAATCGTCAGAGGACACCCGGTAATTTCAGAATTAGTTAGTTTTCACGAATATTAAACGAGTTTTTTTTATGATTATGATGATGAGAATGCAAAAGCTTATAGTCGTTATTCAAAGAAAATGATTTTATAGGTATAAATAATGTCAAAGTATTGGATTCATTTCCATAAATCATTGAAAATGAATTTATACTATTTAATACAACAAAGTCATAAAGTCAGTAAACTATTAAAAATTTTAAATTAGTATGAGTTGAAAAACAAGGTATACATAACAAAGACAACACAGAATACACAATGTGTCCATTTGTCAATTGCATCGAAATGTTGAGGATTCACAACTTCGAAAGAATAATATTTTTTAGATTAACACGTACTAGAGGTCGCTCACCACTGGTCGAAATCCGACCAAAATGAGAGTTGATTTCGACGTAATTATTTTTACAAATAGTTTATAACTAAAACCTCTGTTCTTTGTTATAACGAAAATCAATTACAATTCTTGAATAACATTATCATTGAAATTTTTAAAGTCTGTAGGTAGGGCGTAGTCCTGGGGGCCGATGCGCAGTCAATGGTATGAGCGGATTTCTACTACGATGCAGACAAACTGAGAAAAATGAAGGAAAAAATCACTGTTGAATATAAATGAGGATTAAAACAGTATTTTATGTGAAGTATTTTAATAGTTTCAAAAACACGTATAGAGAAAATTTTACTTTATAGTCCCTTGACTTACTTCCGAAAACTGTAATTTAGCTTTAATCAAATTAAATTTTTTTTAACAATAAAATAAAATAAGTTTCTAGAACAACTGCCTTGAACTAACCAATATAATTTTTAAATAATTCTAAAAAAAATAAAATTTTGTATTTTATTTTGTTTATATATGTTCATAATCAGATCAATTAAAATTGACCGATTTAATGAGTTCACCTTATAGAGGTTTGAAGATATTAGTCGATGATACACTCAAATGGAGAGGGGGCTCTCGGCGGCGGCGGTTTGATAACAAGACCTGTTATCAGTCAAGAATAGCACCTCAGCGTGACGTCGGTATTGTCGAAACGGAATGTATCAGCTGATAATTACATCAGTGCCGATCACAACAGCTGATTATCAGCTGGAGCTGGTGGGGCGGCTCTCCAGCTATTGTGGTCTGGATGACAGACAGCGCTGTCTACCGGTGGACTGTGCAGCTCAAGAGTGACTTTGCTGACTGCTGGCCAGAATGGTGGAGAAGTCTTCCAACAGTGAGTAGTTTCACAGTTATTCCTACGGTAAAATGAAAATGTTACCTACTTGTCCGTCTATAGGTAATGATGATCACTACCAATTTACAGTTTTGTTTCGTTTTGTCTATAGCTACGAAGTAAAATATGCTCGATTTATTGTTTATATAACATACACATGAGAGTGTTTTTCTTCAACATTTAAATATAAAGGTTAGCTTGATGACATTAGTTTGCAAAAAAAGTAAGTTTTTTTGTGAAAATCCGGGAAAAATTATTTTTGTTTTTATTTTTAGACATATCATGTATTTTGTTGTCCAATTTTACAATTTCTGGAGTAACCTCTTTTAAGGGAGGGGGGAGGAGATCTTTGACTGTATTTCAGCTAAACATTTCAAATATTTTTGCCACTTGCCACATATTAAGGCCATTATATTCTTTACTTTAGTGTAGATTTTTTTCATTTTTTTCTGATATTTTAATCAATAAAAACAAGTTGGTACGTTAGAATAAATTACTTTACAACTATTTGAATATTTGTATATGTGAATAATTTAAAATATTTTAATTATATTTTTATCAGGTTTTTATTGCAGTTAAGTATACGGTATAACATTTCAACTGGTTTAATAGATTGCGTGAGGCATTCAACATATAAGAAATAAACACGTTATAAAAACTCTATTTTTTTCGAAATTTTATTAACATTCCCCGACTTATTTGCCTATTTTATTTGACCCACTAATCCACTTTTAATTTTCCTTGTTGTATAGCTTTATAAGTTTCGTATAGTTGTTCTAATTCAATACAATACCTTAAATATTTAATATTATAAAATCAATATGCCAAAACGCAAATTGGTAAGAGTTCTTAAATTAATCCAATTTAATGTTTGTCACACATGTTGTGTTGGTATGTGTGGTTTCAAAGGTATTGGTGAACAGCTTTTAGACGAGATCTATAGAATTGGCATAGTTTAACTTGATAAACAAGTCTGGTTTTATAAAAACCATCATGAATAAACGTTGTTACAATTATCTAGAAAATTCATTCTTTCAGCAGTTTTCAAGGGAACATTAAACCATAATAGGATGTAACTGGTTTATCCTCAATTGTTTTTTTTTTTTTTTTTTTTTTTTTTTTTTTTTAATAAGCTATACTTTTTTAACAATTTCTCTAGTGTTCTTAAAACAAGTCTTATTTCACATAAAACATAAAACAGTCTTATTTCACTATTATTGTTGTCGTTAAATATTCATTATCCATTACATTCAATAACTGGTAATCAATTGCGGTAGATATAACTTTTCCTAACAAATACCCAATCAGTTAAATTGTTCATGTGCCACTTCGGTGTATACTAAAGTTTTATGACTGGGTGAGTACATTTGCGCTTATGGCGACTGACAGGAAAAATAAATTCAGGTAATTGATTGTTCCTGGTATTAACTTTTAAATAACAGATTATTCCCATGTTAATTATATGGAAAATAATAGGCAAACTCCTTTATTTATGGACAGATATTGATGAAACTTAGTGTATGGCTTCATATGGCCCAAATAAATCTTCTTAACAACATCCAATAGCAGTAAACCTACATACTCATTCCTATGGTGTTTATGGGGAAAAGACAAAATATCCAATTCCTTTGGAAATTCGCTGAGTACGCAGGTCGGCTGCGACGGGGGTATTTTATTTTTTGATGAGGTCATAGAATAAAATTTTATCGTCTATACTCTATGCCATTGCCAAGCCTGCATATCTACATCTCAACCAGATTTCATCCCCACCTTTTCCCCGGCGTCGACCCCACCGGCCCCGTAACCCCCGGGTCGTCCCATGCATCTCGCGCATGCGCGGCACCGCAGGTGCAGGTGCACCGGTAAAGTAAAGGTGAGCGGCAGGTGGTATGGGTGTATAGGTCACCTGAACTGGTTCTGACTCTAATTATCGGCTCACAGTATTCATTACATTGACCCGATCAAATCAAACTACGAGTGGATTTAATTAAGTACCTCTCATACGTTATTTTTACCATCGAACATGAAATAGTCGTTTACAGTAATTTTCGCAATACTTCAGTTACAAGTGGGTTAAATGTTAATGTAAAAATAACTTATTTAATTGCATCCTTGAAGGGTGATGAAATTGTATAAAATTATGCTGTGTTGATAGATACTATCCCATTCATAATGGAATAACCTTTGCTTGTTAATACTATTTTACCGAGTCGCTGAATGAAAAACGTTCCATAATTTAAGAAAATTATTTCTTACATAAATCGGTTGAAAATTAAAGCTATCTATATAAAACATATATTATGTATGACCATTAGATACGGACCATTGTGTATTTTTATGGATAAAGGTTAAAAATGAAAACTTATTTATACATTTGCTCGTGTTTCTAACAACTATTTTATAGAGATTAATGCGCTTTAATATTAAAAGGTGTAATTCAATTTGTTAACAAAAATCGTGAAAATGTTATGTAATGTTATTTCATATTTCTATAGCTGCAGTTTACAGTGTGGTTCCCTTACATGATAAATCGTTTAGTTATGTAAAAATTATTAACAATGCACTAAGCTTTTCTTAAAATTTCATTTGTTTTTTTGCCATAGACATTTTTATATACTATTTTAAATTTTAAAGAGACGGTATTTTACTTTACACATTGAAGTGTGTTTTTATAGTCATAAACATTCAAAATTTTTTAATCGAGGAAACTTTAATTTGTGACCGTGAGAAAATCGTGTTTTCCCAGAGAGTCGAATGATCTTGGCCAACCAAGCTGTAAACCCGTAGTAGCAGTTTTTAAGTTTAATTTAAAAGTATTTGCAAGGGTAGCCAGCTATTAATTATGTAAAAAGTTTTAAGTTTAGAACTTAGTGTAAAATAGTAAGATGCGGCACTTACGGTAGCCATTCATAGAAGAAGGAAACGTCCGCTTCAATTCCTGCAGTCCAAGTTTGTACATGGAGTAACCTCTTGCATTGGTATATTAATATTAAATCTTGCATGTGTATATTATCTTGCATGTGTATATTAATTAAAATTAAAATCTTATCCTCTTGAAATAATTGTTCTATTTACATTATTTACAATATATACATAACAGCAGTGATGAAGCAAACTAGCTGAGTGATGGAGTTTTAATGCTACACATGTGGCAAGCCTGTGCTGAGTGTGGGGCAGGTCAGAGGAAGCTCTGATTGTTGCTCGTTGCATGAAAAACGTGTAATTGTAGGCTCTTCTGGAAGCTGAAGAAGATTCTAGTTGCATAACAAAGGAAAACAAGTCCATCCTCGCCGATAGAAGCATTTACGTAAACTAATGTTTCTCTCGAATCTAAGTCACCTTAGTGTCAAGATTTTAATTACTGATTTATTTTAATCATAATAACGTAAAAAACTTACCTTGATTTTTTATGGTTGTTATCAAAGTAAACTGTTACGTAATACTAATTGACTTTAATACTCTAGCAGCTTACAACACTTCCTTTGTAATGATTGAGTGTGGGTATTTTTTTACTATCACAATTTCCTCTCATTCACAACTGTAACATGGGTGTTTAATAGACGAAATTCAGCTAATTGCTTAAGAGATGTTTATGTAATTTAGATTGTTATTTCATATAAACATCAGAATTCAATGTCATAACACTCTTGTTGCAGCGTACCTGCATAATTATCGAATTTACAGTGATATATTTTGGTAATTTCTTCATTTCAACCATAAATTATACGGGGATCTATAAGTAGGTTTGCAGAATTTAAGGTTTTAAAAAGAAAATACATGTTAATAACCACCAATGCATACCAAATTGTGTCAACATCTGTTAATTTTTAATCTTTCCAATAAAACCCCATGGGGGATGAGTACGGTATGTAGGTTTGCCGCCTAACGGGTTTTGTGAGCAAATATAAATTAATGCTTAACTCGTGAAGGTAAATATAAAATTAAATTAGTTATAACAATAAATAAGTGCGACAAAGAGGTTTGAAGTTCTCCCTAAAGAATACTGAAACATATGGGAACGATTTTTGGATTTGCTCCATTACTAGGAGGCCTAAAGGAAGGTTAAAAAATAAAACACTAATTCATTTGTTTTTCAGATCTCTTTAAAGGATTTTAGTTAAAGTTGTAAAGTTTTAACAAATTTGGTAAAAAAATTATAAAACCCCATTTTTGACCATTTTGAAACCCCATAAAACCTCGTTTTAAAGGTCATGTCATGCTGGTTTCGAACTAAACCTGAAGAACGCTACCCTACACCTCCATACAAAATTTTATTGATATAGGATGTTTATTCTTTCAAAAGTTATCGAGTAAATGAACACATATACAGTATAGTTACTTTGTACATACATATAAGCCTAAATGAATTTAAAAGAACGGTGTGTTTGGTTTCTAAGGTCCTAAAAATAAAAAAGTATCATGGCCCTGGGCTTATAGGTCTTACCTTGACTACTACCGTAATAGCGTATTCCCTATGGGAAAATCCGCTAAAAACACTCTTCCGATGGAGCTGAAGTATCGGAATGCAGGATGATTTTATGAGGCATATATCATTAGATTGGGCCAACATTAAAATCAATGGAAATATGAGAATGCTGAATATTCCCCAGGTGATTATTTACACTCAATCACCCGTTTATCACAAAAAATTAACTTAATACAATAATATCACATTGCATTGATCTACCTTGTACGGTACGGTACATGCACCCTATAACTAAAGGTTACCAATATTTACTTTTAACACTAGTATTTTTCTCCCGTTTATTAAGTGAACTTTAATGCTATGCACCAACGAATGAATACGAATCATGGTATCTTCCATGAGATCTTTTTAACATTACTTTGATCGCTTTTCCTGTTCAAACGATCTAAAAATAGTGTAATACTTAGAGGTGTTAAATAGTAACACTGAACATTACGGGCTCTACGCCCTTTTTATAAATTGTAAAACTGCTAACTTACACAGTTTTAAATGATAGGGTATTCAACTGAATGCCCAGACATGATGCAATGGGGAATTACGGGGCGTATGCTGTAATCTTAACAGAGGAAACGCATTTGCTGCTATTACCCACGTTTGAACAGCCTTGAGACTTCATTTGTTTCCTTCGAATACCACTTGCGTTTTAACGGTATGCAAACAATTTGGGTTTTCGATATTGATGAGAGTTTACACGTGAAATAGTTCAAACTTCACGTAATCACCATTCGGTTATTTACAGAACGAATTAGGTATGACTCAACCAGCCAATGTGCTGTACTCTTTTCTCTGTCATACTCATGCCCGGTAATAATGAATTTGAATTAGAAACTTTTTTTAATCAAGAGATGTTATTTTTATTTTTATTTCAAACATTAGTTTTATTACAATTCGAAAAGCAAGTTTCAATAAAAACCTAATAGAGCATTCATTTTTTATGTGTGTTCAAAAACCTTCATTTCTTCGCATATTAAAAGAGAAGTACCTGGGAGCTAAGCATTTGCTCAGTAAACTCCAACAGTAATATTCTTTATATTAACATAGTTACAGACAGTGCGCCAAAGTGCACAATGCAAAAAGGCTTATTTCTTGTTCAAGACGAGCTAGTTCGCTCCGCTCACTCGCCTTCACGATGAGCTCGTTCGCTCCGCTTGCTCGCTGTTCACACTGTTTCAAAGTAGGCGTACGGGTGCTGCACTCTGGTGTATATGTTTTGAAACACGTGTTGAATCTGTAACACGTAAATTCGAATTATTTAGTCAAAAGCTGTTTTCATGATTCTTACTAATGTTTTTGTTTTTAACATTTTTTTATATCTATACTTATATCTATACAATGTTAAGATATTTTTTTATATCTATACTTATTTAATAAGTATAGATATAAAAAAAATGTTTTTATATAAAAAAAAAAAAAATAAATAAAAACTAAGGGTTTTTTTGTCCTGAGAACTCCTCCTACAATTTTCAACCGATTTTCAAGTTTTTGGTGTCGTTGGATAGGGCTTGGCCTGTAGTTGTTTCCGCCAAAAACTGATAAGAATCGGACTAAAAATAAAGGCGCTATCCACAATTGAAATCTCAAAATTTCCCATTTAAATAACATTGGGATTAAATAAAGCATTTTAAACATCTGTTAATAATCAGCTGTAAATACGTGTAGTTTTGGTGATTAAAGAGTTTCACAATATTGGATTGGTCGGATGTCATTGATTTAGGGCTAAATTTAACATTTGCATTGTATGAAAATAAATTGCTCGATTTCGAGCAACACGTATACTAGTTTTAGTAACTGGCTGCCATGCAAAACCACATGTTTATACTGTTTACACGTGGTCTTTGACAGTTGAGTCACCTGTTTTCATTATTTCTTTGCTTTGATTTTGAGCTCCATAAGACCAATGTTGTTTTTTAATTTCAATTAAAGCTTATAAGGAAATAAGATTTTTCCTGGCACAGTGACCTGTATTTATGTTATTTTTATCAGTGAACTAAGTTATATGCAAATTTTGAAGAAATTCGTTCTATCTGTTTTTTAGATCCGTGTGCAAACATACTTACATACATACATATATACAAACATAGCTTACTCGTATTAGAGTATAGGATTCTAGATACACTAGTGGTAAAATAGCAATCATACCAATACATGGCATAACTCAAATCTATTCAATTAAATATTGAGTAAAACTAATTAGTTTTCCATTTTTAAATATTAGTCCTGGATCTGACAATACATTCCGTAGGAAAATCGCGTATAGTCAATTTGACTTTTTTAGTCGAATATATGTGTCTTAGGAAGTGTTTTGCACTTAGGTGTCATTTCGGCATCTGGTAGGTTTACCCGCTATGACGTCATAAAGATGGCGGAAAGTGATATTTTTTAATTGCGTATATTTCAGATGTTATTTATCGGATTTGAATAAATCTTTTTTTGTTTTAAAGCTCATCAAAAGACCTATCTTTTTTGTATTTACCATTTTCTTATGCACTTATTAGTTTTTCCATAATATTTAAAAAATTGAATTTTAAAAGTAAACTTTTGTAAATTTTTGCTTATAACTTGTTAACTAGTGAGAATTTGGCAATTTTACTTCTTATCAAAGTTGTTTGTCTTTTAATGCCCTTTCTAATGATACCACACATGGGGGGATAAACCCTAGGAATAACGCAGAAAAACGCCTGAAAACCCGATGCGATCGCTACAATTGGTACGTGCCTGAACAATGGTACATATATCATTTCATTGTTGCATATCTACCAATAATGCATTTCGTCTGTTCAGCTAGTTTATAAATACTCTCTAATAACAACAAGTTATTTTTAGTTTATCTAATGTTGTTGCACTTCATATTCACAGGGTGTACAAAAAGTAGGCTATAACGAAACTGTATGTTAAAATTTTAATAAAAAAATATCATTACATTACCTGAAATGATTTTTATATTATTTACAGCAGTTTAACTTATATAAATACACTTATATTACATAAACACATATAAAACATATTTAAGCATATTATTATTTATTTTACTGTGAAAGCAATGCCAATACAAATGTACTTTATTATTCGTTCGCCATCAGTTTAAATATGTTATATTTTTGTTTACATTATCAAAAATAATTTTAAATTAAAAAATTGTAGCACTGTTTTAGAAAGAACATTTCTTGTTTTATTGTGTATTTGAAATAAAAGCTCTATGTTGAATAATTGAGAGATCCAACGTAAGACATTTTTGAAGAGCAAACGAATGACGTGGAAGGAGACGTGGAAGGACTGGAAGAAGATATGGAATGAAGGTAGAGTTAAAATGAAAAACGTATAGAGCAGTAGACCATTAATAAATTAAACATAAATTAAAAATAACAAATATAGTAATGAAGAACAAAGAAAGAAGAAATAAGTAGGAAGAAAAAGAAATAAGAAACATTTCAAATAAGTTTAAAATGAAGAAAGAGTTTTGAGAAAATGAGTAGATGAAATTGTAATTAAATGAAAATTTGTAAAATTGTCAATAAGTGCAAAAACTTGAAATTTGTTTTGTAAATTCCCATACATTGTGAAACTTTGTCAGAGAAATAAATTTATTATTATTATTATTATTATTATTCTTTTTGAATGTTACTGCTATCAGGGGGAACCCAGGGGGGGATAAAGAGGATATAACCTCCCCCTCCCCCCGAACTGTTGGAGGGTAAAAAAATAATCTAAAAAATAAAAAAATTCATGTCAAATGGTTAAAATATTATTTTCATACGCCAGACTTCTATAAACAGATACAAAGGCCAAATTATTATAAAGAATAATTGTTAATTGTACAATGCAAAAAGATAAAACAGTAATATTACATACAAAATAGGTCATTTTAGTTTTAGGAATGAAATACATTATTTATTGTGTACAGTATTAATTATATATTACCTTTATAACATAAATAACTCTGTTACTGTATTCTGTGTCCTATAGATAAACGGTTGTATACCTCTTTATGAGTAATGTATTACTGTGTTTTTAAAATTTACACTATAACTTTTTACCGTACTTCTCCTGAATGTTATTTATTTGCCATCGTCATATAAAGTCAAGACATTTGAAAAGAATTTTGGGTAGGGTGATACAAATAATTTTGGTAAAGCGAATCTGAGATAGGAAAATAAATGACATGGAAGGTACCTGTTGTTGTCTAGGCTGCCATCTTAAGACTAGAATGGTCCTCTTCCTTTTTCTTCTTGAGGAGGGTGTTAATTGGCGGGGAATTTAAAATGGTTTGAAATTGGTATAGGTTAATGTTACTGTTTTATGGTATGGATGGTGAATGGTTGGGTTGAGAATGAATATTGGGATTGTTTTGAAATGAAATGAAATTAAGTCTGCCCTTAACAATATTTATTCCAAGTTTAAATAATAGTCTGATCCCTTTATTTAATTTTTGAAACCCATTAGTTTCACTTTAAATTATGACGGAGTAGAGGTCTTCATAAAGTCAAATATTAACTTCTGAAATTCACTAAAACTAACCATTTAGCTTCAAAAATTCCAAAAGTTTCCGGGGGAGGCCCCCCGGACCCGCCGTGTTCTTTCTTGGGGTGTATTCCGTAACCCCCCACCCCCCCGTGTTACCCCTCTGCAAAAAATTCCAACCCCCACCGAAATTGAATGCTGGGTTCGCCCCTGACTGCTATTTGTATACTGTTCAATGTATTATTGTACAACTAATACTGAACTTATGTTTGACATTTCTTAGATTCTAATCATAATAATTTTTGCACAAAAAATCATCAACACTTCTACATTTGCACAATGTGCAACATGGGACTTTGTTCCTTTTTGCATACACATGTCGACTTAGCACATTTCATGCACCTGCATGCTCCAACAAACATTGGGGGGTACATAACCATCCCTGTTTTTTTGTTGTTTTTTTTTTACTAAAGTGTTGTTGTCCACTTGAAATCCAAATTCTAGTGGATCGAATAAATGAAATTCTACATCAATGCAATCTTTCTGTAAGTACGTATGGTAATATGCCCATATATATGGACCTGATTATACAAGTTTGGCAAGAAAAAGCCCCTATGGGTGTGGTATCCAAAAAACTTTTGAAGGATTTTTGAAACTCAAAAGATCCAACCGAAATTGAATCAAGCTTAGTTTCTGCCGAGATTTATTTAGTCCAGGTACTCAAAAAACGTTCTAAAGCAAAGAATTTGGACGAACTCAGTATGGATTTTTTTCATGGAAAAAACGCCAGTATCGGAGACCTTCCACCGACCAGCCGAAGCGCCAGACAACACTTACTGAGGGCATATTACCATTTTTACTTACAGAAACATTACATTGACGAAGAATTTCTTTTATTAGATCCACTATAATTTGGATTTCAAGTGGAAAATATTCAGGACCGTGCCAAAGATTCTATAAATTCTACATTTATAATCGTCAACAGACGATTATAAATGTACACAAAGAATCGTCAACAGACGATTCTTTGTGCTAAAATAATTATGATTAGAGTCTAAGAAATGTCAAACATAAGTTCAGCATTAGTTAAACAGTAATATTGAACAGTATACATATAGCAGTAACATTCCAGAAGAATGATAATAGTAGCAGTAGGCCTATGTGGTAAGAGTCACAGTTTGTTATTTGCATTTCAATAAACAAAAAATAATGTACTTCATAACAATACTTTATGTGTGTTTATTCTGAAACAACATTAGTTATTATTTAAGTTATAAAATCATACTATGTAACAATAAAAATTATTCAACATGTGTACATAGTCAATGCATATAGCTTTTATTTCAAATACACAACAAAACAAAAAACGTTAATTCTAAAACAGTGGTATAAATTTTTAATTTAAAATTATTTCTGATAATGATAAAAAATAACATATTTAAACGATGATGGACGAATAATAAAGTACATCTATATTGGCATTGCTTTCACGGTAAAATAATAACATGTTTAAAAATGTTTTAAATGTGTTTATATAAAATAAGTGTATTTATATAAGTTAAACTGATGTAAATAATATAAAAACATTTCAGGTAATGTAATAATATATATATATATATATATATATATATATATATGTTTTTTATTTTACTTTCTCCCCCTATACCATAGTATATGGAGAAAGTATTGTTTTCGTCAAAATTTTCGAATTTGAGTTGTTGGTGGATTTATCTATTTTGGTTCCCCCTGAGTAAAAAAAGGGGTTTTCGGAGTGATGTCTGTGTGTGTGTGTGTGTGTGTGTGTGTGTGTGTGTGTGTGTGTGTGTGTGTGTGTGTGTGTGTGTGTGTGTGTGTGTGTGTGTGTGTGTGTGTGTGTGTGTGTGTGTGTGTGTCAGGATGTATGGTAGGTCCAAACCCACGATAATTCCAGGCGTTTTTTTCATTTTTTTGAATTTTTTATTTTTAAGGGTAGTTTACCCCCAAAAACCCTCAAAAATCGTCAAAAATCAAAATTTCTCAAAAACGGCTCTAACGATTTTGATTAAAATTTTGTGGTTTATTAAGCTTAAAATGGTGAATAAAATGACACCACCCGCATCTCCGGGAAAATGCGCGTTCAAAAGTTATAGAGTAAAAAGTGTTTCAAAAATCAATTTTTTGAATTTTCAAAATAGCTGTTGTCTCGAAATAAATTTTACTTATCACCATTAAATCAAGCTTAAAAAACTAAATAATCCAGTATTTTAAATTATTGCTCTACGTCAAGTGGTTGCGGAGAAAATTCAATTTTTCGTTTAGCGGTAAACGCAGTACGTTGTTAAAAGTCACAGACGCGCGTAGGGTCAAACGAGCGCTGCTCAGCTGGTAGCTATCCGACTGAGTCATCAAGACATTAATGTTTGGAGCTTTTAACACCTTTTTATATATTGTTGGGAGAAAGTATGTGTCAGTTAACTGATACCGTTTATTTATCATACAGTTTCGTTATAGCCTACTTTTTGTACACCCTGTGAATATGAAGTGCAACAACATTAGATAAACTAAAAATAACTTGTTGTTATTAGAGAGTATTTATAAACTAGCTGAACAGACGAAATGCATTATTGTTAGATATGCAACAATAAAATGATATATGTACCATTGTTCAGGTACGTAACCAATTGTAGCGATCGCATCGGGTTTTCATTCGTTTTTCTGCGTTATTCCTAGGGATTATCCCCGCATGTGTGGTATCATTAGAAAGTGCATTAAAAGACAAACAACTTTGATAAGAAGTAAAATTGCCAAATTCTCACTAGTTAACAAGTTATAAGCAAAAATTTACAAAAGTTTATTTTTTAAATTCAATTTTTTAAATATTATGGAAAAACTAATAAGTGCATAAGAAAATGGTAAATACAAAAAAGATAGGTCTTTTGATGAGCTTTAAAACAAAAAAAGATTTATTCATATCCGATAAATAACATCTGAAATATACGCAATTAAAAAATATCACTTTCCGCCATCTTGATGACGTCATAGCGGGTAAACCTACCAGATGCCGAAATGACACCTAAGTGCAAAACACTTCCTAAGACACATATATTCGACTAAAAAGGTCAAATTGACTATACGCGATTTTCCTACGGAATGTATTGTCAGATCCTGGACTATATGGGCTTTTAAGAAGTTAAAAACAGTCCTTGTGTTTTATAAAATGCATGAACCTCTATAAATTGGATAAGCACCTGCGATTTTTATTAATTTAGATAATTATGTGCTCCCGTTTATCTCATGTTTGCGAAATAACCATTGGCCAGGAATGTACAGCATTCGCAAATGTTCTATCCTCATATTAATCTCAAGTACCAGGTTAACCGAGCCTTGCTCGTTGGTTTTGATTCAATTTTAATATTTTCACCAACAACCAACTATATATCTTCACAGTTAACAGCTGTTTCAAAAGGTCTGCTTAACATTAATGTTTCTTTATTTTTGTTTACATTTAGTTGTTATTTCGTTACCAAAATAGCAACCCATAAGACCAATGTTAAAAATTACAATTTTTAAACTTAAATTTAGATCAAATTTGATTTTTCCTGGGATTGAGACTGTTTCTAAACTTATTTTTGGGCCGAAACACTCTTTAATGCAAAGTTTAAGCAAAATCTAACAGCTAGATTTCGAGATCGTGGAACACACATCCCTTCAGACATTCCTCGTATTATAGTATAGGATAGGATATTTTTGGGCCGAAACACTCTTTAATGCAAAGTTTAAGCAAAATCTAAGAGCTAGATTTCGAGATCGTGGAACACACATCCCTTCAGACATTCCTCGTATTATAGTATAGGATAAGTAAACAGGTCTGGTACATGCGGATTTGGTTCATGGGTGGGATTACTCATGGCTGTTCCGAACCCCACAATTAACTAACCTAGCATGGACTCCGATATCCCGTACGTGAGCAATTTGCATGCGACTTATCGATCGACGAGTCTGTTATTCACAATGTTTTCAATGTGTTTCTTATTGCATATGTAACAACGAGTATTAATTTATACTAGAGATCGCCTCCTTATCGAAATTCGACCAAAATTTTAGTTGATCTGGATCCAAGAAGTTTCAAAACATTTTATAACTAAAACATCTGTTCTTCCTGCTTTTCTAGCAGTTGTTTTTAAAACAGCTGTCTAATGATTAAATCAATTCTCCTTCCTCCATGAGATCAACATTGGAACTTTAAAAGCCTGTGGGGCGTAGCCCTGGAGTCCAATGGGAATTAGAATGGGATTCTGTTCATCTACATGACTATACCTTTCTAACGGTATGCGCGGATTTGTCCTATGATGCACACGAGTTGAGAAAAAAGGAGAAAACGAAACATGCCTGCCTATTAATATGAAGATTATTTTCTCTATACGGTACTATATATTATAATATATAGTATAGAGCATATAAATATATAGTGTATACGCAAGCAGGTTTCTTTACCTCCTTTTTCCCTCGGCTAGTGAGCATCGTATGAGAAATCCGCGCATACCGTTAAAAAGGTATAGTCCTGTAGATGAGCAGAATCTCATTATAGGCCTATTGCTAATAGGCCCCGAGAGCTACGTCCTACAGGCTTTCAAAGTTTCAATGTTTTCGTTATGGAGGAAGTGTAATTAATTAAATCATTAAAAAGTTGTTGTCATAACAAATGCTTAGAAATCAGAAGAAATATATGTGGTTCAGTTATTTATAAAAATATTTCAAACTAATTGGGTCCAGATCAACTGAAGTTTTTTTCGACCTTTGGACGATCTCTAGTAAGTAGTGAAGAAAGCAGAACTTTACCTCAGTTTTGGCATGATTTTATAGGGGGATTTCCTATAGGGAATTTTTTTGGACACAGATTTAAAATTTTGATTCCGAGATTTGATATGTGCTAATGTTTATGTATAGTTATATTATATATTTATATATTTGTGTATAGGTTTTTGACATTTAACATGGGGTTACTTTTTAGGAATTTTTTTTGGACACAGATTCAAAATTTTGATTCTGAGGCTTTTTTTTGTAAACTAAGCATCCTAGAGGAAAATGTCAAGAATAAAAATATTAAGTTTGACTCTTTATCTACAACTTTCCCGCTGACAAAACTTGCCTGACCAATAAATAAAAAATTTCCTCACAGACTAACTTTTTTATGTCAAAAATCAATTTTTATATTTTTATTTATTATTTATGCCATGTTAATATTAAAATTAAAGTAAATATTTTATGCCGTAATGGCCATCATATAGTCCACTATAATACCTGAAAATATGATAAATTTACCTCTACTCTAACTATATTTATTTATGGTGTTAATGAAATGTGGCACTAAATCTTGCGCCGGCCGCCTGTAGACTGGGCTAGTCCCATGTGCCTCTTCCAGTTGACTGTTGTATGCCTATTGGTGTTATGATTATTAAAGTTTTAATTTTGTTTAACTGTCTATTGATTAAGTAGTATAATAGGTATATTTAAAATTTTGTTTAATTGTTTATTGCCTAAGAAGTATATTATTGGGTATGGCTATGGTATTATTATATTGAGTATGGCTATTCTTTGATATGTTTAAAGTTATGTTTAATTGTCTATATTGGTGTTGTTCTATGTATTGCTTATGTACTGGATAGTTATAAAAAATCTTAATTGATTATTTATTTTGATTTTCCTTAACTGTGGATATTGTTTGAAGCATTTCCTATAAATTGTAATGTTTTGTTTGTATATGTCAAGAGATGTAGGGGTTTGCCTGAGATTTAATAATTGTGTTTTGGTTGTTCTATGTAATGTTTATAATACTACTTTGAGTTAGCTTTCTTTACTTTTAATAAGTGATTAAATATTGAGTTATTGGTGTAGTTAATATAGCTTTTGGGTTTTTTATTATATTTGAGTATGTTGTTTTACTTGTTAAGGAAAATTTGAGTTATTGTTATTCTTCTCATGTTTTATAAATGTTTAATATAAATGACTGTGTTTTATTAGTGTTAAATATTTGTTTATTATAGTTATTTTACCTAGCTAATGTATTATTAATAGGTGTTATAGGTTAAATGTATGTTTACAAGAGTTAATATTTAGTTAATTTGTATTATTTTATTGTTATTTATACCATATACTGCTTATAAGTAAAATATAAGGGCGATAATGACTAATTTACATATGCTATTAGGGTTAAATACTTGGTAAATTTATGAAATTAAATGTATGCTTGAAATGCCATTTCACTAGTTGTATTTAAATTGTCTTGATGATTGTTTTGTTTCCCTCAGGGGCAGTGGGCTTTCCACTGTACGGGTGTTTCTTGGCGACCCCGGGGTACCTGAGCCAAGCTGTGAGACCCTCCTCACAGTTCTTCCCGAGCTAGGGCCTTTCTTCTCATCTTTCAGGTCTTAGCTCACCGTCTTTATTCTTTCCTGAGCTAACCTTGCTCACCTTCTTGTTTTCGACCCCGAATCAAGGGTGTCTTTCCACCTTCTTTCGACCGGCGCACGCTGGGGGGTCCTGGGAGTGTCCCTGTTGTGTTGCAGGGACTGATGTGTGCCTCGCACTGCCGATGGTCTCCTCCAGTGTGTCGTCAGAAGCCAGCCGCTTCGGACCTTAGTCAGGAAGTGCGGCATGGATGCAGAGATCGGACTCTGCATTGCCACGGTGCGACCCCCAGCACGTCCGGCACATTTTGTGTATCGGTGCTGGGCAAACGGAGGTTTCGGGCCCCAGAGTCCTGGGGTAGGGGTGTCTTATCTCCTACGGGGGGTAGACCTCCGAGGGTGTACCCGCTCCCGGCCAATGAAGGGCCGCCTCTTGCCGCACGATGCGCTGGTGAAACAAAAGTATGGATTTTCAAAACCAAAACACGAAATTAAAGGAGAATGAGCAGGCCGCCTTTAAGCGCAGCTCAAAACTGCAGAGGTCTCCGACCTCGAAGACTGGGACGCCGACGGGGGGAATTAAAGCCTCCCCTCCGCCGATCCCGTTCAAGGCTGCTGGTGTCGCCGGATCGTCGGCCGTAACCGGAAAGGAGAAGGATGAGGTTAAGCTGGGTATGGGGGTGACTGAGCCGGTAACACCTCTAGCCGGGATGCAAGGAATTCCTCCCAGGAAGAGTCCTCTTCGTCCGGCATTCGAGATGCAAATGCTTCGGCAGCAGCAGGACGATGCCAACGAGGAGGAAGACTCATGTCTGAAGAAAATGAACGATCTTTTGAAGGAGATGGCCAAGGCTCTCCTTATTCAGAAGAACGTCAACAAGGCGATTAAGGACGGAATTCCAAAACTCGAGGATTTCCTTGGCGAAATCGAGGAATGCCGGAAGATCAGGCTGAAGGCAGTGAAGCAGGAGCGCGACGTTATGAACCGAGTTATGTCTGCTTCGCCTCAAGCTCATCTGGCTGAGTCCCAGACTCAAGCCAGAAAGCGAAAGAAGAGGCAGAGCGGTTCTTCGCCGGAAAGCCCTGAGCTTGTTGAGGTGGACTCAGTGCCGAGACCGGTTTTTGTCACTGCGGCATCGCAGACATCTCCTGTCCAGGCTACTCAATCCGCCCCGGGCGCTGTCGCGATTCCAGCGGCTACTCCTGCAGAGGTTCCTGCTCCGGCGGCTAATCCTGTCTTGGCAGCAAACTCTGCCTCAACACCTTTGGGGGGCTGGAAGACGCGCCTGTCTAAGAAAGAAAGGAGGAGGCAGAAGCAAGTGGAGGCAGCTTCGAAAAGTGCGTCGAGGGTGGAGCGGACACAAGTCTCAAACCCGGTGGGGGAGGCCTCTGGCAAGTCTGTCAGAAAGCCTAAACAACCCAGGCCTAAGAAGCCCAGGACGGAGGCAATCTTGATCAAGCCCTTAGGGGGGCGATCTTTTGCTGATGTTCTGGGTCAGATTAGATCGCAGGCCAAACCGGAAGAGACCGACACCGTTATCAAGTCTATTCGGCGAACCCAGAACGGGGATGTCCTCCTCGAACTGGGGAAGTCGAGTGACAAGATCGGTTTTGCCGCTTCCCTCAAGACTGCACTTGGGGACAAAGGCTCCATCAAGGCCCTAGAACCGAAATGTTCGGTCGAGATTCGGGACCTTGATGCCCTCTCCACCGAAGATGAGGTGACCCGTGCGATCCAGGTGGCACTCCCGGAGATACCGGCTGATGGAGTGAGGGTATGGCTGACAAAGCCTAACCGAAGTCAACTCAGGATGGCTGTTGCTGAGATGGGCGAAAAGCACGCCAATAAGCTGCTTAGCCTTCAGCACCTCAGAGTCGGTTGGGTCAGTTGCAGGCTCAAACGGAGGGTGGTAGTTTCGAGATGCTTCCGCTGTCTCGGTTTCGGCCACTCCTCCCGAAACTGTAACGGGCCCGACAGGAGTGCCAACTGCTTCCAGTGTGGAGGCCAGGGCCACAAACGCAAGGAATGTTCCTTGAGCCCATCCTGCTTCCTCTGCAAGGATTCAGGCTCCAGTGCCCTCGGTCACTTACCCGGGTCTGGTCAGTGCGGTGCCTTCAGAGCCGCACTTGAACAGGCAAAAGGCAGCGGCCGGTAATTCGCATCCTCCAGGCCAATCTTCATAGATCCTGGGGAGCTGATAACCTTCTAGATCAGCTCGCCCGAGAACTTGGTGCTGACGCGCTCCTTATCAGCGAACAGTATCGGGACAGAGACCCAAACATTTGGATCTCCGACAGCCTCGGTACTGCTGCATTTTGGGCGCGTAATACACAGGATGTCTTGGTGCGGAGTCACGGGCGCGGCCGAGGATTCGTCTGGGTTCGGTGTAGGGACGTGACTATCTTCAGTTGCTACCTCACACCCAACGAGGCCGTCCAGGACTTTCGCGACAAGATAGATAGCCTAGAGGAGTGCGTTCTCAGCACCACCGGGCATGTCGTCGTTGGTGGCGATTTCAACGCCAGGGCCGTCGAGTGGGGAATGCCCTCTACCAGCTCCCGGGGGAAATACATCCTGGATTTCATCGCCAGGGCCGGTCTTGTCGTCCTCAACCAGGGCGACACACCTACTTTTCGGCGCCCCGGGCAGAGAGGCACGATCCCTGACGTCACCTTTGCGTCTGAGTCGCTCCTTCCGAGGATCTCTGGCTGGAGGGTTGTCGAGGACTACACGGGTAGCGACCACCAATACATCGTGTTTGACCTGCATGATCAGGCAAATCGTCGAGTTTCCGCATCTCGGGAAGGGCCACGCCGGTGGAACACCAACAAACTGGACGTGGTCAAGTTAACCGAAGTCATCTCTCGGGGAGCGCAGGGGAATCCTGGTGAGGCTGGAGCCGAGGCACTAGTAACATCCACGATGGAACTTATCGTCTCGGCCTGCGACCAGTCTATGCCGCGAAGGAAACCCCGACGCGACAAACAACCCGTTTACTGGTGGACTGAAGAGATTGCGGAACTCAGGAGAACATGTTTAAGAACTAGACGAGCCGCCACTAGAGCGAGAATTCCCGCAGACAGAGTTCGTAAGTCGGAGGCCTATAAAGCTGCGAGAAAATCTCTCCGCCAGGCGATCAACAGGAGCAAGGCGAATAGCTGGAGGAGACTTCGTGACGACGTTGATTCCGACCCGTGGGGCCTGGGTTACAAACTTGTAACACAGAAACTCGGCGCCCGCTCTCCACCTTCCATCATGGAGGGCGCCACCATGGGGAGGATCGTCGCTGCGTTGTTTCCTGAACATCCACAGCGACCGCCGGTTGACTTCGGACGGGTAGAGGACGTTCCACTTTTCACTTTCGAGGAGCTGGAAACCTCCGTTCTCTCCCTGAAGAGCAACAAGGCTCCTGGCCCGGATGGGATTCCCAGTGAGGCTTTAAAGAAAGTATTTTTAATCAACGCTGACTTGTTGTTGAGAATGTACAATGCCTGTTTGGTGGAAGGGGTGTTTCCGGCTCCCTGGAAAACAGCCAGGCTTGTACTGATCAGCAAGGGCAAAGGTGATCCCGAGCTGCCGTCGTCCCACAGGCCTCTCTGCATGTTGGACACGGCTGGGAAGCTGTTCGAGAAGCTGATCCGTTCCCGCCTGACTTCTGCCGTGGAAGCTGCCGGGGACTTATGCCCCCGTCAGTACGGCTTCAGAAAGGGACGGTCAACGATCGACGCTGTCACCGAAGTTCAGAGAGCTGTGGAGAGAGCCGAGAGCCACAACCATTTCTCCCGCCGAGTAGTGCTTCTTGTTACGCTTGATGTCAAGAATGCCTTCAACTCGGCGAGGTGGGTCGATATGTTGGATGCGCTTCGCAACACCTTTCGTATTCCTGCATATCTGTTGCGGCTCGTCGAGGATTATCTACGCTCTCGAAGCCTGATTTATGACACGAGGGACGGAACGCGGACGATGGAAGTCACTTCTGGTGCCGCACAAGGTTCAATACTCGGCCCGGATCTCTGGAACGTTGCCTATGACAGCCTCCTGAGGTCCGAGATGCCTGAGGAAACCACTTTGGTTGGGTACGCCGATGACGTCGCAGCTCTCATTGCTGCACGCAACGTTGAGCTGGCCCAACTGAAGTTGAACCGAGTTATGCGGGTGGTCAACAACTGGATGTCCGATCACGGTCTCTCACTTGCTCTCAGTAAGACGGAGATCGTGATTCTTACGAAGAAGAGGATCGACACCGTCGTCCCGTTTCGAGTGGGAAGGGAGGTGGTCACATCAACTCGTGCCGCCAAATACCTCGGGGTTATGGTGGACACCAAGTTAAGCTGGAGGGATCAGATCTTCCGTACAGCGGACAAGGCCGCTAAGGTAGTGACTTACCTTAGTAGGCTGATGGCCAATGTCGGGGGTCCCCGATCCAGCAGAAGACGTCTGTTGATGTCCGCGGTCCAGTCCGTGCTTCTTTACGGGGCAGAGGTGTGGGCAGGCGCTCTAGATAAGGAGTGCTACAGGTTGCGACTCGCCCGGGTTCAGCGTCAAGCTGCGCTCCGGGTGTGTTCCGCCTACCGGACAGTGTCCGAGCCTGCCGTCCTGGTGGTCGCCGGAGTCATCCCTGTCAAGCTCTTGGCAGGGGAGAGGAAAGCGATTTATCAGAGACAAGGCGAGATCGGCAAGGACACGGCAAGAACAGAAGAGCGCTCCCGAACCTACCAGCAGTGGCAACACAGCTGGGAGCACGACACCCGAGGACGATGGACTGCGCGACTTATCAAGCAGGTCCAACCATGGGTGGAACGGCGGCATGGGGAGGTGGACTACTACCTGACCCAATTTTTGACAGGTCACGGCTATTTTCGGTCGTACCTGAACCGTATGGGAAAGACCGGTTCACCGGACTGCATTTATTGCCCGGGTGTTCCCGACGATGCGGAACACACATTCTTCCGCTGTCCCCGTTGGGAAGGGCCCCGCCTGGAGGCCACACAAATCTTTGGTGCATTTTCGGTGGACTCGGTCTGCCAAAAGATTTTGGAGGATGAGGGCAACTGGGATTGTTTGTCACAGTTCGTCCGGGGCATCCTCCTGGAAAAGAAAACCGATCTGGACCGTGAAGTGGCCCAGATCCCTTGATCGAGCGGCTGGATAAGGAGCGAGCCCCACGGGCGTAAGCCAAATTTAGGCCTAGCCTGACGTAATGTGACAAACAATTCCAGGTTAGATTCCTAAAGAGTAGAGGAGGTTTTTTAGTGGGTAAACTCGTTTTTAGGGGAGCCCCACACTACAGGCTGGCCACCTGTGTGCGTAATGCATTTTTCCGCCTCTCCCTCAAAAAAAAAAAAAAAAAAAAAAATGATTGTTTTGTTAGTTAAACTTAATATGTGGCATAGTTATTATAGTTGTTGCCCTAGGTTTATAATTAACTATTTAGGGTTTCATTTTAACTTTAACTTGCATTTTGCTTATCATAGATTTCTATGCTTTAAATATTTGGTTATGTGAGTGTAACAAGTACTGCTTAGTGGCTATGTAATTTCACTGGTTATTTGTATATAATATATGTTTATTTGTCTTATTAGGTTTGTTGTGACTGTTATTTATTATAGTTGTTGTACTTGTCCCATGTTTTTGTTGAATAAATTGCAAATAATTATGAATTTAGGTTTATTAGGCATGAGTTTTAGTGATATTTTACTTGTTAGAGGTTTATAATTATATGTTTTAAATATTTAAGAAGTTTAGTATTAAATTTTAGTTGATATTTACAATATAGTTAGCATATTTATTGTTTATGGCAAAATTGTCTGGGCAGTAAAGCATATTCTTGAAAATTGAGAGTATTTATTAATATTTAACTAAGTTGTTCTCCTATGACATGTATTATTATTTGTGTATTTATAAGATAGTTATGTTGTTTAGGAATTATATTGGTTGTATTTCTCTATGTACTGAGTTTGTTAGGGTATAATGATGGTCTATTGTATATTATTATGACTATATGTGTGCTTGTTGTTACTTTACTATATTGTTTATAGGTGTTTGGCTATACAATTTAACTAGGAGTTAATTATGCACATGTCATTGGTCTTGGTATTTTTATTATGTATGTTGTTGGTTTACTTGTCTTATATATTGGCTCGTAATAAAAGATCTGTTAAATATTGTTAAATATTTGGTTGTTATTGTAATAATTATGTACTGGTTATTGCCTATGATTTGTATCCAGTTGAGGTAAATATTTATACATCTTGTGCCTTGATATTTTTGTCTGAGTTAGTTAAGTTGTTGATGTTAAATACTAAGTAACTTTATTTGCTCTATTAATATAAATGGTGATATACTAATAATGTTTGTTATATTATAGAGTATTGGGAGGTATGTGTTAAACATTTTTACTGGTTGAGTTATTGAGTTATTGACTATTATGAATGCTATTGGTTATTGCTCTGACTGTCCTGTGTGTTGTTTGTAGTGTTAATTAACTATAAAATTTAACTACTTGTGTAAAATGTGCCATGACTTGATATTTTTACTTTTAAAGATATTTGGTGTTAATACTTATTTATAGTTATACATACTATTTATAATAGTAGGCCTATATTTTAATGTTATTTAGTATAGGATATTAATATTTTGCTTACTGTAGATTATAAAGCTTACATTTTGAATTAGTTGAGTTATTAAGTTATTGGTAACTGTGTTTTCCCTACATTTGACTATATTTTAGTTATATTGTGTCTGTTATAAATTAATATGCCAGTTTAAAATATGTTTATTAAGCCTGTGTTTTACTAAATATTTAGTTATGCCACTGAGATTGGCTATAGAATTTTACTAAATGTGCTAAGTTTTTATATATTAGTATGCTATGTATTGATTAACATAAATTAATTTTAAATATAAACCAGTCATTTGACTTTTTGTTGTTAATAATAATTGTGTTTTGGTTTTAGTTTGGGAGTTTAAAGAATATGTTTGAAAAAAAATATTATTAAAACTTATTAATTATTTACTGCTAATTTTATATGAAACTTGAAGTAAGTTGAAGTAAATAGTTGACTACATTTGACAACTTTGCTTGCCTTATAGCTTATTATTGAAATTTATAGGTTTAAATGTTAAATTAAACATTATTATTAAGTAAATTTTGTATAATTAATGTTTTATAGTGATTTATTAAATATTTATGGCTATATAAACATGACACTTAGTGAATAAACTCTTTAAATTTATGTGTTACTTAAGTAAATTTTAGTGTTAGTGGGTAGGGTATGGTATAAAAATGTGTAATGAACTATGGATTTTATTACTATATATGTTTATTTATTACCATTAGAGTTTGCACATGTTAAGGTCAAATGTTAATGTTCCTATAAGATGTTAAGTAAATAGTTAAGGATGTTGACTATAGTTATGGTCAACGATTTTGTCTTGTCAAATTATATTTGTTAATTTTAACATTAAAATAATGTAATGTGTTTTTAGTGGTTAGTAATATAATTTCTGATTATCACCTACTAATTTTGTGTCAATATTGCACTTTAATGTATTTGATATAATAATATTATATTTTACTGTTTTATGTTGAATATTAGTTTAGTGATATAAAAGTGTTGTTTGAGTCATTGTGTCTGCTATAGTTTAATAATGTATTAGTTAAATTGAGATATTTTGTAAAAGACTCTGTAACTAAATGTGTTAATGATGTTAATATATATAGATAATATATGGTTAGGTAAGGTTAGGCTAGGTTAGACTAGGTTATGTTAGGTTAAAGTAGAAGCTTGGTTAAACCAAGGCATGTCTTATGTTAATTGTCAGTGATGTTTATGTGAATAAAGTGTGAAATATCAATTTTATGATTGTATGTGTTAATTAATTGCTATTATGGCTTGCATATGTTTTTATTAATTTTCAATGTTCTAGTAGGATTTGAAGTAAATTTATTTAGTTGTAGGTGTAAATGTTGACTAGAAACTACGATTTTGTCTTATAACTACTTTTGGCAACTTGTAGCAATAAAATTGTTATGTATGTATAATTATTGTTAAGTATTACAGATTCTGACTGTCGTCAACTAATTTATAGAGTTAATGTTGGATTTAATGTTTATTAAAATGGTGAGAAGGCGAATGCAAGGTCTAGCTTCTGCTAAACAGAGGAGGCTTTGCAGAGTGTGAGGGGGAAGTTGTGTTTGTGAGGTTAAAAATGAGGTAAGGGTTAGGTTTATATGGTTAAAAAATGTGCATGGTTATGTAATATTAAACATGTAAACACCACTTCTGCTAAAGCAGAAGCATGTTTAATAAATAAATAATAAAGAAATAATAATAATAAAGAAATAAATTTACCAAGTATTTAACCCTAATAGCATATGTAAATTAGTCATTATCGCCCTTATATTTTACTTATAAGCAGTATATGGTATAAATAACAATAAAATAATACAAATTAACTAAATATTAACTCTTGTAAACATACATTTAACCTATAACACCTATTAATAATACATTAGCTAGGTAAAATAACTATAATAAACAAATATTTAACACTAATAAAACACAGTCATTTATATTAAACATTTATAAAACATGAGAAGAATAACAATAACTCAAATTTTCCTTAACAAGTAAAACAACATACTCAAATATAATAAAAAACCCAAAAGCTATATTAACTACACCAATAACTCAATATTTAATCACTTATTAAAAGTAAAGAAAGCTAACTCAAAGTAGTATTATAAACATTACATAGAACAACCAAAACACAATTATTAAATCTCAGGCAAACCCCTACATCTCTTGACATATACAAACAAAACATTACAATTTATAGGAAATGCTTCAAACAATATCCACAGTTAAGGAAAATCAAAATAAATAATCAATTAAGATTTTTTATAACTATCCAGTACATAAGCAATACATAGAACAACACCAATATAGACAATTAAACATAACTTTAAACATATCAAAGAATAGCCATACTCAATATAATAATACCATAGCCATACCCAATAATATACTTCTTAGGCAATAAACAATTAAACAAAATTTTAAATATACCTATTATACTACTTAATCAATAGACAGTTAAACAAAATTAAAACTTTAATAATCATAACACCAATAGGCATACAACAGTCAACTGGAAGAGGCACATGGGACTAGCCCAGTCTACAGGCGGCCGGCGCAAGATTTAGTGCCACATTTCATTAACACCATAAATAAATATAGTTAGAGTAGAGGTAAATTTATCATATTTTCAGGTATTATAGTGGACTATATGATGGCCATTACGGCATAAAATATTTACTTTAATTTTAATATTAACATGGCATAAATAATAAATAAAAATATAAAAATTGATTTTTGACATAAAAAAGTTAGTCTGTGAGGAAATTTTTTATTTATTGGTCAGGCAAGTTTTGTCAGCGGGAAAGTTGTAGATAAAGAGTCAAACTTAATATTTTTATTCTTGACATTTTCCTCTAGGATGCTTAGTTTACAAGAAAAAAGCCTCAGAATCAAAATTTTGAATCTGTGTCCAAAAAAAATTCCTAAAAAGTAACCCCATGTTAAATGTCAAAAACCTATACACAAATATATAAATATATAATATAACTATACATAAACATTAGCACATATCAAATCTCGGAATCAAAATTTTAAATCTGTGTCCAAAAAAATTCCCTATAGGAAATCCCCCTATAAAATCATGCCAAAACTGAGGTAAAGTTCTGCTTTCTTCACTACTCTAGTACTTGTTTTACAAGCTACGATTTTTCATGATCGGAACTCTTACTACAATTTGCAACCGATTTTCAAGTTATTGGTATCGTTGGATAAAGCTTTGTCTATAATTTATTCCACAAAAAATGATGAGAATTGGACCTAAAAAGGCACTATATTTCATTGAAATTAAAAATTGTTCAACTGGAATAACATAAAGATAGGGTTGAGCATTTTAAACATCTGTGAAGGTACAGCTGTAAATAAGTGTAGTTAGTGATTATTGATAATCAAAATTTTGGATTGGTAATGTGGAATTAATTTAAAACCGAGCGTAATATTTTTTGCAGTGACATATTATGATAGTGAAAATTAAATAGTTCAATTTCGATCAACAAGTTCACGAGTAGTACTAAATACATAATGGAGACTGTTTTTGTTTTTTACTCGATGTATATTTAAATGACTATCATAAAATTCATAAAATTATGGCAGTGTCAGGAACGAAAAAATTGGCAATTAAAATCCAGGCAGTTCGACCGAACACTGATTAATTTTGAACGGACTCCAGGACAAGGTGCTCTTGCTGCTGGACTGTGACAAGTTGTAGTTGCACTATTATTATTATTATTTTCACACGCGTTCCCAATTTCCTTACACTTTCACTGTTCCAGCTGTTCCATCGACGGTCTGATAAGCAGTCCTTGCCACATGCTATCAGCCCGGCTGTCATAGTGACATGTAGCCCCAATACTCCGACCCCTGCGCGCTATCTGCGCGCATACTAATTCATGTCAAACTCATGCTCAAGGTAGTGGCGGTGGTGGTAAAACTCGGTGATGGTGGCCCACAGTCCCTTGTTTTACAGATTCCTACCGTATACTTAGTTTGCTTCATTTTTCAACATTTTCCTCTTAGTATTTTCTCCTGCATTGCAAAAATCAGTATATGCCATTTTAAATGGCTACACTAATTGTTAAAATTTGATTAATTAGCTTTAATCGTTTCTCCTTTTATGACTTACAAACAAATTCAGTAAATACAAACGTACTTTTTTTGTGGAGATTAATTTTATAGAGATGAACTAAGATAAAATTATCGGTAAATATCTTATTTATTTCCATATTGCGTTTGACTGCATTTATATTACAGTTTGCTATTATTTATTTATATTTACTAAAAAAATGTCTACTCATATAGGCTAATAGAGAGAGAGTTAATTTTTACAAAATGCGTTTTACTGACATGAATCTAGCTACTCTATTGTTCAATGAAATTTAATTAAATATCTTTATATAGTGACTGGATACAATTTAATATGTTGACAGTTAATTACTGTAATTTTATAAGAGAAAATAAAAAAAATATAATCAATAATGCGGACAAGACAGTTTAAAATTCGTTTTAACAATTAAAAAAAATTTAGTATACCATTATTTGTTTATTTTAATATGTGCCTAGTATAAATTATAGTAAAGAATTACTATGTTTTTTAAAAATTTTACGATGAAAAAAAATAAGTTTTTTGCATCTACAAAGTTGCTGCTGGGCTGGGTGTTTTCGAGTGCACTATTCTCAACAAAAGGTTGAAAATATCCATTGTGTTGGTTGTTTCCTAAACAACTTTGCCTCTTATCACATTATTGTCAAATGCCTAATTAGCACTACATTATTCTCTAGGTTCAGGATGAAAGGTATGTTGTCAATTTTCCTTATTAGTCGTTATTTTAAAATACCTTCACTGAAACCAAATCGAATACGTATTTTATAGTAATTGTGATGCTAATGTTTGATAATAAGCAATGGTATAAACATTTTACTACTTCGTGTGTTTTGTTGCATCTTTGACACTATGTGCTATGATCAATCCAATAAACAACCTGTCCAAAAGAATGTCCCTCTTAAGGGGGCGGTCTACCCCAGCCAAAACAACAACAATGCCGAATGCCGCTCGCGGCCGTAGCGCTAGGCGAGTTTAATGGCTGCAGAGGTTTACGGGGATCGTGTTTTAAAATAAACCAATTAAGATAGAGATTGGCTGTTAACTTTTTCTAAAAGTAGAAAATATTATCTAGTCGGCTATCTTTTTAGAATTTTTAAATAAAATTTCTAATTTCAGTAATAAATGTCCAAAATCATTTGTTTTTAGTTTTGTAAATGCAGAGGTTTACGGGGATCGTGTTTTAAAACTAACCGCTTAAGATAGAGATTGCCTGTTAACTTTTTTTTAAAGTAGAAAAAAGGATCTAATCTGCTATCTTTTTAGAATTTTAAAATAAAATTTCTAATTTCAGCTATAACTGTCTAAAATCATCTGTTTTTATAGATTTTTAACTGAAATTTTCTATTGGTTTTAATGAACTAATTACAAAAGTGTAACAGAGAAAAATTAGTACCGTTATTCTTCTTTAATATGACACCTTATTTATAGCTCTAGGCTTCATTTGGCAGAAGATAACACGATTCTAAAAACCCCTTGCATTTGGGTGCGCGCCAGGGGTAGACCGCCCCCTTAACACTTAAACTGTTATTACCCAATACCTGGATAACAGTAGAATAGTTTTGTAACCATAATCTGGATGTAAATGTATGCGCGGCGCGGCGGCAAGACTCTTGAGATTGTTCCGTTCCGCTAATGGCCGCTAATGTTGGTCCGCAGTCAATTAGTCAGTCAGCCGAGCTCGACGGTGACGTCACGGGGGCAAATCATTGTTGAGCTCCGGTGAGCACTGAGCTTCCCCGTCCGCCTTCCGACGAGCCGCGACGCGCGACGCGACGACGTGAGCGAAGAATAGGCGGTAGAGGGATCAGGGGTTAGCTACAAATTTGAAGAGAGTTGTTGTCATAAGGTAGTTTTCAGGAAGGTAATTTTTGTTTGACCCGAACTAAAAATTTGTAACATGTACATTACTTATCTTGAAACATAATTTTATATTATTATTGGTTTCAAATCTCTACATTTTGTAGCATAGACCCTTGTCCATTTCAATTCCAGAGTGCAATTGTGAAAACGCCTCCATTCGTTCCATATATTTTTTAACGATTGAATTTGTAATATAAACAAATCGACCAACCCACTGTGTAGAGGATTGAATTTAAAGACAATATTGTGTTTTACAGTAAAGAAAATTAAGTAGACTTTTTTAATTAGGTAATTAAAATAGTTATTGTTGTAAAGCGTCATGGGCCTCTTTTACATAAAACTGTTACATATTCATCTTCAGCCTTCTACAAATTTCTTTTTCTTATTCTTATAATTGTAAAAACCTTGATAATCATTATAAACCACTATGAAATAATATATAATTAGTGCACACGTTAAGCACAGACTGCATTATTTGTAATTAAAATAAAAATTAAAAATATGCATATTACTATGAATATAAGTATAATCTCTAAGATATAAATGTTATTCACCAGGAGGGAACTTGGAAACGGGAGTATAAGGTTTACCCATTTTTTAGCCAAGATCCCATTCAATTCAAATGAATTTTTTCTTCAATTTTATACATATATTTTGCTGTGAACATAAATTTCTTTTGTGAACAAAAATGGTGGTAACATATTTTAACCTATTTCGCTCCAAGAACATTTTCTTCAGTATTTTTTAAAATCGAAGTAGGAACCTCTAACGAGGTAGATTTGATAAGCATTACACTATAAACCATAACTTAATAACTGTTTCCTTATTTACAAAGCTATCAATCGTGATGTTTATAAAATAAGTGCACCACCCTTTTCTAAGATAGTTTTTAACTGCTCAAAAACAGACCATTAAAACTAAAGCACTCCATTAAAATCGATACTACTTTTTACACTGATTCTAAAAAAAATGCGCTCACTTTTACTTTCCCCATCGGTGTAAAAAGTGGCGGATCACGCCAGTGAAAGCAGCAGACGGGGGGG
The DNA here is from genome assembly GCA_030545055.2 of Neoaliturus tenellus. NCBI lineage: Eukaryota > Metazoa > Arthropoda > Insecta > Hemiptera > Cicadellidae > Neoaliturus > Neoaliturus tenellus. The sequence goes on from CM061532.1 coordinate 228,104,884, forward strand.
AGCGGTTCGGATGAGGCGGAGTCCGGTTGGTCAGTGTCCATTGTTGACGGAAGCTGGTGACGTCACGACCCGGTGTCACGACTGTCGTGCCCTTGCCCCCGCCGTGTAATCGTGTTTGTTTACACGACTTTACAAGACGAGAGCCTTCCTCCAGAGGCCTTGGATGTTTCTGTGATTAGCTCTCCGGATTCTTCATAGTTAGTGACAATAATTTTCAAGAATGATTACAATTTAATTTATGTCTTAAATAGCTGAAGAGATTAATGTTCCTTCTCAGTAGTTAATAATTGTTTAAAAAAAATGTTTTAAGCAAAAAAGTCACTGATGTATTTTTGTTATGACGCATTTCCAGTAATGCCTACGTTAAATTCTTGGAATTTTTTTCCTTTCTGTGTAACTTCACATTTTCAGTTCTTTAAGGAAGTATTTTCCCCTTTAAAAGAAATTACTACACTACATGTATTCCAAAAGTATTTTTCGGTTTTATTTTAAATACAGAACGTAATAGGAAATCAATCAAGATATTCAAATTTGAACAGATATAACATTAATTAGTGTTTAACTAAGATAACAGACTGGGGTTTTCTCATCCAACTTAGAAGCTGGGAATGGTGCTAAGATATTATACTTATCAATGTTGGCAAAGAATTAAGATAAACAAACCAAGCTAATCCTACAAATTTCATCTGGATATACCTCTTCACAAATATTACTTTGACTACTTTGCTTTGGAAAAAATTCAATAAAAACCTGACTGTACATAATGGTTCTAGTTAAAATTAGAGAACTTTTGTACTTACCACTAATTATTTAATCCGCAACATGTAAGGAGTGACTTAGCATGCTACTAAGATTGGATTTTATAACCTATCCGTACATGTTTCTGATAATTTAAGCATCACATAAAAAACGTTATAATATAGCCTTTAATTACAAAACACTAAGTTACATCCCATTCGGAAATACAAAAAATATATACGAGGAATGGAATTGATATGCAGTATATCACAAATTAATAACAATTTAAAGCTTACTCCTGGTACTTTGTTTTATAGCTTCTCTTATAAAGATTTAAGGAATTGAAGTGACCTGATTGTTTTTTTATCTTTTTTATCTTAATATATAAGTTCAAGTTTGACCTCTGAGGATTCCGTGATGTCTCTAATTTGCAGAGCGGATGTCAGTAGGCTGAATGTCACCACTGACCAAAGTTCTTGTTCAAAGGGGTTTCATATCCAAACAAAACTGGTAGAACCAGCTCCAGAACTTCTATAACTATAGTAACTTTTAAATTTTGTTATTATAGTTTTCTACTAACTGATTTGGTTTTGGTGTTTATACTAGCAATGGCCTGGATGAGTAAACTAATGAGTATACTTTTAATTAAAATGCTTAAATGATTACAATTCTATGTATCCTATGGATTACCATTAACCTTGCATTCGAGGTTTTCTAGAAGATCTTCCTTAACACTCCTTAGAGATGTCGAGTTAGAATGTATAATCATTTAAATATATTACTCCTTGAAACAAAATATTATAATATCTCCGCCAAAAAGTAATTGAGTAGGAAAGATCAATTCAAAACATAATTGTATTATCTTTTATAGAAACAAAAATAGTAAAAAAATGAGTTTTTTATTTTTATTTTCCGGTTCTTTCAACAACTTAAAAATGCAAATTCAACTTATTATGTTAGCTGTTGGTCTATTATTGAGCAAAATCGTCTTTGGGCTATTTCGACTACTGTTGGATGATTCATGAACTACAAAGAGCCATTTTGAATTTGACCTCTAGCATAACGAAGATATTGACTTTTTATATTAAAATTAATGACAAAGGGTGCTATACAAACTTATATTATACACATCCTTCATTCATATTCGGCTTGGAATGCACAGTTCTTGGATTTTCTTTGGAGTTGGAGACTCATTGTCCTTAGTGACCTTATAGAGCATTTAAGGCCTTATTTTTTGGATTGTAGGGGATGATTCCCAACGATGCATGGATTCCCCCTACCGACAGCTCCAATGATATCAGCTCCAGGATAACCATGAGCCAGATTCCGTCACGAGCCTCGTAAAGATGTGATTTCACGATGATGTTAACATTTACGGCTTGGCTGAGCCAACATTTGCTCAGCAGAGATAAGGAGCTGTGGTAGGAGCGCGATAGCAGATGGCTTACACGGTATACCTGCACACCGTAGCGCAGCTGATAACAGCAACAGTACCGCATGACTCATCCGCCGTTGAATACAGAGTAATGACACTTCCATCTCTAAACATAGGCCTGAACTCGATTATGAAATATTTACACTATTATTCTATTGTAGTGGGTTTGATTGTACGAAAAGTAAGGCCTATGTATTTATTCTAGATCTTAATTTACTATTCTTATTCAAAGTTGTGGTATTACCTTTAACATTTCTTGTTTGATCATGTGTTTATCGTCGTTTGTATTAATAAAAGGTAATGGCATTTATAGTTTCCCCTTTCCAGCATGACAAGTAAATAAATTATTGATTTTGGATGTACCCATGTTTAGTGTTGCATGCATATCATTGTTTTATTAAAGTCGGAGTCAATCGAACTGGCTCAAGGTCAACCTAAATAAACAATTTAACGTGTAGCTACATGAGAAAATAATCGAATGACTTGTTTAAAGACTTGCACTACTGTTCTATTGCCACTGACTGTAAGGGTGACTATGCAGCGCAACCCCAGAACTGCGGAGAAAAATTAACAAAAGTCTATATAACAGTGTTCCCCCGTCCTTGCGCAATCCTCAGGTCAGAACTGCTTGACCTAAACACGTTTAACATTATCTAGTTAATTCGTTGTAAAACATGTGGTTAATCTCGGTTTAGACTGGCTTTCGGTGAGCGAAGATCAATAGTTTCATTGTTCTACTTTCAACACTTGTAATTCTTATGTACTATGTTTCACTATCAACACTAGTTTAAGATTGATTAAAACTATTCCCCGTGGTAATCTTATGGCCGAAAACCAAATTTAGGGTTGCCTGTGCCCTTCAGAATGTAAATATAAAAAATATTAGAACCTTATTCCAAAATTACAAACTGAGATCCTAATAAATAAGGTATGAGTTGTGTAACAAAAAAATATTTCACATATAGATCAGAAGGATTTCACAATCTGGTTTTTAGGTTATTTCATATTTATCATAAACAATACATCATATATCAAATCCCTATCGTATAAAATTTCTATTGGATAAGGTCACTGCACTGTAGGTTAAGCATACAATATTGAATAATAAAGCGTATGTGATATAAAGAACACTCTTTGCTAGGATTATTTTTTTCTTTTATTTATAACAATCACTAAAATATTAAACACGTTAAAATCAGCCTTCCAACATAAAAGGCTTCTCTCAGATTAAAAGCAAGATAAACTAGGTTACTTAACACAACGATGAATCTTATAACCAACAGCTACTCTATTGATGATCATCACGCCCATTCCGGTTAATCCCACACTTGATGAACGTTAGTCCTGTGTTATTTCCTTATCAGCAATTGTTGTTTTAACGCCTCTCCAGCACCACTGTTATTAGTAGACCTAATTCATGCTTGTGTTATATCTGTTAGATACTCATCTATTAAAAACTGTATTCTATTTGTTTCAATTTATATCATCAAAAATAGTTTAACAGTTTTTTTTCCGAATTGACTGCAAATATTTTATATATAATCACAAGAATGAAATTATTGGATTTCAATCCTCGAAAATTCTCTACTTCTCTTATATTATGTCAGGGTTAGAAAATGTATTGTTACTAAGAGGTTTTTGATATTGTTACTAAAGGTAGCCTAGATGATTGGTAGTTTATTATTATTATTAGCCTATTATGATTATTATTATTATTATTATTATTTGTAAAGTCATTAATAATAAGTTTGAACTATGTAACATGATTATTTATGAGTTATTTGTCGTTAGTATCTTGATAAATATTCACTATATCACTATCTTGAGACAGGGAAATGAATAACAGTATGGCATGAATTAGTAAGGTAAATGGTATAAATAGTATGATGATAAATCTTGATCTTAACACAATTCTTCACTTTACAAATAACTCCGATACATCTCAAAAGAATTTGTTGATTACAAAATTATAGAGATTTGAAATTCACTGAACACGTCTGTGTGCTGCGTCGAAGATATCCCATACTATAATACGAGCACTGTCTGAAGGGATGTGTGTTCCACGGTCTCGAAATTTAGCGGGTTGATTTTGCTTAAAATTTGCATTTAAGAGTGTTTTGGCCCCAAAATAAGTTTAGAAACAACCTCAATCCCAGCAGGAAAAATCGAATTTGGTCTATAAATTGAAGTTTAAAAATCTTAATTTTTAACATTGGTCCTATGGGTTGCTATTTTGATAACGAAATAACAACAAAAGGTATACAAAAATAAAGAAACATTAATGTTGGTCAGTCTTATTGAAACAGCTTTTAACTATGAAGGAGGTATAGTTGGTTGTTTGTGGACATTTAATACCTTTTTTACCATGAAACTTTAACAAAAGTTAATTACAACAAACGAGCAAGGCTCGGTCAACCTGGTACTTATATAGTTTTAATTGAATTTTTTACTATATGGAACATAGAGTATAAAATTCTTTTAGAGCGACTTTAAATTTCTCTTAGGCGAATTTTAGACCCCCAAAAGGCTTTTTTATTACTAATTTGATTTCAATGAAATTCTCAGGTTAGATTTTAAGTATTTTAAACTAAGTAATAAACTATAATCGAGCAATTATTTTCAAGTATTAAAAAAGCTTATTTTCCGGAATTTTTGACAGAACTTTAGTTGTTTAGGCTACATGATTTGACTAATGTAGTTGCTATGATCAGTTTATATTCTCCCATCGCAGCTGAGTTGTTGCTGTGTTCGCTGAAAACAACATTCAACATATTAACATAACCTTTTCTTGTTTATATCTGCTCGCCGTTATGTTACGTTTTTAAATAAAATTTAATTGATATTTTGACAGACCTATTTGTTAAATTAAATAGATCAACACTTATGTTTACTTGTTGAAGTTATAAATTATACAAAAAGATAGGCATGTTGATGTGGAATGAATTGCTGTCGTACGGAATTATGCGATTAACTAATTTATGGGATACAACAAATATCTATTTGGGAGAAAGATTTAAATTGAACAACTAATTAGAATGTGTTGTGCCATTGTAGCCTATGTCTCAGGTAACAAAATATGCATTAAGTGTTAAGTAAGCGTAATTCTACAATACTTGCATTACTTGATTTTTATTAATTTGCAATCATGGATTTTAAATTGTATTGTTTGTTCGCTCTACAATCTATTTACCTTTAATATTATAAGCATAATTATTATTAAGTTACTTGCTTGTTGTGATGAATTTTAAAATGTGTAAACAATCAGCTGTTTATAATGTTTATATTTTCTAAAAATATTGTTCACTGTTATTCATCATGGCAATGTTTTAAGTTATTAAAAGCCTAATTTTTCAGGTATTTATCTGTATTTATTCTCACCACAATTTTAATAACTTAATTTTTTTTGAGTGATGGATAAGTATATCAAACCTAAATGTTTTGACACAGACCACAATGCACCAAATGCTGAAAAAGAATGGAAGCATTGGAAAAAAGTATTGTCTAACTTTCTCGAGACAATTAAGTTCACCGAAGATTCCGAAAAGTTGAAAATCCTTCTAAGTAACATATCTTCAGATATTTACGGACTAATTGAAGATTGTAAAACTTTCGATGAGGCACTTTCACTTCTAGATAAACTGTACGTTCCAAAGAAGAGTGAAGTGTTTGCCAGGTATCAACTAGCAATCCGAAGGCAACAAACAGGAGAAAATATCAAACAATACTTGAATGTACTACAAGGCCTAAGTAAAGACTGCAACTTTACTATGGTAACTGCCACTCAACATAGAGATCTTTACATCAGGGATGCCTTTATAAATGGACTTCAATCGTCACTTATCAGACAAAGGCTTCTTGAGAATCAAACCCTAGAACTTGATGATGCTGTAAAGCAAGCTCTGACATTGGAATCTGCTCAAAAACAGGCAGACCTATACTCCACACAACCTAATTATACCACTCTAACGGCAAATGTTACACCCCCTTGTTGCCAACCTTCTGGTATCACACCTTCCGATCGTGAAACAGTTGCCAATCAATCATGTTCTTCTGTAGAATCTAACAATGCAGTTTCCGCTGTCTCTCGTCCCAACAATCGCACTTTGAACCGAGATCAGAATTGTTATTACTGTGGGTATAAATCCCATCCTAGAAATAACTGTCCCGCTAGAGAGGCCTCTTGCGGTCGATGTGGAAAAATCGGTCATTATTCAAAAGTATGCAAGTCAAGATCTGCTGTAAAAACCCATACTACTTCCTCGGTAATAGGATATTCTGCACAAGCGGGCCCTCCTGCATCTCTCCAAAAAGCTTTGTCAAAAATTAAAATAGACAATCTTACAGCAACCTGTCTCATCGACACAGGCAGTTCTCACAGTTACGTAAGTTTACAGTATGCTAAAAAACATCGATTCACCATCCATCCAGAGTCTGGCTGTGTTTCAATGGCATCAACTGGCTTAACATCTAAACTTGAAGGCTTCATTGTCACAGATATTAAGCTATCTGGTCATAACTATCAGAAAGTTAAACTATCTGTAATGAAGGACTTGTGTGCGGACGTTCTGATTGGTCATGACATTATGAAAAATCATTCAGACGTCAACATAAGTTTTGATGGCCATCTTGACCCTCTTAGGATTTCAAATTCAATCCCTGCTTCCGTTACACCGCCCAGATTGTTTTCAAATCTCTCACCCGAGTGTTCTCCAATCGCTACTAGATCTAGATATTTTTCACAAGAAGACTCTCAGTTTATCAAGGAGGAAGTTTCTAAACTCTTAGAAGATGGTATAATCGTAGAGAGCAATTCACCTTGGCGTGCTCAGGTACTAATTACGAAGAGTGACAACCATAAGAAGAGGATGGTAGTTGACTATTCTCAAACCATAAATAAATTTACTCTACTAGATGCCTACCCCCTACCAAATATTGATACTTTGGTTCATAAAATTTCCGAATTCAGAATATTTTCCACCATTGACTTAAAGTCGGCCTACCATCAAATTCCGATTTCCCCAGATGAGAGAATGTTTACTGCCTTTGAAGCTTGTGGGAAGCTATACGAGTTCACCAGGATACCATTTGGCGTAACCAATGGTGTGGCATGTTTCCAACGAATTATTGACAAAATAATACAAGATGAAAATCTACAGGGAACATTTGCCTACCTTGACGATATTACGGTCTGTGGAGAAACACAAGCTGATCATGACACGAATCTCAGAAAATTTATTATGTGTGCCAAGAAATACGGGTTGGTTATTAACGACTCAAAATGTTCATTTTCTAAAGATTCGGTGAAAATCCTTGGCCATCTAGTGAGCCATAGAACCATAAAACCTGATCCTGACAGAATGCAACCCTTGCTTGATCTGCCAGCACCCAAGGACCGTGCCTCACTCAAACGTGTTCTCGGTTGTTTTGCCTATTACTCTAAATGGGTTCCCCAATTTTCTGACAAAATCCACAGACTCACAAAATGCAGTACGTTTCCCTTACCCAGCGAGGTTTTGGAGGATTTTGAAACAATCAAAACAAATATCGCCAATGCTGTCATTACGACTATTAGTCACCATTCTCCACTTGTTGTAGAGACAGATGCCTCGGATTTTGCCCTAGCAGCAACGCTTAGCCAGGATAATCGACCTGTAGCTTTCTTTTCGCGTACGTTGACAAACAGTGAGAAATTCCACTCGGCGATTGAAAAGGAAGCTGCAGCAATAATGGAAGCCCTTCGTAAATGGAGAGTGTTCCTTTTGGGAAAGCCATTTAAACTAGTAACTGACCAACAGGCATTATCATTTATTTTCAATAAAAAACAATCAAGCAAAATAAAAAAATGACAAAGTGATGAGATGGAGGTTGGAACTGTCTCCATACGATTTTGAAATAGTTTACCGGCCAGGATCTCTAAACGTCAAGGCCGACATGTTATCTCGTGCATGTGGAGCAACCAACAACAACAAATTGAACCAACTTCATGAGATGATGTGCCATCCTGGGGTCACCAGGATGTTCCACTGGCTACGATCGAAAAATCTACCCTACTCTCTTGAAGAGGTTAGAAGAATGACATCTGAGTGTCCTGTTTGTGCCGAAATCAAGCCTCAATTTGTAAAATATCAAGGTCATCTTATCAAAGCTACGGCTCCAATGGAGAGACTAAATATTGACTTCAAGGGACCTGTCCCTTCGAATTCTCGAAACCGATACATTCTCACTATTGTGGACGAATACTCCCGCTTCCCTTTTGCCTATCCTTGTCCGGATCTTACATCTTCTACCGTAATAAAATGTCTCACTGACCTTTTTACCACCTTTGGTCTTCCCGCTTATATCCATTCTGATAGAGGATCTTCGTTCTTGTCTCATGAAATTACATCGTTTCTACACTCAAACATGGTCGCAACCAGTCTTTCTTCACCTTACAACCCTAGAGGGAACGGCCAAGTAGAGCGATATAATGGAATCATTTGGAAAACTATTAATCTCGCCCTTAAAAGTAAACAACTTCCAGTCAATCGTTGGGAATCCGTTTTGAACGAGGCATTACACTCCATCCGCTCCCTGTTGTGCACCGCGACCAACTGCACTCCCCATGAACGATTCTTACCTGCATACCCTAGGCGAACGTCCAATGGTTCCACATTGCCGTCATGGATCTTAAAACCAGGAACAGTTCTTGTAAAAAAGAATGTACGGACAAGTAAATATGATGACCTGGTTGAAGAAGCTGAGTTAATTGAAGCGAATCCTGAATACGCGTTCATACGAAGAAAAGACGGCAGTGAAACAACTGTGTCCTTGCGTCATTTAGCCCCAAGAGGTAACGCTAACTTGCCAGAACAAGATGACAGAAACCAAATACAACATTTAGAGTCACTAGAGGAAAACGCAAACCCTAACGACAATCGAGAAAAGCAAGAAGGCGTTATCACTGACAATAAAAATACTCAAGAAGGCAATGTTATTGAAACTGAAACGGTTGAACCCAGACGCCCCCAGCGCAACCGCAAACTTCCAGCTCGTCTGCGTGACTATGTGTTACCTAAAGAGATTGGTGGGGGAGAATGTGATGAATTTTAAAATGTGTAAACAATCAGCTGTTTATAATGTTTATATTTTCTAAAAATATTGTTCACTGTTATTCATCATGGCAATGTTTTAAGTTATTGAAAGCCTAATTTTTCAGGTATTTATCTGTATTTATTCTCACCACACTTGTTTTGAGGTCTTAGCTAAAATCATTGTTTGTATTTGTAGGCTAGACCTAGGATGTACGCCGGTTGACTTTGGACGGTTAGATGACGTTCCACTCTTCACATTCGAGGAGATGGAAACCTCCGTTCTCTCCCTAAAGAGCAACAAGGCTCCTGACCCGGACGGATTCCCAGCGAGGTTTTAAAGAAAGTATTTTCAATTAATGTTGATTTGTTGTTGAGAATGTACAACGCCTGTTTGGTAGAAAGGGTGTTTCTGGCTCCCTGGAAAACTGCCAGACTTGTACTCATCAGCAAGGGCAAAGGTGATCCCGAGCTGCCGTCGTCCCACAGGCCTTTTTGCATGTTGGACACGGCTGGGAAGCTGCCCGAGAAGCTGATCCGTTCCCGCCTGACGTCTGCCGTGGAAGCTGCTGGGTACTTATGCCCCCGTCAGTACGGCTTCAGAAAGGGACGGTCAACGATTGACGCTATCACCGAAGTCCAGAGAGCTGTGAAGAGAGCCGAGAGCCACGACCATTTCTCTCGCTAAGTAGTGCTTCTTTGTTACGCTTATGTCAAGAATGCCTTTAACTCGGCGAGGTGGGTCGATATGCTGGATGCGCTTCGCAACACCTTTCGCGTTCCTGCATATCTGTTGCGACTCATCTTGTTGCGGATTATCTCCGCTCTCGAAGCCTGATTTACGACACAAGGGACGGAACGTGGACGATGGAAGTCACTTCTGGTGCCGTGCAAGATTCAATACTCGGCCAGGATCTCTGGAACGTTGCCTATGACAGCCTCCTGAGGTTGGAGATGCCTGAGGAAACCACTTTGGTTGGGTACGCCGATGATGTTGCAGCTCTCATTATCGCACGCAACGTTGAGCTGGCCCAACTAAAGTTGAACCGAGTCATGCGTGTGGTCAACACATGGATGTTCGATCACGCTCTCTCGCGTACTCTCCGTAAGACGGAGATTGTGATCCTTACGAAGAAGAGGATGGAGACCGTCGTTCCGTTCCGAGTGGGAAGGAAGGTGGTCCAATCAACTCGTGCTGCTAAGTACTTCGGGATTATGGTGGACACCAAGTTAAGCTGGAGGGATCAGATATTCCGAACGGCGGACGAGTCCGCTAAGGTAGTCACTTACCTTAGTAGGCTGATGGCCAATGTCGGGGTTCCACGATCCAGCAGAAGACGTCTGTTGATGTGCGCGGTTCAGTCCGTGCTTTTTTATGGAGCAGAGGTGTGAGCAGACGCTCTCGATAAAGAGTAGTACAGGTTGCGACTCGCCCGGGTTCAACGTCGAGCGGCGCTCGGGGTGTGTTCCGCCTACCGGACAGTGTCCGAGCCTGCCGTCCTGGTGGTCGCCGGAGTTATCCCTGTCAAGCTCTTGGCAGGAGAGAGGAAGGCAATTTATCAGAGACAAGGCGAGATTAAAAGGACACGGAAAGAACAGAAGAGCGCTCCAGAACCTTCCAGCAGTGGCAACACAGCTGGGAGCACGACACCCGAGGACGATGGACTGCGCGACTTATCAAGCACGTCCAACCATGGGTGGAACGGCAGCCAATTCTTGACAATTCACGGCTATCTCGGTCGTACCTGAACCGGATGGGCAAGACCGGTTCACCGGACTGCATTTATTGCCCGGGTGTTCCCGACGATGCGGAACACACATTCTTCCGCTGTCCCCGTTGGGAAGGGCCCCGCCTGAAGGCCACACAAATTTTTTGGTGCATTTTCGGTGGACTCGGTCTGCCAAAAGATCTTGGAGGATGAGGAAAACTGTAATTGTTTATCACAGTTCGTCCGGGGCATCCTCCTGGAAAAGAAACCGATCTGGACCGCGAAGTGGCCCAGATCCCTTGATCGAGTGGCTGGATAAGGAGTAAGCCCCACCGGCGTTAGCCAAATTTAGGCCTAGCCTGACGTAATGTGATAAACAATTCCAGGTTAGAATCCTAAAAAGTAGAGGAGGTTTTTTAGTGGGTAAACCCATTTTAGGGGAGCCCCACACTACAGACTTGCCACCTGTGCGCGTAATGCATTTTTCTTACCTCTCCCTAAAAAAAACCCATAAAAGCCTCACTTAATAACTCAAAAAGTGAGTAAAAAATTCTTGTACGGGACGGACATCGGAGCGTATTCCTAGTAAGATTAATAAAAAAATTCTTTGTTGCCAATAGTCTGGCTACAAAAAGATAAATAGGCTCCGTATAATTCACTAATATCATCTGTTTTATATTTGTTTATTGTTTACACCTAGAAAAGTAATGTCACTATTCTTACTCTTAATTTGATAATGAAATTAAGTTTATAGAATTTTGTGGTTGAAAAAGTCGAATATTGAAAAAAAAAAAAAAAAAAAAAAAAATGGATGAAACAGTCCATTCGGAAACGCGTGCAACACACAACGCAGGACACAATCCCAGGCACAGCACCGAGGGGTGGCTGCAAATCGGTATGTTTAATGTCTATTGGGAATCTAAGTTACTATTATTTTAGTCTCACAATCTATTAGTTCTAGTTTTAGTTCAATATCCTACGAGATTTAAAATAGTTGATATGATCGAGCTATATGGTTTTTGTACGATGCATAGCACCCCACTCTCTATGATGTAGGTAGACTGTTTTAAAGAAATGTGATCTCAGAAGTTTGTTAGTGCATTTGTTATTTAATAATAACTAGCTTGTCTATTAATGCTTTGTAAAAAAGTTGTTGATCTCTTTATCGATCGCATTAGATGAAATAAGGCAGGTTTTACTTTTTTAAGATGTTGCGTTGTTTTACTAACCACATTGATATAAGCCGATATCGAAAATTCGTCGAAGGCTTACTGGGTTTTACAATCATTTTCAGGGTCGCGCTAGGAGTTTTTGCTTGCGGTAACCCAAATTAATTTTATTGTAAATTAACAAAATCTACAGTTATCGGCATTTTCTGGTTCAATTATATTTTAAATGCGTAGGGGCCAATGTATACAGAACAAAATTCGGTTCTGTATACAGAACATTGTATACACATGACAGACATGACGACATTCATGTCGGGTTCACGTTTATCCACAGCATCCACCGCAACCGGGATTTAGATAATCACGTGACAAAGCCCAATGTCACGTGATAAATCCCGGTGGATTCTAGTGACGTCATTTTGCTATGTCGTCTTAAGAACCCACCGGGAATTTGATTGTTGACGTTCACGTGCCTTTTTTGCTAACCACAAAAAATCCACCGAATCCCGGTTGCGGTGGATTGCGGTGGATGAACGTGAACCCAACCATTGTAGAGGCCGAGCGTTTGTTCGGTAAACTTAAACAATTTATGTAGGTACAAACAGCTGAATGATAAGGTGGAGACCCTGTGTAAAGTTATCACCTCTCCAACGAGTTTATCACCCCTAACACTAATATCTGTATACCAAAATATTTAATTTCATCATCAATTTTTCGTTTGATCCTCCCAATGTTTCCTGCCTCATTTACCGATCCTCGCTCCATGGCTGGGCCGGGTCGCCCATGGTAGGGGGCCGCCGCTCTGCCCCAGCTATATCGCGCCAGTCAGGTGTTGGCAGTCGTGTCGGTCGGGTTGTGCTCCGTAGTTCCCCGTCCCCCCACCACCGCCGCCGCCGCCACCGCGCTGTTATCATCATGTTCGGCAAGTGTTAGTGTCTCTGTGATCGTCTCTAATATATAAATCGAATATTGAAGAAAACCGGTTGGTCAAAAAATATATGTGGTGGATGGAAAACTCATCTTGTGTACCGGCATTTAAAAATTTTAAAAGATTCGATTGAATTCAGTTTTTAAATTTTATAATTAAACCAACTTAAATTGTAACAAATATTAAAAATTAGAGTAAAATTTTAACAATTTCGGTAAAATTTTTTCAAGAAAAAAAAAACTTTGGCCAATACCTACAGTCCCAAAATTCTACTACAACTTAAAATATCTTATTAGGTAACAAATTACTATCCATACAAAAACAGTATATAAAACTAAATAAAAAATACCCGTCAAAGTAATCCCCGCCAAACATTTAATAATATTAAAATGAATGAGTGCTATCAAATTGATTTATACTATAGAGGAATTGGTTATAGCAAAAGCTATGCATTTCCCTGACCAGAATCTCTTGCTAACTTTTGCTCATGCAATTGAAGATAGTAAACTGCAATTCTTGACACATCTTATGAATACTGTATGAACAGCGAACATGAGTTCCCTATTGACTGAAAGAAATATATTGACAAAATTATGTTATTTAATATCAATATACTGGTAATCAGTGGTTGATTTTTTTAAACTATCATTACTTGAAAGGCTTAACATGATGGTTCAGTTACAACAAATTTGTTTTATTTTATTTGAATTCATGTTTTTCTTTTGAGAGTTTTGTAGCTCACAATTGAAAAAAAATAGCAACAAACAATAACATATCAAAGATGCATTAGCTTTATTATTTTATTAATGGTATTAAATCTATGAGATTACAATGTATGGGTATTCAAAAGATTATGCATAGAATATGTTTTTCACCTATATTCCCTATTTCAAGTACGGTATTGCATTTCCTTATGTTTTTATAATTTATGTACCTAAACATTTGATAACCCTGCACATTTCAATAGATATTATCTTTGGAAAAAATAATCAACTATTAAAGAACATAAGTATAATCACAAGTGATAGCGGTAGCATCAGTTCTAATTTTTCAAGAGGTTGTCATAGTAACACATTTGTAAAGTGTTTTAAACTGTTTTATCAGATGTTTAAGCACCTGTAGGCTTGCTCCTCATCTCAAGGTCACTGATAACAATGGAGCCGGCTATGCATTAATGCGTCCCTTGATATTATCTGACTATGGAGTAAATTGGAAAAATAACTAGTTTATTTTTATCTTGGTATAGCCTAATACTTTCAAAGTGTTTGAAGGGTTAGGGGGGGAAATTGATATTTCCAATACAAGCTGTATTAAATAATTCCAACTAATTCAATCATTGAAATAATTGAATGGTAAAAAATGGGGGTTTTTTTAGTGAGTCTTTCCTTTATATGCCTATACATCAGTGTGTTGTCAATCTGTTATCTACTCATCTTTGTCGTGCAACGTCATATTCTCAATTCATACAATAATTTTGCTTTGTACAAAATATCGAGTAGCAATATAATTTTTTTAACTAGGCCTACATCGAAACAAAAGTTTTCTGGCAGGAACTTACAAAACAATTCGGCTTTTCTTCAGTTGTAATTCAAATTTAAATTTATTTAGTTCGTAAATAAATACAACGTTGCAGTACAAAAATGTGAAAAATGGAATTAATTCCCACATACACTTCTTTTCTGTGTGTGGGAATGAGTTGTCAGTCCTCTCCACTGCTTGCTATAGACGAACTTAAGAACTTAAGTAAAAAAATTAATTAACTAAAGAATATCTAATTGGGATGACAATTTGTTTTATGAACTAGGGTATAAAATTTAACAAATATGTTTTGATCTAACAAAAAAAGTAAAAAAATAAAGATATTTTTTACTACAAAGCTTGACTTACAACTAACAAACTAGCAAAATAAAAATAAAAATTTGGGCAAAAACAAATAACTCGTAGCTACTATAATGTTGTTAATCTAAGAAATCAATATAAACTTAAAAAGAACGGAAACATGTAGGAAAACTAAAAAGGAAGCTAAATATGATTATGAGTTAGTTACATGTAGTGACCGTATGTGCGCCTCAGCCCCTTCCACCCCAAGGCGAAAAAGTCGCTCATGAATACTGCATGAATGAGACACAGATTATTCTTACAAAAATAAAAATATACTTCATGAACTTTTCATTGCTATTATTATTTTGTCAAGATCATTAAAAACCAGTCTGACAATCACTATTATAAAACGTAGATAAATAAAAGATCAATTTAAACTTCCGTGTTCACAAGGTTGAACGTCCTCCAATTTACTCACACACATGCATGCTGTGGTTTCTCCAATAACCTCTAAATGATTGCAAGTGCATACAACATAACGTAATTTATTTACATTAAGGCTTTGTTAGGCAAATTGAAGGTCTTATAGTGGGATTCCTTCCATTACTGAAATTACTTCAAAACGCATAAGTACATAATTTTGGTTTTGAGGTTTAACTTATTTGTTACTTTTAGAGTCTCATTGCCAAATAGTTTATCTGATCGTAATCATGGCTCTGTTTATATCTTCATATAGTAAAACTAGCTGACTTACCCGTGCTTCGCAACGGTAGGGCGTAGGACCTTCTGAAATTGCAATGCGAACCTGAGGCATTTTTTACACTTCATGTGAACTCTTTCGCTATGCTCACTCCACCGTCAGGTTTAGCTCGTTCGCTGCGTTCACTCGCCATCACCTTTTAAGCTCATTCGCTACGCTCACTCGCCTAACGTCTATAATACCCTTTAGGTTTTATTACTAATCTTCCCTTAATACTTAAAATAAGAACAGCTGTTTATGATTAAATAAATTGCAGACATCTACTGTCATTTCAAGTAGTTCTCATCTGCGATAATGTAAACAAAACCCCAAAACAAATTTTACTTCATATACGAATTCCATGCTAACTTTGACCTTCTGTGGGGCGAGGCCCGTTGGGGATTTTGTAAAATCGCTTCTTATTGTCTGCTTACGCTATGAGAGGAATATGTATGCAAAATCTCATGCTTCTAGGTGCTATGGTTTGGCCTGTGCGTTGATCGGAATTTCGCATTTATATATAGAGATGTGTTTTAATAAGCACTTATGTTGAAAGTGGCCCTCCAATTTATTGGAGATATTATTCATGCAGTGTATAAAGTCGTGTATTTTTAAGATATTAAACATGAATTTGAATAAATCGAGGTAATAGTTTTGTCAAAGGAATAGGAGAGGATTGACGTTAGCAGGTACTGTACATTTATCCTGATTAATACATAAATCATTATTTGTGAAATGTACATACTTGTTAGTAACTTGGAAAATGAAAAGTTCCATTATCACAGGCGATATAGAAAAGTGTATCCTATTTTATATACACGAACTAACTATTTTCTGTATTTAACTTGTATTAAAAACGTTGTATGACTTTAATAAACTGAGTCTAGATTTTTATTGTTATTACAGTTATTGCGTTATTGTTCGTATGAAGTGGGTACAGCGGTACAGCAATAGGTTAGCTAAACGATCATACTTCACGGCAATAAAAGTTAAGATAAAAATTATGGGCTTAGATAAATTTCCGGTACGACGCAGCAGATCTCAAAAGGGAACAACTTTTCATCGCTCTGCAATAAATTACTTTCACTTGTTCAGTAATATTAACTCAATTCAATTAGTTTGGGTATTTGTAAATTCTGATCTTATTTTTTATCTCCTTTGCTATCGAGTTGTCCTGCCTTAATTTTAGGGACTCGTTTGGTTAAATATTAAAAATTAATGATCCCTTAGGTTTGTGATTTGAAAGCCGTATTTACTAAAGTAAATTACATAAAAATAGTAATATGGAAATTGCAACAGCTGTGTTCCCCTCACCCACTCACGACCTGCAATGTTTTAACCTGTACTTATTTAATACGCTAAGGGTTATTTTGTCTTGAGAACTCCTCCTACAATTTTCAACCGGTTTTCAAGTTTTTGGTGTCGTTGGATAGGGCTTGGTCTGTAGTTGTTTCCGCCAAAAACTGATGAGAATCTGACGGAAAATAAAGGCGTTATCCACCATTGAAATATCAAAATTTCCCATTTAAATAACACTAGTGTACGTGTTGCTCTACATCGAGCAATTTATTTTCATACAATACAAAAGTTACATTTAGTTCTAGATCAATGAAATCCGACCAATCCAATATTGTGAATATCAGTGATCACAAAAAACTACAGCTCTACATTAACAGATGTTTAAAATGCTCAAACCAATTTCAATGTTATTCTAATGGGAAAATTTCAAAATTAATTTGTGGATAGCGCCCTTATTTTAAGCCCGATTTTCATCAATTTTTGGCGGAAACAACTTCAGACTAAGCCCTATCCAACGACACCAAAAACTTGAAAATCGGTTGAGAATTGTAGGAGGAGTTCTCAAGACAAAAAACCCATTAGCGTATTAAATAAGTATAGATTGGGAGTGAATAAAGCATTTTAAACATCTGTTAATAATCAGCTGTAAATACGTGTAGTTTTGGTGATTGGAGATACCCACAATATTGGATTGTCGGACGCCAATGATTTAGGCCCGGTGCACACGAGCGTTTTGATTTTGCGTTGATGCAGCTTTATTTTGCAGCGGCGTTTGAGCAGTGCATGTACTCAAATGGAACAGTACACACGTAAACGCTCGTGTGCACCGGGGACGCCGCGTCGACGCAGCTTGCACGCAGTGTATTTTGACGCTCGTGTGAACCGGGCCTTAGAGATAAAAGTAACATTTGTATTGTATTAAGATAAACACGTTTACTAGTTTACCTGAACACTAAACATACTTCTGTATTGCTTCTGGTTATTTGCTAGAAGTTTGGCAACAATACATGAACTCGTTTTCGACTATATTTCTTTTTATTCCCTTCAGTAGGTAGTTTTGTCATGATAAAAATAAATTAAAAATTCTCATTAAATACAGTAATTTAAAGTATCTATTCTAAATTTAAAGGCAAGCACAAAACTCTTGCTCTTTTTTCCCAGCTTTTTGTGCATCGTAGGAGAGATCCGCTCCGTTAGACAGGCAGAAGCCTATTATAATTTACATCAGCATTGAGGGCTACGCCTTATACCCTTTCAAACTTTCAATTTTTAGCTTATGGAAGAACAGGTGTTGTAATGACAAATTGTAGTAAAACAGGAAGAACAGATTTGAGTGAATCATAAAATACTTTTAAAATACTAGTGCAAACGTTGCTCGAAATTGAGCGTAAATATTACGTTTAGTTCACGCGACCAAATAAATCAATAAATAACAAATTTATAAATAAATTATAACCGTCTAATCCAATGTTGTGATTACCAGTTCCAGTAATAGCCTAAAACTGCATCTATTTACAGCTGTAGATTAACGTATGTTTAAAACTCTCTACCCAATCCCAATGTTATTCTGGAAAATTTCAAATCTCGACGCCTTTAAGTCTGATTCTCATAAATATTTGGCGGAAACAACTACAGACTGAGCCCTATCTAATGATACAAAAAAAAAAAAAAAACTTGAAAGTTGGTTGAAAATTGTAGGACGAGTTCTCTTGCCAAAAATCCCCTAGGGCCACTGTCCCCAACTCAGTTTAAGCTAATCCAGAAAAAAAGTTCAATGTTAAATCAAATAGCAATGTCTAGTTTAATCTCTAGTTTTGGTTTAAACTATGGGATGAAAAAATAAGTATTGATTTGAGTACAGATGAACTGAATGTTCGGTCTAATTTCGATCAGTGGTCGATCTCTATTCATCGTTCTTTAAAATCAATTAACACCAAGTAGTCACACCATTATTACACCCGTAACCCTCTTAGCTTTGCTACCATCATGAGTACGTGCTCTGAAATAATAAGTGTAGTGGTATTAGGTATACTATAAGAACTAACTGTTCTCTTGTTATTTAGTCCATGACATATTTCACTTTTAGTCCATGAGATAATTCACATGTTTAAATACCATCAGATCAGACACAGATATGCTTAAGTTCTCACAAGTCAGTGAATTGATTCTCGCTGCCTCTTACTCCGAGTTAGTTAAAACTAAGCAAAAAATTTCAATGTAAAAAATGTTATAGGTATACTTTTATTTTAAGTTTAAATTAATTTACAACAAAAGAACGACCCTAAGCAACGGGACTAAAATAAACGACTAGAAATTCACTATCAATAACAGACAGTGAACCTTTACCAGATTGACCCAGTTAGGGCCGAGCAGCTCGCGGTTATCAGGCCCTTATCTGCAAGTGACCGCTGTTTTAGTTATGAGTTCTCGCCATTAGGGAATTGTGGAGGAAAGGGACTCCACCCTCCATTAGGTCTGGGCGTTCGTGCGTTCCCGCCCACCTCTTTACCGTCGACTGCTTTGCCCTTATTGTTTGTAAACACTAAACAAATTGAAAATATTTTTTTATTTAATTAAAATTTGTGTGCCAAAAATAATAGGTATCCATTGAATTTAACAATATGTTCCATGAAAACCCCCCATATAATGCATATTATATATTATTGAAGCTTGATATAGATTGCAAATCTAAAAGTAACAATTTATCATATAGTTATTTTTAACGTATAGACTTTAAAACCAGGTCATCATCAAGTAAAATTAATTTGCACATTAGACATTGTTTAAATTGGCTAAAGGTAACGGATAACGACAGAATTATTTATACTGAGAATGAAATTAATAAGTTTATTATGAATAAACTATAATTCAACGATATTATTATATAAAAGTTAAAATGTTTAGACATTTTATTTTATAAACAATTTTACATACATTTGTAAGTTATATGTATATATAGTCCTGAGTCCATACACTTTCTCATGAGAGGTGATAGGATAAGTGCTGTAAGGCTCTGGCAACACCTTCTATTCATAAACAACTCTTTTATTCAAATTTTCTACAGGGTTGTTAAGCATTTTTAACATAACACACATTACGAAATACCATTGATTACAAAATGTTCGATGGCATTTTAAAACAGAATGAATTATAAATACACAGCCAGAACCAATAATTGATAAAAAATATAAAACTTAAATTACACAATCTTATCATAATATTGTAGTTAGGTTTTTTTATGATTGGAGAAGTTGAAAATCTCAGATCTACTTCTTGCAGTAGCGCCTGACTGTATCAAATAACTGCTGGTCACGTCCGATGAGCCAATAGACTTGTCTGTGTCTGGTTAACCAGACACTGGTACCGCTTTACCGTTAGTCATGTGGGAAAACCATAATGTCACTCCTTTTAGAACGTATTCCCATACCTTGCCGTATAGGGAAGATCCAATCTGTAAGAACTAATTAATACAGTACATATAATGTACATCACATTGTCTTTTAAAAAAAGCCTGCTCAATATTTGATTCTCTCTTACACAGTGTTACCTCTTTGGTCCACCATCTATATTTCCAGTGGAATTATCTCATTTTAACAGGGCTACATATTTTAAGGTTTCGAGTTTTAGCAGGTTATTTTAGTGTATTTCACCGTCGTTAATGTCCTTTGCGCCCGTGTCAATATTCTCATTTTTTTTGTTTTTTTTTGTTTTGATAACTTCTGGCTGGTCATATAGATTACTTTTAACTATTTAGTTCATGATGACGCCGTTGTGTCGAAACATGTATTAGAGTTAGGGCCCAGATGTTTCTACTAGAACTGTGGGTGGTTCACCATAAGTAATAATTTTTATTTTTAGACTACAGTTCAGAGGCTAAAACAATGGACTTTAAGTGTCCCTTCTTTTCTTCTAATCTAATAACTTTACTCCTCCTCATGTAACCTTTCTTTGAGCTACTTTGTCATTATCAAACTTACAACTACCATGGTTGACTTCATACTCTGATCGGCTGTCTCACTTGTCAAACCATATAGGTACCACTATGAAGACACCAAATTCTTTTTTCTTCAACCCTAACACCACCTCGTGCCTGTTGCAGACACGAAGAAGCTGATCGGCATCGATGACATCACGGACTCCAAGACGATCTGGCGGTGCCTGGCCGCCGAGCTGGTGGGCACGCTGCTGCTCGTGCTGATCGGCACGGGCTCGTGCACGGGCGTGCAGAACGAGGGAGGTGACAACGTGGTCAGGGTCGCGCTCACCTTCGGGTTCATCATCGCCACCATGGTCCAGGTGAGTCCGGGGAGCAGGAACAGGAGGCCGTCGAGATGTGGATAACTGGTCATTTATAGGCACCACCTTATAATATCAAAAATACGGTTCGGTTAGGTTTGGTCAAGTTGAGATAGTTATGTCAATCTTTGTTTAAGTACATTAAGTTGGTTATAGTTTATTTTACAACAATGCGTTTGGTTTTTGGGTCAATCTCATTCGTCTTTGAACGAAGTTTTCCTTGAAATCCTTTGATCATTGCTGTCAAACAAGGGATAACGAACATGAGGAAAAAAATAATTAATATGACATTAAAAACCATAATAAACCACCTTTTGAATGGCTAGCCGGTGGTAGCGTATTTTCCACTCCTTTGGTGGCCTCCAGGGGCTCATTTGCATAAACCGCTTCACCTCAAATAGGCCTACGTGAAACTTATGCAAAAGTGTTAATAAAAATCAATACTTCATGTGTTTATGTATGTTATCGTCTATGATTGTATATGATATTGTTATCAACGATATAACCCTGAAACAATGGGCGGTACACATAACTAACAAGTGTACCATAAGGGTGATATGGTGCAATTATAGAGGATAATGGCGCTCTTTTATCATTGTCATCTATCTTGGTATGCTGTTTCAGCTGTTACCACTGTGTTGTCAAGTCAGCGTATTCGCTGGAATGGCTTACTGGCCGTAAAAATTGAAAGCACGAAATTCTCTCGCAATTTAAACTTTTTAAGTAGTAACTATTTTCAAGCGTTTGTCCCTGATTGAATTCATAGCTATAATACTAACTAAATATAAAGAAAAATCCTTGAAAACCGTTTTCAGTTTTTTTGTTGTTGTTTATCATGAATGTTTTTCTAGAATAGGCAAAAGAAAAGTTTGTACATTTATTAGTGAAACATGTCTGCACCAATGATTTCAAATCAAAAGATAATGTTGGTTTTAACGTAGATGAGGTTAGATAAAGATTAAATGGTAGCCAGTCCTACGCCGACAATTTCATTCGACCCTACATTGTCCCGAATGATTGCCGCCAATTGCACAGATAACCTAAGCAGCTTCCTCTCACTTCCAGTGGTCTGGACCTTGACAATTGTCGGGTGATTAGAAACCAGTTAAACTCTCCCCGGTCCGCTCTCCTCGGCTGGATATGTCTGTCGCGATGGATGGCCGGGCATGTCGACGTGTACTTGACATTACGGGTCCCCCCCGGCACCGTCGTGTACCCCATTCATGTGTAACCTTTGTATCACAATGGTGTGATTATATAGATTGATGGATCAATCGGCAACCATTACATTGTCTCCCGCGATGGTTATCGCGCCACCATACCGTCGATACCAGCGATACATCGTCCCGGCACAAGCACAAGCACGCACGCTTGTCGCGTGTACGCGCGACCGACTGGTGATACGTCAAGGCGTGGTACGTGGTAATGTTGTTTGTGTCAAGTCTGCGAAATGATGTTGGATAGTCAGTTTAATTCCTGAAAAGTGGTAAGGGATTTATTCATTGGATATTTAGGAAGTCAATAATTTTTAAAGGTCTATTCAATATTTTTGCGTTTTTTATCAATTAGGACTATTTTACTTAATATAGTACTGCTAACTCCTTGAGAACTCCCTAGAAAAAGATTCAGAATTGACGAAAAACTTATTTAAATTTTGAAGTTAAAAGTTTGCACAACCCTTTTTTGTGTACGTGTACGACAAAAACTTTGTAAAAAATAACGTATATGTGACTTGAAATAACTTTTCACTTTAACTGTGAACACTTCTAACTAAACCACATAGCCTACGATATTTTTTAGCTGTCCGCTAAAAGATATATTTTCATTGATGGCTTGAGCAAAGCAGCCCGAGTGTTAGTAAAATATTATCTTGTCTTAGCTTAAACCAGTAAAAGTACAAACTCTGGCACGATGTAAAGTGCACGACACATTATTGCTAAAAACCTATATTGCCATTGCCACACAAATGATAATAACTAAAGATACTTAGCATCCGAAGCAACAACACATATTAACGAACAGTATGTGTACTATAAATTTAATGGTTGGTTGCAATTTTAATGTGGCTGCAAAACTAATTTTAGAGCACCACGAGCACTGGATCACCAGCTAATGCTTAATATAATTAAAATTTCAAAATATACAGTAAAATGCATATTATAAAAAGGTTATTTTTAAAAAAACAATAAATAAAAATCCCTTGAGTGGCATATTTTAGTTAATACTTTTAAATGTACAATATCCGTAATAAACCGGGACCGGTGTGACAATTAGAATACAATGGGCATTGGGCAACCCCCGTCTACGCCGGGGACGCAGGCGGCAAGAGGCAAGAGGCTGTTAAAGCGGGTGGTCGACCGTAGTGAACCGTGGAAATTTCAACAAACAAGTGTCGTAAGGCTGTCACTTAAACTTCTGTCTTTGTTAAAAATTGTAAATTTATAAAAACGTCATAGATACGCATTAAATCTCGTATCGGTACGTCGGGCTTTACATTGTAAATTTAATAAGTTTAACTGCGAAGAAATTTTTTAAGTTTAGAGATTTTTCAATGTTGTTAGAAAATATATCTAAATGAGGTTTCAGTACAAATTTGGTCGGTTGTGAAAATCGAATTATATCAAAAGTTCTGACGTACGATACATCCAAAATGAATCCATACATCTATAATATTGGGGATCGTACAAAATCATTAAGTACTTTTATCATAAATTATGTTTCAATAATTCCTAAGGTTTTTATCAATTAGGCTACATAGAGTGTTCCATTAACGCAAGGTGTTATTCTAAATACAAATTAATAATTATTAAACTGAAAGATAATGAAAAAATGATCGTTTTAATTCTGAAATTCCTGGGAAATCCTCGCAAAGAGAGATCTTCTTTACTTCAAATACAAGATGGGAGTTTTAGTAGCAATGGAATAATTAAAGCAACATAAAAAGTTTAAAGTTTAAACAACAAGATCGAGCCACAATCATCCTACACTCATCTCTTATTCATATTCAGGTTAAAAATACCCACTATGTGAGGTCTCTGTCTCAAAATAGTTACATAGAGATATGGTAATGGAATAATTAAAGCAACATAAAAAGTGTAAAGTTCGACGGTGTATTTGGTAATACCACTTGAATGATATACTACGACTCGATACCATATTATAGTTTACCCAATGCTCATGTCCCATCAACACAGTGTCCCCGCATTAGATAACATGTTCTTGGTGTGTACGTGTGTATGTGCGTGTGTGTGAGTGCCCGTGTGGGCGTGTGGTCACGGTCCCATTCATGCCCTTCTGGTTGGGACATTCCCATTCACACGCCACCCACCCTCAGTCATTCAATACTCTCTTCAGACCCAAAGAAAGCGGCGATCAAAATGGAAAATATTGGTAATTTTGTTTGATTCGGTCTTTATCATGTATAAGTAAGTGCTCACTTTCACCAGGTGCTTTGTGCTCTGTTACTAATATGTTCTTCACCTTTTCTGTAATATTCCTCTATAGTTTTAGTTATATTTCCCATATACTCCCTATAGTTCGACATTTTGAACTTCGACACTCTCTAAGTTAACAAAAGGTGGAACTATCGAGGTTCTAGTGTATTGATGACAAGGGGAAACGTTGGCAATTCTCCTTTAGTTTGTGCCATCAACAATAATACAACAACATTACATTTGATGGAGCTTTATTTTCTGATGAATTGAAATAGTTTAACAAAACACTTCTCTTCATATATTACAGCACATACTTTGTATATTTAATTAGAAAAAAATTTATGAACAAAACATTATAACTCGAATTTACAGGAAGTTTTTCATCATTCAAGCTGCATGGTGATAGTACCTAATCTTTGATTGAAATTGAATTGCATTGTAAAGAGCCAGCCACATATATACTGAGTTAATGTTCGGTCAACGGTAAAAGAGTAAAGGGAAATGGTAAAAGATTTGTATTGATATTGTATAGTTCTGGTATTTTCATGCCACGTAGTTCGTTTTAGCTTGTAATGTATAGAGAAAGGATGTAGGGGGGAGAGATTTAAGAGTGCAACTTCTAGTAGGCACTGTTTATGTGTCTTACTAATGAGCAGTTGTACTCGAAGTGTTGACAGTGCCTAACTCTGTAGGCCTACATTTACATCATCGACAGTTAGCGGTGACAGGTTTCAAGGTCACGTAGGTGGCGTAGCTTAGTGATACCGAAAACATTTCCTATTCAACATAACCCACATAATTATGTAGAGTAAACTCATACTCGTACTTTAACCGTGTTTTAAAGAAAGTCATAAAATGGCTTGGAATCAAATTTTGTTGCATCTTTTTAATTATTAACCATACGTAATAATGATGTTTCTTCAGCTAAGTAATCAAGAGGTATTAAGTGAATCATTGGAAGAAATTTATAAATTTTCATAGCTCAACTAAGAGAATATTTTTTACTTTGAAATGTTAACCATCAAAAATTTCATAAATCAATCCAAATAAGTTCATCTACTAAATAATCAGTATAGCATATATTTTTAATGGTAGTGAAACCGACGAGAAAGACCATTTATATTGTTTTCAAGGTCAGTTCGAGCACAGCACACACTACTCTACATCTAAATGGTTAGCATAAATAACAAATTTATTTATTATTTTACGGGTATTAACTCGGAAACCACGAATGTTAGTCAAGAGCATCTTAAATAATTAATTGTTCAAAGCATCAAAACATAAACCAAATAAATTGATTGTAGGAAGTGACGAGGCAAAGTTTACTTCCCAACAGGACTCCGACGGGCTACTTTCTCAGACCGGAGCGCCGAGTGAGGGCCCAATTATGTTGCATGGAGCCGGATTCAGACTCGCTGAAACGGAAGCGGAGCCCCACTCCAGGACTGTAGAGAGACTGCAGTCCTGGCCCCATCACTCGCCGATCTGCGCGATCTGACCTACTCATCGGCGTCATTCAAGTGTAATTGTAGCGTTTACCGTTTTTCCCTTGGGGGTGACGTGCAAAAACTTTCTGATCAGGCGGACTTTGCTTTCTCCCGGGATATGGCAAAGAACAGTATGTTTTTGCTGATAGTAAACCTCGAATTATACAAAAATCTGTCAAACCTGTTGTCAAAATCCTATACTCTTATACGAGCAATGTTTGCTTGTTTGCTTGCTTGCACAATTATCTCAAAAACGGCTCCGACGATTTCCTTCAAATTTTGGAATATGGGGGTTTTGGCCACCAGAAATCGATTGGAGCTGGTCCCATAGCTGGGAAAAATCCGATTTTCGCGCTAGAGCCCTTCAAAGATCCCATGTTATCCTTATGGAAATTTTTTAACTGAACAAAAATCAGCTGATAACTGTAGATAAAATAAACCAATGTGTTACATCTTTAACCTGTGGTTTTAGGAAAATCATACCAATGTGCA
The DNA here is from genome assembly GCA_030545055.2 of Neoaliturus tenellus. Classification (NCBI taxonomy): domain Eukaryota; kingdom Metazoa; phylum Arthropoda; class Insecta; order Hemiptera; family Cicadellidae; genus Neoaliturus; species Neoaliturus tenellus. The sequence goes on from CM061532.1 coordinate 228,131,498, forward strand.
GCAAACCTTCCGCCTGGCGAGTGAGCGGAGCGAACGAGCTTTGTGTGAGAAACGAAAGTAATAATTTTACCGAGCTTAAGCTCGGTCCCCCTGGTACTAGAGTTTATACACTTAGCAAAATAGATGTTTATTTAATATATGATAAGGTAGTCAAAATTAATATGGTAGTCGGGGAGGTACTTGAAAGTGTCTAATATCCAAAAATGTGTAGTCTAAAAGTTTCATTAATGATGGATTTTATTGAAAAATCAGTGTTAATAATATCCCTAGAAAAAATGCTAACCAAAAACATTTTTAAAATTTCCATGATGCTCATAAGAAACTAATAGTTTTAAATATCACATATTTCAGTTAAGGTTACATTTAATAAGTAGAGAAGGATGTAGACTAAATTAAACCGCATTCTCTCTTTGGGCCTGATGATGATCGGCGTGTCTGGTCGAAATCGATTGCCTTTATCCATCTTTTAATATGTTTTAATCTCTATTCTTTGCAGTAAAAGTGTAAATATATCTTTAAGTGTTGTAGATAATTCGTTTTGTTTTTCATTTCTGATAACTTATGGTAATTGTAGTTCGGAAATTGGTACAGAAATATTTATCTAGTTAAAGTACCGTATATGTGCAGCCCTTATATCATTTAGTTCTATTTCACCCATTTAAAGCTAACTTGATTGCACAGATTCACGTTACAGTCAATTACGTCTGAGGTTTAATAAGGAATCTGTTTATGTTATTGTTTGGTAAATGGTTGCGGACTTTCTCCATCACTGATTGGTAAAAAAATTCAAGTTTCGGGATCTGAAATCTGATCCCGTCTTCAGGTGGAAGAAATACCTAAAACAAAACAAAGTTAGTAAAAACACACCAGGCGAACCTGGAGAAGTCAAACCTGAAAACAAAACAAGCAGCCACAAAAATTAAATAAAACGCTAATAAATGCACAGAGCACGCAGATTCTAGATCCCGAAATTACCATCCTCATGCTTTTTTCTGTTTTTTTTTTTTTTTTTTAGCAAGCTTATGAGCTGGCTGAGCCAAATATTTTGCTACGGAAACTGCGTAACTACCCTGTTTATATTTTCAAACTTTTCTCTTTGAATAGTTCGGTTCACCATTTGAAAGTAAAAGGATGGTACCAAACTGTGAGTTGCTGAGAAACCGATCTTCTCTCCCCGCGCACGAGGAGTCTGAAAACAAGAGCGGCTCGTGCACGGCGCGGCGCCTGTAGCGCAGGCGTAGTGGTCGGTGCCTCGGTTGTGACCTTGACCTTGCCATCACATCGGTTATCTGTCCATCGCGCCGCCGCCGCGCTGCTGCGCCCCGTCAGGTGCCACGTCAGAGTCAAGGCCCCCGCGGACCGTGGGCACGTGATGCACTCTGGTGGTCCTTGGCGCGGTTGTAGTTGTAGTTCATGTAAATCCTCATATTTTTCATAGTATTATAACTTTAGAATCGTACAGTATTCAAGATTCAATCAAGATCCTCTTTCCCGAAAAGTGAGGAGAAATAACCATTTTCTAAAATTGTTATTGCAAATCGTTTGTAACATGCTGACCTTCAAAAATTATGTATAATATGAATAGTAACTTTGAAATATTTTTTCGAAATTCCCTTTTGGGAACGTCGATCCATGTCCTTATGTATCTTCATACAGAAGTTTAAAGTTCTTTGTATTCCGTGTAATTTGCGGCAGGTCCGCTACCACATATTTTGGAAGTCATTTGATTTCAAAACTTTAATAGAGGAAGAAGTTTTTAATTTTTCTCTCATACAGTGTATTATATGGTTATGTCAACTTTGATCCCCTAACTTTTGAATCAGTTATCCATCGATGCCCGTTTTTTATGAGTTTTTCCAAACTCTTTAAAATTATGTGCTACCCCACAAGTTTGGCAATGTGGGAAAAATTTTGTCATCCAAAACGATCCTGCGAGGGTTCGGATGTATTTTAAAAACAGACCAAAAAGTACTTTAATTTGATGAAGCCTTTGAAAATAGGTACGACTACTCAAAAAGGAAGACAGGGTATATCTATTTTGGGACAAAGGTCTTAGTTTATGTTGCTAAATTGGTTGAGATGAAGTCAAGACTTTCCAAGGATAAAGATGCTTTTATATGCTGTGTTTTAGTAAAAACAAAAAACTGAAGATAATCTCAAAGTCAAGGCCAGGTTTTTCTGTTTACTTCACGCCTCTTAGCCACGCTTGCCCAGCGAGGAGCCGCGACGACCTTGAGGTGTGCGATCCTTCAACACGACAAGATCAAGTACAGGGTCGGGCGTAGTAATCGGATAAACGCCAGACAAGCAAATTATACTATGATTTAAATGGCTTTTAATCAAAACGTGTTTAACGAATGCAATTACGCTTGAGAAACGCCTTTGAATTATCTTAGACGGATTACGTGATTTCAGAAATAAATTTTACTTTCAGGCATAACATTAATAATAAAAATAACTCATCGACAGGAAATAAACAAAGCTACAAATCATAGAGGCTTTATAAAAACTTGTTGAATTAACTAATAAAATGCTGGCTGTAGTTTTGTTGTTTTAATAAGGTCTTTTATATATTTCAATTATACGTTGACTTAAAGTTTCTATCGTGTAATATTGGGTAGGCATACATACTAAAACAGATCTACATTTAACATGATTCATTAATAACAATGGTTATGGCACTGTGCTATTGTATGACAAGTAAGCTATCCGAACGACTTCTTTGACGATCCAGAAATAAATTTTTAACAAACATGATACACTAAATCAAAAGCTCGGATTTCAAGTTGATTTGATTTATTGTTTGATTTATAATGGTTTCTAGAAAGGCACTTATTGTTGTCACTGTGATAAAGTAGGACGAGGAACATGAATCACTTCTGGAGGCTCGAAGTTTAAATGATTTAAATCACATCACTCGTATAAAACCTAAATCTTTTTTGCCACGTAAAATTTTTTTCTGTTTTTTATTCACATATATCAAAGCCGACTGCCCAAAATTTCATAATCGCTCTTTGTCTGATTGCTCACTCATTGTAGTAGCGTAGGCCTACTGTGGGAGGGGTGTGCAGCCCCCTACAAGGCGACACAGCGACACAGCAGCAGCGGTTAGCCCGTTACCCGGCATCTGAGCCAAGGAGAGGCTGTGCGATTGTCATTAGAGCCGTCGAGAGCCATCGTCACCTCTCCCGATATGGCGCTGATTGCTGATAACAAGGGTATCAGTTCAACCGGCATTGTTTACAAATGGAGGAGAAAGGAAATCTACATGTTAGTTTGTTATTGCTGTTTAAACTCCAGTAGAATCACTGCTGGGGAACTGCTACTTAGTTTTGCAAATACGCTCTTTGCTCTTGATTCAGCCTCTCGGAGAGTGGTGTAGTGTTCTGCTATGTAAATAAACTATTTATCTACACCTGAAAACTTCTCAATTCTTTCAAAATAGCTGTTATATCACTAAAACTGTAACTACTTAGTCTTGTTCAATGGAAGCGTAATTGACTTATAATAGCGCATCAATACAATTCATGATATAAGTGTGTGTATGAAGCTGATATTCTAATTTCAGAGACGCTGATGTGTTTAAATGCTCGACTTGGCTACCATTCCAATTACCGAAATGCCTCCCGTGGGGACTCTCCAGGTAGGGTGTAATAGAATATTCGTTGTCCGTAAATTTGCCTTGTAAAAAATAGATTTTTCTTTTCAACTATTAGTTGACACCGTCCTTATGAACCAAAGCATTGTGCTAACAACACTTGTTCAATTTTGGTATACCACTAGTTTACGTTCGTAATGAGACGCAAAAATGGCCACATTGACCTAGTTCTAGACTTAGTTAAATTTTGGAATGATGCAAGGAACCTTTTTTGAGTCTTTTGGGGAACTCATGTTCACACTCGGGTATCACACGTTTCAGAATATTGAATTATCTTTCCCGAAATCTAAAACTCTAAATTAAACCTTTAAAAACTATCATTTTATGCAGTTTAAAATTATCGTAAAGCAATTTAAACACGGTTTCCTTTCTTTTATAAATTGGATATCCCGGGTTCAAATTGACAGTTCCAGTCCAGTCTGCATGTGTCCTAACATTTCTAAAGCCACTCTCAAAGCTATATGGGGAAGAAAACAGTCCCAACAAGAAGAAAATCTGAAAACCTCTCGTAGAGTCGGAGGTGTACCCCCGGTTCCCACGACTCGACCGCAGTGCGGCGGCGGCGGCGGCGTGTCGACTGTAGGGTATCGGGTGTTACACGCACTCTGGGTGCTAAATCGCTCAACCCGAGGTAGGAGGCATTATATGCTAATCGCCACATCGGTGCCAAGGGTAACGACTGATCTCTGATTTCAGATCAAACTGGGCATCTGCACCGAGAGAGCGGCTTTCTACGGCCCGGGAACGCGCATCATCCGCGCCGGACGTTGATTAGACGTGAATAAACAAACGCTAACCTTCGTGTTTGAAAATAAGGAGATAGTTAGGAGTTAGTTAGAATTATTATACTGTAGCAAAAGCGTAAGTTTTTCAAACTTTAATATTCAGCTAATCTAATTGCGGATTTTGGGATTAAAGAGTCTTTTTACATACATTACTTCAGATTTATTGTAAACATAATGGCAGAGACTGCTAGAGTTTATAATATTATTAATTTCAAAATAAAATTTAAATTTTTAATTTGATCTCTAGTTAATTAAACATTATTTTATTAATTATTGACTGGACTTTCAATGTTTAGGAACACATTTTTTTTAAATTTAAATTTCGTATTATAGTATATAACACTCAAAAATATGTTACTCTTGAAAGATGAAGTTGTCACTCATTAAATACTGAAAAGTGCTAATCATGAATTTTTCAGAAGCTAATATTTTGCGAACGTTTCAATGATGAAGAGGAAAATTAAACCAGAACTCCTCAAAACATAATCAAATCACTTATTAACCACATGACAATTTCGAATTTCACCATTTCACAAAGTACGCAAGATCTTTTCGCAAAAATCCTATATGTACATGAGAGGCCCCGGAGGGATTTTCCGAGGATTCGTCCGAAAAGTTTCACAGAAGCAGGACCAATTTGATTCGAGATTGTAACGAAAATTAGCGTTGTGAAACCGAACCCGGTGAGGAGCGGGTCAATGTGTGATGAGTGTGAGTGAGAGAGTGAGTGAACACATCAGCGAATGAGTGGGAGTGAGAGAGTGAGTGAGCACATCAGCAGATGAGCCAGCCAAGGGCAACAATTAACCGCTTACCAGATCCATACGGGGAAGAAGCGACCTCGATCGCAGTGCGTTACATGCGTGACAGCGTTACAGCGTTACGTTCGCGTTACATGCGCTCCACTCGAGGTCCCGTCACTGCGGGTAGGATGGACCGAAGGACGGCGGTTGTCATAGACTCGTCACTGTCGAGAGAATTGCATCTCGAAGCGTAACCCCATTCTGCGGAGGGGGCCTTGATATGTCAATCGAATGATCGGAGGAAGGGTGATTTTAGTTCGAAATACATTTTCTTTTTATATGTATGTCTGCGCTTTCCCCTTATGGTTGCGGTGACAATTTCGTTAATAGGGAATGAAAGCGTTTACAAGTAAAATGTTTATTAGCATTATTATGTTATCTGGGCCCGACAATTTGTAAATAAACTTTAACAATTACCGCACGCTCCAAGATTTAAAATGATTGGTTCCTTTGATAAGTGCTACATTCGTGTTTCAAGCAACATAATTATGTACTAAATATGAAACTAAACAACCAAAATTGAATTGGTCTCTCATATTCGTACCACTTTTAACTGTTGAGCGTTTACTGAGCAGCCATACAGTCTGCCATGACGTAAGCCCTACTTACCCACCTATATAGCAGACAAGACGAATGAGTTGGTCCGCGCATTGTCCTCTAGTGACGTCACTAGCTCCTCATTTCTCTCTGAACACCGGTTAGGCAACGCGACACCGCTCTTGCAAACAAACTCAACTTAGTTATAGACCTATATTGGCTTGCATGTTTATTTTTTATGGCATATAATTTTAATTAAAATATCGTTTGTTTCCTTTTCTTGTGCAGTTGACAAATAAATACAACATTCTCTTCTGGATTTTTCTCCATACATTCCAATATTGGCTGTTTAAATTTACAGTTCTTTTTTACTTGAGAACAATTTGATGTTTTTCATCAAGCAACAAGTAATCATTTCAATCAACAATGAGTTGAATCATTTGTCATTAGTCTTGTCCGCTAATCATACCAAGACCAAGGTATGTGACGAGCGACGACGGCCACCTTGGCGGGATTTGGCAAGAGCTACGCGGAGGCCGAGGCGTGGTGCGTTACTGACAGACGGGCGTAGCAGGTTGAAGCGGGTCAGGGGGCGGGGCTGGGGCCCGGGGTCACAGCTTATTACTGTAAAAATCACAATTACCTCATGGTTCAGTGTTTATTAAATACAGAATTTATGGTTTTTAGGATTCAAATAGTATGTGTACATTATAGTACAGTTAGTTGATACAGTAAAGCTTCCCACATCCGATCATGGCTGATTAGGCCATAGTCGGAGACCATAAATTTGGATATCGAGAGGAGAAAACGAAACGTATTTCTAGCTATACAGTTTTGTAATACAACTTTATTGTAGCCTACCTTTATCGCATTAATTGAAACATCAAGATATTATAATAATTGAAAAATGGAAATATTTATACATAATTGTCTCAACAAATAACATAGGCATCATTTGGGGGTGCAAGGGGGCAGTCGCCCACATAATAATATGCAAAATTTGTAATTTGACTACAAATGTTATTGCAAAATGAAAGTTATAACTTGAATTAAGCTTCCTGTCGTGGTCTGCATTTGTTAAAGCACAATAGTAAGGGGGAGGGGGTCCCATTGTAGACAAAATATATTCATACAAAATCTTTCCCCCCCCCTCCCCGAATAAAAAAGTTGAAATCACGTTACTGACAAATAACGAATATTTTCACGTTTCCATAGACTCAGCAATGATGGGAATGCGTAAATCACAGATAGACGGTCGGACACTAGGTCGGATATCGGGAGGAGTCGGTTATCGGGAGGTCGGATAAGATAGGTTCTATAGAACTATACTAGGTCTAATACTAATACATAACACTTCAAAACTCATATACTAACCCGATTAGAATAATATGCGAGGAATATTTATATGTATTAGTTTTCCATTACTGGAATTGTCCATGAAAAATTGCCTACCAATCGAAACGCTTTATAGAAATAAAGCTGTTAAAGCCCGGTTTTATACATACGGACGTCTATTTTTGTTTAGAAAGTCCATCACGGCTATAAACTCTCCTCTTCGTTTTTATGGTCCCTTGTTCTTTGGAACTAAATTACACCTCTAACAATATCTATGAAACGCGAGAGAAGCCACGACAGGCAACAACTTGTAAAATTTTGACCGAACCGTTGACGACAAAAGTGCTTACTCATTATGCGACCGAGTGGCATCGCTTTGTGAAAAATATTCCACTTTCGTGTGACAAAAACTGTCGTTTCACCTTTGGTACGCACGAGCGTCCGGAGCACAAGGGGGCGATTCATTCATTTGTTCCATGACAGCAAACACAAGCCATTGTCGCCGGGCGGGCCGCACTTTCGCTGAGATATGCAGATTTTGGCGCTCGGTGCCCGCGCTGGGCCCCGGGGCTGGTGAAGGGACGGTACTTAGTGTACATCCTTGGCGAGCTGCTCCTGCCGCTATTGCCAATAACTCATCTTCTGACAGCTGCAGATCCGCAGATCAAACCTGAATCTCCACTTACCTTGGCTTATTGGGTTTGGCACGCTTTACACCAGCGTTCGCCTTGAACTGCTGAAAGCGAATTGACAGTTGGAATTTTGCAGTTTTGTAGCATTCGGTTTTATTAAATTGTCTATTTGCACGTATCATTTTTTTTCATAGGAAAGGATCAATGTTTGTTTAAACAATCTAAGGTTGAATTTTATATAGCTGGATTTTAAATGAACAAGAAAGGCAACTAGGTCCGGGGTACACTTCATCATTGATGAAAATTGTAAAAATCTTTAACCTATTGCCTTTTCAAAGGAAATATCACTATTCTAAAGCCTTGTAACCCAAAGGAGTGAAAGTACCTTTCACTGGACTTATAAAATCTCAATAACTCATAACATTAGGGTACGTTACAGGTTTTAAAATGATCATCTCTGGCCATTTTTAGTCTTGTCTAAGTTCGGTATAAAAACACGTGGACAAGCCAGAGATGATGAGCTGTATTGTGATTTCCGACCTCGGCCACTCTCGTTAACAGTGCATAGAACTATAATTGCTTCTTCGTTGGCTTTTCTGTAAGCCCACTTTGCACTTTGAATGAATACACCGAAAATGTTTCCGGTCAGAGTATTTTGTTCCACCTCTCATTCAGACGCCAGATCAGGGCCGCCCCGAGGGCGGGGCGACCGGGGCAGTTGCCCCGGGCGCCGCGGCCAAGGGGGCGCCGCGGCCGAGGCGAAATCCCCGTTTTATTAAGGCTCAAACACTTTACAAAACTTGTAAAAATGCATCATTAAATATTTTAGAAACTAATGGTTCAGTAATATTTTTTATTAGTTTAAATGAAAATTTAAAACATTTAGGCTATGGTCAGAAATGAGTAGTGACTAATTTATTGTAACTATATACCTTTTTTTACAAGAAAAGTGGAAGAGTAGAAGTGAATCATTAATTTGGACTTTGGACAAGTTAAAATTAAAATCTTAAACATTTAGGCTATCAGTCATAAATTAGTGGTGACTAATTTATTGTACCGCAACTATAAACCTTTTTTTACAATGGAAGTGAATCATGATAGCGTAGCATTTGGCTGCATGTAGGCCTATACTGGTCAGCTGATCTTATGAACTGAAAAAATGGCTCGAGCGCTCGCCCAGGGCCCACGAAACAACGATCCTGCTTACTTACCCCCATTACCTAATTGAGAATTAGAATTATAGAATAATTAGAGGATTAGCTAAAATTCGGCCACATCTGGTCATTTGACCAAAAATGTATGCAGGCCCGTTAGTTTCCATAGGCCCTGCTGCTTCCCAGACCTAGATCATGTGTTGTCTACAAATAAGAGTGTAAACAAAGCTTTATAGTACAAGTGAATTTGTTTAATTGGTTTATTCAAACTAACAGAATTAAAAATTTAGCTATGCACCTAATTTAATGCGCCTGACTGTAATTTAACAATTAATTTAGGGGGCGCGGATCAAAATCTCGCCCCGGGCGCCTATTACCCTCGGGGCGGCCCTGCGCCAGATCATGCACACGTGGTTTAGTTCATGAATTAAAGATAAGTCCACCTCGAGGAAACACCTCATTTACTTGCTCAGTTGAAACTTAAATCAAAATGTTTAAGTACGTATTTTTTATTAGTTATAGCCTACTTTGTGACTTATCACCACAGAGTCTTGAACACAGTATTTCAAAATTCTTTTTCTCTCTTGATACGTTCCTAGATATTACAGTCTACGGTAATTCCACTTATTCTATCATTTTTATAACCCCTTGTTATTTACTAAACGTACGGAGTATACATAATTTCAAAATATTACTTTCAATCAACCAAACCATTCAGGCAATGACTCTTTGCGTCTGTTGAAAACGTTTCTCCTTATTCACACTTAACTTTCATTATGTTCTGCTTCTTCACCCTTCACCCGTACATCCTTGGCCCACAAGGATTTCTCGTTATACCAGATCGTTATTCCATAGTCCGGAATTAACGAGCTGAACTCTTGGCTGGAAAACAAACGAAAAGATAAAGAAGTTCGATGTTCAAGACCACTAATCGCCTTTTAACGGGATCAAGGCCCCAGTAACGAGGGGCTGCGAAGTAGGAGCACACTTGAAACTGCAAATAACGATTGGAGGTGAGGTTGTGGCGACGGGAGAGGGGCGTGTAGACGCAGCCACCTGTGGAGCAAAAGTGGATTCATTCATCGACACATGAACAAACCTCTTTTATTCGGCATTATCGGTGTCAAGGCCCGGTCGGCGCCTTGCCTCAGATTTGCATCTGTATGAAAACGCATGACCGAACCATCCGCCATCCGCCCCCAGCTGCGAGCGGCGACGTGTGAAATCATCGACACATGTCTGTGTATAACCATTGGCTATGAACGTTCCTACTAGATGGTATAACTGTTATTGGCACACTCGTAAGTAGCTTCTGCAATGAGCTCAAGGATGGTTTTATGGCAGAAATTGTTAGGTGTGTATAATCGTGTTTGTACTTCTTTGAGTAGAATTTGCACCGCATGGGTTTGGGATTTTTTCACTAGGTGGATGTTATCGTTGTGGTACAACACACCGTTCTACAAGCTAGAGATGATGAGAGTATGGTTATGAGAGAACATTCATAATATCTTATGACTTACTTTCTTTTGTCGAACACAGCTTTCTTTTTCGACGGGAAATGCTATAATGCACCATTGGGGAGGAAAGACGATACACTGCCCGGTGTGTGAGACTCACACCCAAAAAAACCTCAGGCGGTTTTCTACTTCGGAAAGACCTATTGATGCATTAACCTCAAAGTGAGAAACACTGCTTACTTACTTTTATTATTATTGTTATTAATGTTTTATTAACATCGGTTAAGATTTCTAAATTTTTCTGGCTAAATAAGAATTGTTACTCCATTTTAACTATTCTGCTCTGAGAAAGTAATTGGAATGAGTTGTTTAATGTCACTATGTCAGAATAAACTTACATACTTTGAAGGGTTATAATGACCTCTGACGTTTCGTATAAGCAAACGCTTTAGGAGAACGGCAATATTTTTAACTCTATAGGCGATAGAAAACTAAGTGTAATGGTAATCTTGTAACCTTCCACTTCTCAATTTTCTCAATTACTATGCGTACATCACTGATTTAAACAAACGACGGGTATAAAATTGTTAAAGTGGTGTAACCAATTTACAACAACGTAACAATAATAACAATGTTCTAATAACAATTTAGAACAACGTAAACGTTATTGGTGTTCACCTCAATAAAGAAGTATTTTTCATTTAATTTAATTTCATTTGATTTAATTTCAACAACAACTGTACAAAACACATTCACATTGAAACTATGTGTAAGAATGTCCACAACCAGACACCTCTATAATAAAGACAGAAGATTTCTAGCCCACTACATTGAGAGGAGACACTTTGTAAAAAGCTTTTCTAACAACTAACCAAAATAAAAACAGAGGAATAAATTTAAAATTTTAACTATTACACAGTTGTTTGCTGAGCATTGAAAAACAGACTCAAAGAAGAACCGAACATTTACACTTTAGCAAACGTGTTATCACAAATCACCCTATTCATTCAGGAACACAGAATCTAAAAATGAAAAAAATTAACTGCAGAAAAATACACTCGGATGAATCAGCAGAACTTTGAACCCTGCGGGTGAGTTTAACTGTGGGAGCATGAGTCGCTCCATACTGAGACCGGATTAATCTGAAGGATGTTCGTCTCCCGAAAAGGAATATGCTACTTTTGCCACGCAGTTTGTCTATGAAGGTTGCAAGAGTCCATCACTCGGCGAGGCGCATAAACCTCAAGAGAGCGCTATAAAGCTGATTTATCCGCGTCACCGTCACATATTGTTGCGCTTTCTTTTCGTAACAGAAGCAGAATCACTGCGCCTGAATGAGTGATTCACGTGACCTGGTATCGTGGACGGTGTGTAAAAGGATAATTATAAACTGATAAACGTATAGAAAGGCTGGGTAGCTCAATGGTTATAGTGATCGCCTTTAAGAGTCATCCTCAACATTGAACACGCCTTCAAAACATGCCTCCGCATTCCCTTGTTTCGGACGGTGTTTTTAGATATTTATTTGTAAAATATATGATTTATTATGATTAGATTTAGGTCCCTCATACGTCATGTATCATTAAAAATAAACGGTATAAGTAGAGGGAAATCTTAAAAGTCAGGAAATTTGAGTTATTTTGCAATGTCACATTTACAAGATTTTCAAACTTTTAAAGTATAAGGGACCTAATATAATTATTCAACTAAACAATTGCCAATAGGCCTATATAGAAGAAAATCTGTTAAAAAACGGCGTCCGAAACAGGAGAATAAAATACCACGTTTCTCTCTAATGCCATATGGTTAACATAGCGACCGCGCTACTAGTCCAAAGGTGAAGATGACTTAAATTAAAAGTATGCCAGTTTGATTCTAAGGAAAGATAGATAATAGTAGCTGTATGAAGGTTTGATTTTATACCTAGTTGGCATTTGCTATTTGTCTGGCAATTAATCTCACAATAGGTCGACAGATAGTAACAAGACCGGGGTTTGGACCGTCCCCCATCAAAAAATTAAAAAATACCGCAGGCATGATATAGACACACAAATAAATAAAAGGGAAGACAAATTTTAAAACCTTATGATTTACTAGATTTCAATCGGTTATTGAAATTATTTAGTGGTCATAAGTTGTACGTGAATGTGGATAGAGTCATGTGTGGTTGATCCTAAAACTGGACAGATAAAAAATTGTGTTCAAGGGTCATATTTAAGCGTTTTCATCTATTAATATTTTCTCTGTTTAAGTTCATTTAGTCTCAATGAACTATGGATGTAAGAAAGTTAAAAGAATACGACAAGTATTTGCTACTTCAATTTCCAACCCTGTTAACCTTCATAAGCAAAAATACTTTCAAAATTGGCACACTGGTAAAATTATACCTTTTAGCTTGGCAATTGGCAATTGACAAATTTACCACAAGTATTGCAGTTGGTCTGGCGTTGCCGTAACCAACCATTGCCACTCGATCGGCCTACCAGTGGGAGGGGGGGGGACATGACCAGGGCTCGGGTTCGAACCCGTGACCTTCGGCGGCAGGGGCGCGGCTGTCGGTTGCCCCACTTGGCCCAAACATTCATAAATCCCCAGCCTTTGAACGTGCCGCCCGGAATTGATGTGTCACAAGGGTTTCAAAAACGGGCTCTCGGTAATTTATTTGGTTAATTTTCTTCTGTGGTATGTTTCACTGTCGAAATGTAATGATTACGTTTGGAAGAAATTAAAAATAACTGTTGCTTCTTTTATGATGTTTATGAACGTTAACGGATTGAAAATGTGAGTTCATTAGGAATTATATTTGGAGATATATGTATGCACAGTTGGGTACTTTTATCTTTCCTTGTACTTAAAGTAAATTTCCTAAAAATGCCGACGTCAGGTATCATTTTTATTATATTAACTTCAAATTGGACACTATGATACCTTTGGACTGCTGACCACTTGGGTTTAGTAGTTTCATATATTGGACGTTTACAGATAGATTCTCCAAAAAGTTGGATATTGTTTACCTAATTTATTTAATTATCTTTGAACCAGTAATGGGACAAAATCATGTATTGTATTTTAAATATAGTGTTTGGTATTCACCCCCCTCCCCCTCCATCTCACAACTCACCGGCAATACCCGGCGTGTAGTCGTGTAGGCCTATCGGACACTCTTGCCAAAATCGGCCCCTTTTAATCACTGGAGCCGACACGAAATTTTCAATTCCACCCTGACGTAATTGGTGGCTTTCAGCAGCTTTAATTACGAACAACACATGTTGGGCGTCCAACAATGAGCTGTTGGCAAAGTTTTTGTACGGTGGCTTTCGGTTAAGGCACGTGATCTAATTAAAAAAAAAAACTCAACTCAAGAAAATTGAAGCTCAAGGCTCCTGCTTTGTAAATTGATATTTTCGTTTGTTTTTCTTTGTACTTTTTTAAGAAAAGTTCTAAGTGACTTGTAAACTATTTACTGCATTGTCAAAGCCTGCTTATTATCAATTTGTATTATGCATGTGTTGAGTTAATTTTTAATAATGATTTGAATATAGAAAAACAATTAATTTCTCGTCATGAATATGATTGACAGATTTGAATTCATCCAGCGTTGAGAATCAATAAAAACGCCAATTAAAATGGCAAAGGCAATTATTTATCCTTTTTAACTTAGGCAATTAACCTAATTTTCTCTCTATTTTAGTATTTTATTTTTTATATTTTTGATGATTTACTTGGTACAAATAAATGAACTCCAGTTAAATAAATATAGTATAGTGATAAAAAAATTTAACTAACCGAATCGGAGTATTAAGAGATAGTTTTTAAAATTAAATTGAATAAACCATTATCCTATAACTCTAAGTATCATTACTACAAATACAAAATGACCTAAGCTTCTAAGACCGTATAATTTGGAAATATGAGCGATAAGAGTGAGAGGGTGGGGGGAGAGAGAGAGCGAGTAGGTGAGAGACGAGAGCGGTCACTGGTCAGTACGATACCTTGCCGACCTTGCTGCTGCTTTCTTTACGTAATTTCATTCATTCGTGGCCAGCGAGCGGGGTCAGTCCAGGTTGTTGGCCCCACTCTCCGTTACCTCCTCTCTGTTTCCTACTTTTCTAGCAAAGTTTACAAAATTTTTGTGGGAATCGGAACCCCGGAGGATGTATTCAGGTTTGGGCAACAGATGGTTACAGCCCCTCATTCTACTGTTTGTTGCATTCTGTGTCAAGAAAGTGATTAAATGCACAATAATCAGGATGTTTATTATTTATGATAACAAATGGTAAAAAATATATTCTGGAGAAATAATAACTTATAAATTATGCCATGCAATGATTAGAATATCAAAATATTAACTAAATTAAGAACTATGGTATTTCTAGTGATGTTTGTCCTTTGGTGTTACAACAAGCTAAGCAGCAAAGTAATGTGTATGCAACAAAGAATTGGCCATGTACGACATCGTAGTGTAGCTTCTAACCCTAGTGTGTCATAACTCCGAACTGTTATTTGATGTCCAAATGTCGTTTGCAGTGTATCGGTCACGTGAGTGAGTGCCACATCAACTTGACGGTGACTTGTGGCCTCCTGGTGACCAGCCACATCATTATAGTGAATTTGGCCTTCTACGTTATTTTTCCATAACTATATTGTTTAACATCCAGATGTCGGTTTCAGTGTATCGGTCACGTGAGCGGGTGCCACATCAACCCGGCGGTGACTTGCGGCCTCCTGGTAACTGGCCACATCAGCATCCTCAAGGGGGCCTTCTACATCATCGTGCAGTGCATCGGTGCCATCGGAGGTTCAGCTTTACTTAAGGTAATTTCTTGAGCATGCCACATCCAATATGGGTTGACAAAATGTATATAGGATAGGCTCGGTACTAGTAACTCGGATGTTCCAAGGATGATGAACTATTCTCATTTTTTCACAATGGTTCTATTTGTTATTCAGATTAGGGCCTAGTGTATTCCCTTCAAGGAACAACATTCACCAGTCAGTCATTATTTTTATATTATAGGTACAGAGAAGTAATATTAGAGTAACAGACTGGGCTCCGTGACCTAAGCAAAACCCCTTAAGAACTCCGACATAATGAAAGGATAACAATTGTGTCCTGCTCCTCCTCAGGTGATCACGCCAGCCGCCGCGCAGGGCAACCTGTGCATGACGACCCTCAACACGGCGGCCGGCGTGGACGCCACGATGGGGTTCGTGACGGAGGCATGCATCACGTTCGTGCTGGTGCTGACCGTGCAGGCGGTGTGCGACGACCGCAGGAAGGACCTGGGCAACGCCGCGCCCCTCGCCATCGGGCTGGCCATCGCCACCTGTCATCTGGCCGCGGTGAGTCACTACAACAACATGTACTGGTCAAACCCATAGATAAACTTTGACCATGTCTTTGTTCTTCAGGAAAGAACAAAGAACATAGATACTTTTTTTTAATCGTAGTGCCGACATTCCATGAATTATTTTCGACCTGTACTGGCTGAGCCGTACATTACCCATGACATTACCTTATTTGCAAGTTCGAAAGCTAAAAACTTATTTCAGTTATTGGGTGATTATACCTATGGGTGAAATGGTTGTTGTTTATTTGACTAGTGGATAAGGAGACCCCGGCTGACCTCTAAGCACGACAGTCTCTAAATTGCCCTTAATGCAAGCCCACGAACGGACTGGATTGATTTAAACAAAAGTGTGAGAAACGTGGCAGCAAGTGGTGAATTTACACTCAAATGGCCAAATCTATGCCCCTGTATCAACATATTATTTTTACGCTCAAAAATGTGGTTCGCTCCGCCCCTGGCTAACTAACTGATGCTCATGTTTTTTAGCTGTAGATTTCCATGTAATGCCAACTTCGTTATTTGCTGACCCCAATGTCAACTTTGTAACTGTTATAAATATTTTTGTAATAAGATTAAATAATTCGAAATTATAAATACTTCGAGTCCTACATTTTTACATCTGTGTCGGGTTTGTTTCAAAATAAAAATCTAAATGTGGACAATAATTTTGAACTAAACCTCAGAATAGCTAAAGCGTACAAAAACATAGTGTCATACCCACGTTCACTTTATTTAGTTAATTTATGCAACAACATATTTGAAAACGATACCGTAATTTATTTGTCAGATATCCCTGGAACCGATACCTAAAATGTGCTGTTCCATCAACAATTTTCCTACCGCTGATGACATAGCTCAGGTCTACCTAGCACATGAAAACAAATTGGTAAATGAATCCACCGTAAATTTAACGTTCCCAAACAAATATTTGTATGATCTTATTCTAGCTAGTCACAAGTCAGTTTTTTTTTTTTTTTTTTTTTTTTTTTACTATATATATATCGTATGGCATTAATAGCCAGCCACCAACTTCAGAAAAATATAATACATTCTCTGAGTTAAAAACTAAACTAAAAACATAAAGTTATGATCTCTCTTTACAAAGCTAAATCCAGGGCGCTAAGCCATTGCAGCCCAGCTTCACTTGCACAATGCAGCCCAATCAATCCTTCGGGGAAAGCACTCAAAGGGCACTCATTGACTATGTGAGTCATAGTCTGCAACTCCGCTCCACAGCGGCATGACTGGTCTTCTGTCATTCCCCATTTGTATTTCCAATAATTACATCTTCCCACACCAGTGCGGAATCGATTGAGAACGGTCCACTGCTTCCGAGGAAGATCCATACCACTTACTGCTAACGTTGGGTCAGCAATTAAAAATTGATTCCGGCCTTGGAAAGAGTCCCAGGAGGAAGTCCAGTCGGTATGGATGGAAAAGTTTGTCTCCGTCAACTGGGATGCTGTCCACAGTGGTGGTCTTCGGGACCTCAATCTGCCCGTCTCCTGGGGTAGGTAATCATGGATGGGTAGATGTGGATTGGATACGATCTTATTATATTCCCTAGTAAGTGCCTCCCTTCGTCTTATTTCAGGTGGAGCGATATTACACAGCACTGGGAGCCAGGGTACAGGTGTTGCCATGAGTGTACCACTTATGGCTCTCATAGTCCTGTTCAGTTGGACGTCGGTCTCTCTGACATGCACACTGTTCAGCCACACGGGAGCACAGTACTCTGCGGTTGAGTAAACCAGGGACAAAGCAGTGGTTCGCAGAGCTTGTGCATTAGCTCCCCATGTGGAGCCAGCAAGGTGATGGACAATGTTAGTCCTAGCTCTCACCTTGGCTGCTGTCTTTTGTAGGTGGCTTTTGAATGTGAGAGACCGATCTAAAGTGACTCCCAGGTACTGTGGGTGATCATTGTGCTTTAGCTCAACACCGTCAAATACGATTTTAAGCTTTTGGTGGGCTAGTCTATTGTTCAAGTGAAAGCAAGATACCTCGGTTTTAGTTGGGTTTGGATTTAGCTTCCAGGCCTTAAAGTATTCACCGAGGGTCTTGAGGTCATTTGTTAGTACTTCCTCAGCGTGTCGGAATTCCTTGTGCTGATAAGCCAGTGCAATATCATCCGCATAGGCAAACTTTAAGGATCAAGTGTCAGGCATGTCGGCAGTATACACATTAAACAGCAGTGGGGCAAGCACTGACCCCTGTGGCAGGCCATCTTTTAATTGCCTAAAAGTACTTTCCTTGCGTCCCAAACATAGGCGTCATTTGGGGGGGGGGCAAGGGGGGGCAGTCGCCCCCCCAATAATTTCGGTGATTTTAAAAAAATTGGAAATTAAAATATTAGGTTATGTAATATGGTGAAATATTTGTATATAGGCCTAACAATTATAAACTTCTGAATCAGACTTTAACAAAATGTCTACTTTGTATTATATACACAAAACTCTTAAATTGACTCATTTTGCAATCGTCATCTGTAGCAGGAAGTCCCATCTCACGTCTGTTGAGTTGTTAAGGCTCCGGTGTACCTGCACGAACCACGTTACCAAATGCCGCCTCGCGGCCGTAGCGCTAGGCGAGTTCCGCGAGTTTGATGGCTGCAGAGGTTTACAGGAATCGTGTTTTAAAATTAACTAATTATGATAGAGATTGACTCTTAACTTTTTGTAAAAGTAGAAAGACGGCTCTCGTCTTCTCTGGTTTTAGAATTTTTTTAAATTTATAATTTCAGTTATAACTGTCTAAAATCGTCTGTTTTTTCTAGGGGCAAGTTTTATAGATGCAGAGGTTTACGGGGATAGTGTTTTAAAACTAACCAATTAAGATAGAGATTGGCTCTTAACTTTTTCTAAAAGTAAAAAGACGGATCTCGTCGGCTCTGTTTTTAGAATTTATAAATACAATTTCTAATTTTAGCTATAACTGTCCAAAATCATCTGTTTTTCTCGATTTTTAACTTAAATTTTCCATTAGTTTTGATAACACTACCAAAGTGAGATTACCAAAGTGTAAGAAAGGAAATTTAGCACCGTTATTCTTCTTTAATATGACACATTAGTTGTAGCTCTAGGCTGCATTTAGCAAAAGATAACAGGGTTCTAAAACCCCTTTCATTTGCATCGAGAAAAACAGATGATTTTGGACAGTTATAGCTGAAATTAAAAATTTTACTTAAAAATTCTAAATACAGAGCCGAAGAGACCCGTCTCTTTAATTTTAGTAAAGTTAAGATCCAATCTCTATCTTAATTGGTTAGTTTTAAAACACGATCCCCGTAAACCTCTGCATCTATAGAACTTTTTGTCACTAAAACCAGATGATTTTCGACAGTTATAACTGAAACTAGAAATTGTATTTAAAAGTTCTAAAACCAGATAAGACGAAATCCGTCTCTCTACTTTTAGAAAAAGTTAAGTGTCAATCTCTATCTTAATTAGTTAACTTTAAAACACGATTCCCGTAAACCTCTGCACTGTCTGCAGCCATCAAACTCGCCTAGCGCTACGGCCGTGAGGCGGCATTTGGTAACGTCGTTCGGGCTCAGGTAGACCGGAGCGTTGCATTGGTTAAACATAACCTCTTTTGTGTTAAAAGGTAGATATAGTACTTTCGCTGGTGTCCGATGTTTACATTTTACTGTTGTTTACTTGAAAATAAATCAATTTCCTTACTGATGGGTAATCAAATGGGAAAATTACAAACTTTACGGACTTGTAGGTCCCCTCTTTTTAATGGACAATTTACCAATACTCTTTAGTAACAACTTCACGCCGAGCTCTATCCAATGGCACTAAAATCATTAAAATCTATTGCAAATTGTGGGAGGAGTTTCTTGTACAAAAACCCGTATCATGTATTAAATATGTATAGATGTTTTTGTAAGTCATTATTTAACTTTTTTTAATCACTTAGTAATTTTTTACCTTTCTTGTCCTCAATAACAATTAAATTTTTTTAGGTAATGTAATGGGCAATATACCGTATGTGTACTGATCCTGACCAACAATAGTTAAATGTTAAATGATTTTTTTCGTCCCTTATACGGCAGATTGCAAAGGTGCTATGTCAAAAACTAATTTTTGATAAAGATAAAACAATGTGTTTTACCATACAAACCTATGGAGTTTTAGTCTATGTATCCGACTGTAAAACTTTAGAGTTGTATATATACAATAAAAATAACTAAATAGTTATAAAATGATTTTTTTTTGACGATTTAGCATCGATTAACCAATTAAATCCATTAAATTTATTAAGGTGTTTTACATCACAGTAACCACTGGCAGTTCCAGAAAAATAATGACTTTCTACAAATAGAAACATGTTACATAATCAAATTTTACATGCATTAGGGTATTGTTTTCATGGGTTTGTGAGATTATATTATAAGTTCACATTTTATGGACAGCTTAGTGTCACGATGTAAACTTCATTAGCTTTTATTGACAGTTTTTAGCGAAATGTAGCGTATTTGTATGGTGCGTATTTGTGGGTTTGGCGTATTTGTGGGAAGGGGGGTGGGGGTATGACCTTATGAAATTTTGCCCCCCCCAATCAGAATGCTGAAATGACGCCTATGGTCCCAAATATACTTTAATCATCCTATTGGAGAGCATCGAGTTGAGGAGACGCAACAGGAAAGGGCAAGGAATCAGGTTATAAAATTTAATGAGAAGGCCTTTTCTCCAGACAGTGTCATAAGCTGCAGTAAGATCTAAGAAAGCAACAGAGGTTTTCAGTTTTCGCTCAAACCCATTCTCGATGAAGGAAGTAAGAGCTAGAACCTGGTCACAACAGTTGCGCCCAGGCCTAAACCCAGCTTGTTCGACGGGGATGCTGGAATCCAGAACAGGGAGGATTCTGTTGTATATCAACCTCTCGAGCAGCTTATAACAGACACTAAGAAGAGCTATGGGTCGGTAACTTTCTGGCAGTTGTGGATCTTTATTTGGCTTCAAGACAGCTATTATTTTCGATCTTCTAAATATACCAGGCAAGTCGCCGGTTTCCCTTATGGAATTA
This sequence comes from Neoaliturus tenellus, assembly GCA_030545055.2. Classification (NCBI taxonomy): domain Eukaryota; kingdom Metazoa; phylum Arthropoda; class Insecta; order Hemiptera; family Cicadellidae; genus Neoaliturus; species Neoaliturus tenellus. The sequence goes on from CM061532.1 coordinate 228,152,241, forward strand.
AAAACTGCAAGAAGCCACTGTCTAGCCTTTTTACCCAAGTGTTTTATGAACTCCGGGAAGATTTCATCCATACCTGCCTTTTTTGTACTAAAGATCCTTTGAAGAGTAGTCTATTATCCCTGTAATTCTGTAAATCGCTTATGAATTGACAAGAATCTCAATCCGATTACAGAGTTAGATATTAGATATTTACATATCTAATTTTAAATATCTGTTATTGTAATGACTACACCTCAATTGAAGTATATAATAAACTAACATTCATAAACCCTTATTAAATTAATTTTGTTTCCAGATCAAGTACACCGGCTCTAGCATGAACCCAGCGAGGACATTCGGGCCCGCAGTCATCGGTAACTACTGGGACAACCACTGGGTAAGAATCTCTCTAAGGAAGGCCAATTATCACGAATTTATTTCATAATTTCTTAAGTTTAATTAAAATGATCAATTTATTATAAACGGATACTTATATTGCAACATACACAGGATGCCATCAGTTAAAAAAATACTTACGCGAATACGTTTTGAAAGAAAAAGAAGTGTTTGAATTTGTAATTGAAAAACATTAGCACAGTCTACACTGTGACAATACTTCCCAGATTATCAGTTAGCTTGTTTCTACGGTAGGTTAGTCAATTATTCACGGCTACTGGAAATGTTTGTTTCTTATCGTAATTTTCAACTAACAACTGAATAACTAAAAACGACGCAATTTTTCACAAATAAGTCACGATATTGCACTGTATCTGTCTATTTTATTTAAGCATATTTATACAGAAAAATTACAAATTTTCTCTTAAGGTCTAAGTGAGTTATGGGAGTATAGCTATGTTAGTGACGAATTCGACTATTTCATTTGCAAGCAACGTTTATTTTATTCGAAATTTACTATGTATATAGTCAAGCATCTTATTCAATTACACTTATATGTACACTTTATTTATCACTTTAATTTTTCTTGATTACTTTTTACCATTGCACTGGAATTTCTAGTTGTTCAACGCGTTCTAAGATCGAAACTAATGACGGTTACATGAGATATTGGATTATTATTTACAGATATTATTTAGAAAAACTAGCCTTAAGCTCATCAGTGCTTTGGAATTGGCCAACATCTTTAAGTGAGAAAATCAAAATGATGTCAAAATCCACCTGATGGAAATTATGTAAAATGGGGTAAATATTTTGCTTTGTGTTTATGCAAACATAACATTTTGGCACAATAGTAAAATGATATATTGACAGCACTGTTAATTTGCCACGTTCAATAATAGCAACCATTTTTGTATGATTTCGTTAACCTACGATATTGATTCAGAAGTTCACGCATGGTTCCATGGTGGATGAGCATCACCTCCGATTGTAAGTACCGACGATGTCACATGTGATGTTGTGTGCAGGTGTACTGGGTGGGCCCCATCCTCGGAGGGGTGATCGCGGGTGTCATCTACAAGGCTCTGTTCAGGGCCAGGAAGGGAGACGAAGAAGCCAGCTCCTACGACTTCTGAACACTCCCAGCCCCAACTCTCTCATCTTCACAGTCATCTTTCTCTCTCCACTTGCATATTCCTTCACCACAGAGAGCTTGAAAAAAGTTACTTCACTTGAATCGACGCAACGGTTACTTTAAGATTTTACAAGTTCAGAAGAACCTCAAGTTCAAAGTTAACTGATTGTTTAATACCCCTCCATAAAGTAATATTTTACTCTGTACTTAGGGTTTAAGAAAAAAGTGCAATACACTGCATATTTCAATTTAGAAAAGTATATTTTTGTAACTGTATAAGTGAAACTTGGAAATGTTAAACTGAGGTAGTGTGTGTATACTTGAAATCAAATTATAAACACACTCCTGGACCTCTTTAATCTCTAGCCTTCATTAATTTTTTTATTAATGTAAGTTCGAATAAAGCTTTACTAATAGATCCCTTTCCATTTAAAACTTTGATCGAAATTACATTACAAATCTCAAATATACTTCTATTCAACTTTTGTAATCAAATTCTATTTCAAATTTCTACTTTCCTCAAACATTTTAACAATTTATTTTCCGCGAAACCCCAAAAAAATTATTGTTTATGCTGTATTTTGCCAACTAAGATTTATAAATCAAAATAAACTATAAGTGTTAATACCTTAATGAGGTTTGTCTGATTTTAAGTTTTCTATAGGCCTATTGAAGCGTGTTTGACCGTTGGAATTACTACTGCATGTATACAATATAGCTAACGGAAATCTTATTTGTGTTTCTTATTTCTTGATCTTTTGCAGTTTTTAATATTACCAACAAATCGCACGAAATTTTTAATTTTCATTCTTCCTCAAAATTAGTTGTAAATTATTGAACACCCTCTTGTAATTGTGTCCTTATCCTTATCAACAAACCAAATGTGCAATACGAACCTTTCCAATCCTTATTATAACATCATCATTGTTATCGTTTCTCTTTTCAATGTCTGATGAACGCGTGGCTGTCACTTTAAGATAAGTTATTGTATATTTTCTCATGTGCCCATACCTGTAATGTTTTTACAATAAATACATTCGGAGTTAAGTACCTTTCACAGTGATTAAAGCATCGATAAACGCATTTGTAAATTCGCAACATTCCTGTATTGTAGGATAAATATCATTATAGTTTTAAGAATTACCAAAGAACCAGGAAATCGTCTGCACCAAAAAGTTGAATAAATCAAACTCTTAACAGCAATTGCATTTATTTTTTAATTACAACTTTGTGTAATTTAATATTTGTAAATATTATTTTAATTTAATATTAGCTTTCTATATTTAGCTTGTATCTATGTAGTTCTATAAGTAGCTTAAGTTGAAACCCTTTCTGTCTTGGTACTTTTGGTGTCAAGAATAAAAATAAATGATAAAAATTATATAGATTGTTATTTATTTCTCCTGGGTTTCTCTTTAACATAACTTTTAATCAAGGTTAAAATAGAATAACTTAACATTTTCCAAAGTGGCCTCTTCATTTTGAAAATGATAATTTTAAACATTAATCAAAAAAGTTAGGTTATTTGTGTTGAGTAGATAAATTGATTCTTATTTTCTTTCAATCGCTATTAACACGATTAATTCTTATAGAGAATTGAAGCCAATCACTATAAAGTCTAAATAATTTTTATCAACAGTCAAATCACGTTAATTCAACAATGTCATTCAATAATGATTTTGTGAAGGTTGCTTTAATATTCGCGAATGAGGTAAGTGTTGAATCTCACTTAATTCTTTGAAATTATTATTTCTTTGTAAGTTCATTGCGAACTCTTATGCTCATTACTCTCTTTAACAAGAGTAATGAACAATACAATTTAGCTGTGTATCTAAAAAAAATAAATAATTATTGGGATTGTTAAGGTATATAATTATACATTATTAATAATGTAAAAGCGTCTTATCAATTATATTGCTTAGATATTATTAGTGGAAATACTACAGACCTCTAAGGTGAATACTACTGATCTATACTTTGCGTTAAAAGTAATGAAAATAACTATTTAACTTAAATTATTTTGTTGAATACAGCCTTAACACCTGATTTAAATTTTTAAGTACTAATTTTATTTACATTGCCCTAAGATACCACACTAGTTCTTAGTTGAGGGACATGTTTCGAACCTTAACATTTAATTTTGATGGATTACATATTTACATAACTGATAGCCCAACAAAAAAAAAAGTACAATGACAACAAGGATTGTCTTTGCCAATAATATACGTATTCACACTGCATGTCTTGGAAAAACTTGCTGTCTGTGGTTTTTGTAGAAAGTATAAACCAGAATGCTAAAATGAGCTTAAATGCATCTATTTATAAGGGTGAAAGTGCCCTTTACAAAAAATGGCACAAATTGGAGAAAGCACTGTGGAGGATAAGAGGCTGATGGAAATATAAGTGGCCATTTTCGAAGTTTAATGGTTTCTTGATTTAAATTGACAACTTTAATACGCGTAGTTGCACTTTGAATTGCAGTCAACAGTCATAATAAAAGTCACTAAGATTGCAAACTTAAATTAATTTATCTCTACTAATTTAATTCGATAAGAGGGTTTTTTAATTGGAACTCCTTCAATTTTCAACCGATTTCCAAGTTTTTTGTATCAATGGATAGAACTTGGTCAGTAGTTGTTTTCGCCAAAGATTATGAGAGTGGTCTGGCTAGAGCTACGTCATAGCATTGTCTATTAATACACAAGTGCGTGTATTAACAGGCAATGGTCTTAAGTTTTTAAAAGTTCATTGTTAATCTTATGGAAGGAGGGTAATAGATTGTATTTTGATCCTTAAACCGAAGTTGTGATAACAATTTATAAGAGATCAGGAAGAACAGATGGTTCAGTTGGTTATTAAGTATTTTTAACTAATTGGGTTCAGACAGTACACATAACTGAAAGTTTGGTAGAATTTCGACAGGGAGGAACGAGCTCTAGGTATTATTAATATTATTAAAGACCGTCTATTCCTGCTCACACCACGGTCATGACGTTTATTGATAGGCCTGCCTATATGCTGTATTTTCATATTAATAGGTTAATCAATTACCTCCGTTTGCAGTTTCAACGCGCAGTTTGTTCAGCTAGATATGTTAGGGGCCCCCCGGCACTAAATGCTTGATTTGGAAAAATAATGGGGTTAGATATAAGAGATTACAAAATTAGATTAGTATAGAAGATGGAAGGAAGGAAAAACAGAAAAATAAACAGTTTTTAGAAATTTAAGTTCAGAAGAAGAACCCAGGTAGCCTATACCATAATATGGTCGGAACTTTGATAAGAAACAAGTAAATGAAAAAAAGAATAAGCTCAAGTTGGAATTGCAGACGGATGCAATTCTTTAATCCGGTTCCGAGGCTAACAATATGAATTTTAATGCTATATTTTCGTCTCAATGATTTTTTATATGCTATGTGGTTTGTGGTTTTTAAACTATGACTAATAGCGTACTGTGCTTGACAATGACACCATAGGGTTGATGAATCAATGGATCATTTCCAAAACAAATAAGGAAAATTCATTTTAAACTTATTCAATATTCATTAGTTAAACTAGATAGCTGGCATTTTGGAGTTATGAAACCAAACCAGTATAAAAAATATTTAAGAAATATTTTAATATCCAAATTATTGTATTGTAACATTGCTGTTAACTTACCATGTTGTAATAGCAATAAAATATTATTAGTATTATTATTATTACTATAGGGACGAAAAATTTTACATTAAGTACTTACTACTAAAGGTTTTGGTCTGCTGGCGGGGCTTGTTCTTAAAAATGAAATTGGCAATTCATTTGCCTGGACCTTTGTTTCGATGACTGGCATTTTACGATATATTACAACAGGCTGCTCAGAGATTTTATAGTGAACCAGTAAAAATATAATTTGCACCCAACCTATAACTATGGATAAGACATTTTGTATAATCTTATAAAATTGTAGGATTATAAAATGACAGCAAAATACGAGATTAAATTTTAAAAGACGTCAATGTAGGCCTAATAATTCTTTAGAGTGAAAAAATACAGGTAGTCATTTTTATGACTAAAACGAATTTGTTAAAAAAAGCACCGTCCATCACAAAAACAGTATTGTAAATTTGCATTATTTATAATAGCAAAATTTAAATTATGCCACTAACTACATATACTACTCATTATAATGTACATTATACAAAACGTCGTGTATAAAGTCAATAGATCAAATTCCAGACTACTTCTTAAAGTAACCTTCATAAAATGGAAACTCCAATAATATAACTTCCCCACGTTCCCAAGACTTGTCCCTTCTGAATCGCCTAAACCACATGTTCTAGTTCTCAGGTCGAATTATATCGAGTGATTTGCGGGCTGCAATGGCAATAGTACCCAGTAGTGGCGGCAATCACCGCAAATCTAGAAAATGATTCCATCGAACAAATGTCAGGGAAACTGAATTGGAGCTAAAACTCTCGAAGCCGTAAGTTAAGTAAAGTGTTCATGTATGCCTTTTACACTAATCGTGTCATTTGCTGGTTATGGTAAAATTCTAACAATATGTGAGCATTAATTATTGTTAGACATACAAATAGAATTAAAAATATATAACAATTTCTTCACATTGTTAGGTATACAATTTCTTAACATTTTCAGGTACAAAATTTAAATTAAAGAAATTTAAACACAGGTAGGGCTTAACATTACATTGCGCTGAATGGTTACATAGCGTTCAATAGTCAATGGTTACATTCTAGAAATTATTTTAAGAGGATAAGAGAGCAAAACATGGCCCTTTTTACCTAAGCCGATAAACATTTTTTTTATATACTCTATCTGCGTTTGAAGATTTACATTAGTATATGTTTTTAAATGGCACTTTTTATAACAAACGTTATGGGTAAGTTACATAGAACTCTATAATATACACATGGAACACTCACACCGATGCAGAACCTGCAACGTGGAGGAAAAAGGGCAGGCAAGAACGACCAAATGACTCATTCTGGAAGTGCCCACGCTTTCATTCATACGCTTGTTCCTCACACATACTAAAAATAACAAGAATTAATCATATATTTCTTTGATCTGCATAAATTACTAATTTCAACGGAAATAAATATTTGCATTTTTTTAATTGGACTCTCATCGAGTGATCAACACACCATAACTATAGTTAGCTTTTAAGCAACAATTACTGGCTAATTATTATGAAACTCAACTATACTTGAATAAAATCATGTAGCGTAACATATAAAAATAACACATGTAAAAATTTATTGGTGATAGACGTTTTCTGCACTTATGTAAAGTTCCACCGACCAATCATGATCAGAATGGAGTACTGGACACTTTCGTCTCGCGTGACAGTAGTTGTAACGTCTTGGCCACCGTGGGGTCGAGTTACGTGAGTGGTACATGACCGTATACTAACCAGTCGCATCGTATTTCTCCGCAATATCAAGTGTTCTCACATGCAGTTTCTAAATGTGTTTACTCATTCCTGTCCACTTTAGGAGACTCACAATATCAATATGAGATCCAGTGGCACGGTCGTGTCACGTCGCCAAGTCCCACCCAACAAAATAGACGACGCGTGCCTATATAGACACGAAGCAGAATACGGCCAATTTTCATTTCTCAAAATGACACAAAAAGGCCACAATTAACCCTATTTTTGTTTTAAATTCATTTAACTGGGTCAATGAACACTAAAAATCGCCAAGCTTACTTTAAAAACTCTCAGTGAAGTAAAATATATGCGTTCAAAAGTAGCCTAAAAAAAGTTAGAAATGTGGTTTCCTACGCACAACAAACTTTTTTAATTTTTAAGCAAAGCTACAGCCTTTATTACTGATGGGAATCACACGAAACTTTGCAGGAATCTTCGGATTTATACGTAGTACAAACCTTTGTGTACAAAGATAAAGTTTATTCACTTTAAATATCACAAAATAAAACAAATATGAGATTTCTTGAAGCACTTCATTTACATTTTGTAAATTTAAAAGGTAAACAAATCAGACATTTGACAATTGACTTTATGATTTCAATTCGTTAAAAAACCAAGTCAAAACATCTGCTATCATATTCATTTATTTGATCAGCTGAAATTTATAGATTGTGTTATACAGAAAATTATTTCACTTAAAATATTGTTGGCTTTCGTCCAAGCCAGTAAATTGATTCACATTATCTGTATAACTGAATTTAAAAATTAAATGTTTTGATATTCAGAACTAAAGAATCTTTATTATGCTCACTGTTGTAAATTAGTTAATGTTACAACAGTGTAATTTTTCGGTTAAGTTACAACCCGAAAATTAACAACACACTCAATCAAAACTTACAAAACTAAACCAACTAGGAAAACTTCTCCTAGAAAGTTAATATTTTTTAGATATATATTTTTGTGTATCTTCAAAACACTGTTTTAAAGAAGAAATTCTTTTAAATATTGTTAACTCTGCAATGCACAAAATAAAACAAAAACGTAAAGATATAAAACTTATTAACTTCTTGATTAGCATTATACGTGCTGGTAATGATATTCAGGTTGAAATAATAAAACGTCTTCCAACACTACTCGATATATTTACACTTATACTGTAAATGTTTACAGACGGTAAATATACATAAAAGATCTTATAATGGCGATCGATTTCGACCAGTCACACCGGTCATCATCAGGCCCAATCAGAGACTCAGAGAGTCAGAGAGTCTCTGATTGTGCCTGATGATGACCGGTGTGACTGGTCGAAATCGATCGCCATTATAAGATCTTTTATGTATATTTACCGTCTGTAAACATTTACAGTATAAGTGTAAATATATCGAGTAGTGTTGGAAGACGTTTTATTATTTCAACCTGAATAAAACTTATCTAAACCAGTGACGTAGTGACTATACGGAGTCAAATAAGATTAATTATCCTCCTCCACCTTTATATCAATAAATACATTATTTTTTTATGATAACTTTTCAGTGACAACTGAACCGATCTTCAAGATGGATGGGCCAAATAAGGAATTGTTACATATGTCAAATTTTCATAAAATTAACAGTAGTAATTCCTCATAAGAGTTACGATCTATTGCCCTTGGAATGTTTGGTTTGGACCAACGCATTTCTTGGACAGGAAATAATACCGATAGGCCGCTCTCCTAATGACGGTGTTGATGTACAAATTTGTATTGCTTTATCTACCTATTATTCAGAAAATGCATAGTAAGAATACTTATAGTACTCCCTGAAAAATTCTGCAAGCGGAAATTTGAACTAGAAACTGTGGACGTTTCATAAGGTGCTGCTACACATATAGCAGGAAAGGAAACGGAAGGGATAGTTTCTGATGAATGCTCCCTGTGTTATCAAATGGGAGCGGCTACACATGACAGGATAGGATACGGAAACGATATGGACAGGACATTCCCTGTATCGGATGGATCGTCAGATGAACATTCATTCGCCAAATGTCGTATGCCGTCCTGGTATGAGTAGCCACCCCTTCCGACACTATCTGAAAATTCTGACGGTAGCTCTATGTAGTGAGTGAGTGAAGTGTGGCGGCCGGCGGGATGAACAGTGTCAGATGGCTGCGCGCGCAACCTCCCGCCTCAGAAATGTCCTGTCCGTATCCCGGTATGTGTAGCCATCCTTATTAGAATTTTGTCTTTGTCCTGTACGGTTCCTTTCCGTATCCTTTCATGCTATGTGTAGCCGCACCTTTAATTGCAATGTACAGGCGTTGGTGCAGTGAGTTATAAAAAATACCGATATGCTATCATTCCAATCTAATGGATTGTTTGGTGATTGACTTATATTAAATATGACCTAATCTTCAAAATAGAGTAATATTATGGTAATGGTACGATAAAAATCGTGTCCGTAGCAACATTCCTTCATCCATTCTTTTAATCATATGAGCAATATTAAATCTTTATAGCTTGACTTCCGTTTTAACGCTTCACATACAAAACACAAAAAGGCTATGGAACAGAACTGTACCAGAAAAAAATTATTCCTAGGTTGTCTTTACTCAAAAGTAGCTCTATGTAGTCTGAACATTTTGCTTGCAGAGTTATTCAGGGAGTTAATTAAAGTACCGTAAATTTTTTGAACACTAAAAATGAAGCAATAAAACTTGATACATCAACACTGCACAAACTTATGTCTTTAACAATATTTGTTTTATATCTCGATCAAAGAGGAATTCAGAGACGGGGTGAACAAGACTAAAGAGATCTTCAAATTAATACCTCCTGTCTCTTCCGTTACGAATCACGGGTATTCAGCATGGGGCCATAAATCAATGGTTAGCATGGGTTAGTATTTTAATCTCTTAAAGCAGCTAAGTAGCTAAATTCTACCCTATAAACGACAGCAGTGTTCCTACGTATAAAAACCAGAAAAAGATGACAAATATAGTGTTCTGTTTAACTTTAAAGCTTTTAATTAAAACTGTTTACCTACTTAAAGCTTTTACTGTTAAAACCCAAATGGCCAAACATGATAAAAAATATTGATATCATACCCAAAAACACAAAGTGTTGAGGGGTTGCCAAGTCCTAAAAATTCATGATATCAAAATTTGTTCCAAATCAATGACATTGGTTTTAGAATAGTTTACTCGACAAATTTATTCGATCTTTTATTGCTTGGTAAACATTTTGTAAAATATTATTGTTTTATTTCAAACCCGTACTTGGCCAGCAGATATATTAGCAAAGTTAGGCCTGTATACTAATGGGGATATACTACGATGAATGGAGAAATGCTGAATTTACGTATAGTTCAATAAAAAATAAAATAAAAATTACACCTGTTGGCCAAGTAAAGTTTTAAAATAAAACAATAATATTTTACAAAATGTTTACCAAGATATAAAAGATCGAATCAATTTGTCGAGTAAACTATTCTAAAACCAATGTCATTGACTTGGAACAAATTTTGATATCATGAATTCTTAGGACTTGGCAACCCCTCAACACTTTGTGTTTTTGGGTATGATACAGTAATTACAGTAATAGATACTAATATTTCAAGAGATCATTTGCCCGAAGTTATACTTTAAAATAGTTAACTCGATAATTGTTAACCAAATTCATCAAACGATCGCAGGGAATTCTCACACTACAAGCAAGAACAAGGGTTGCTAAACATAATTTTATTCGCAATTACGTGGAATCTATTAGCGAAGAATCGTGACATCGTGCAGTGTTAAATACTGCATAAATATCGGCCTTTTAATGCGACAGGGGCCTTGGTTTTTCGTGGATCGCTGGAACGTCCAAAGGTCGGTGAACGCTCGGCTCAGGCCAAGGCGAGGCCCCGGGCGATCGGCGCAGGACTGAGACACCCACCGGGGACACGTCAGGATTGTACAGACTGTAGAACTGTGACACCCAACGGCGACACCGGGGACACGTCAGGGGGGTAGAGGCTATAGAGCTTTGACACCCACCGCGGATACCAGGGACACGGGTAACACGTCAAAAGGGTAGAAACTGTAGAGCTAAAACGCCCACTGGGGGGACACTTAGGACACGTAAAGAGGGTATAGGCTGTAGAGATGAGACACCCACTGGGGGAACACAAAAGATAAGTCAAGAGTGTAGAAGCTGTAGAAATGAGACACCCACTGGGGGGACACCAAGGATACGTCAAGAGGGTAAAAGCTGTAGAGATGAGACACTCACTGGGGGGACACCAAAGATACGTCAAGAGGGTAAAAGCTGTAGAGATGAGACACTCACTGGGGGAACACCAAGGATACATCAAGAGGGTAAAAGCTGTAGAGATGAGACACTCACTGGGGGGACACCAAGGATACGTCAAGAGGGTAAAAGCTGTAGAGATGAGACACTCACTGGGGGGACACCAAGGATACGTCAAGAGGGTAAAAGCTGTAGAGATGAGACACTCACTGGGGGGACACCAAGGATACGTCAAGAGGGTAGAAGCTGTAGAGATGAGACACCCACTGTGGGATAGGCCTACCAAGGATACGTCAAGAGGGTAGAAGCTGTAGAGCCAGATTTTAGCGCACCAAATACCCAGGAACATTCGATATAACCTTGGACATAGTAGGGGTCTCTTTATTAGAAAATTATAATAGCATTTGAAAAAAATCGTCATTTTAATTTTCATAATAAAAAGATTCAATCAAAGTGGGCGAAAGGGAATATTATAGAAATTCCCACCTTACTTAAAATTACAAATATCGCGACCTTCCAAGAAAATGTACATTCCGTAGAAAAATCCGGGACTCATAAACTAATAGCAGTTCGGGGCAAATATTTCAACACTAATTAAAATAAGCTAAACATATTTTTTTATAATAAGTACGAGCTTGTATATTATGGTAAAAATCGGATTACAAACTAAATGGAAAAATCTTTTTAATGCTTCTCCACATTCCCATTTTACTAAAAATGCAGATATTTGAAACTCTTTCTACAATTTAAATCAATTATTATTTATGTTTTAATTATAATTTATTTTTGCTGTATAGGTTGAATTCTAATTTAAATCAATTGGAAAAGCAGTAGTTGTACTAATTTTAGCTTAAACTAAAGCAATAATAATTGTTGTTATTTGCTCCTTAAACATGCAACAAGGATTGAAGTAGAGAACACCACAATAAAACACTCTCGTGGTTGTATGTAACTTTTATAACAACCGTGAATAATTTGAGAAAGTTGGACAGTTATGGGGATATGGATATCCTTTGGATAGTGCTATTCTTTGGCTAAGCAGAGCAAAGTTATTCTTAATCCTGAATAGCTACTGAAAGAAACCATTGGCGGCAGTGACAACGGATCTTTAGAAAACTGCAACCGATTTCAAAGGGCTCTTTTGAGTTGTTCACCCATATCAACCAGTCGCGTAACCTCACATTGAGCTTAAATTGCTTTTCTATTGTGTTGTTATGCCAATAGTGAAGCTACACGTAATTCCTCACTGTTTAAAATTGATATTTCAACTGAAAATAAGCGTTTAAGTAATTTTGACTAGTAAGAGACATTACAGTAAACTATCAATTTAGCCTTAATTTAACTTGAGTTTTGTCTACCTTTTTAGGCGTTAGTCTGACAAACAACTAATAAAAACTCTTACTCTTACTCTGTCAAAACTCTTACTCTCTTATCTTTGAATCTTCCTTTGAACAAATTTGTCCATGGAAAATTTACACATTTGAAATAACTATTCACTTTCGACAACCATGATAGCCTAATCATTCAGCGTTAAATTTTCAAATTTAAAAGGTATTAAACACTATCATTCATTGACGCGTCACCGTGAATCTTTGCAGAATCAAACAATAATAATTTACATGTACTAACGTCAAATGCAAATAGCAACATTTTCACAATAAAATCCATATTTCTAACATACCGCTCTTGAATTGCGGTTATTCAACAAAACCCTATGTGTTTAGACCTTTACGCAATAATTTTGATACAGCTATGAAATACGAAGTGAGTAACTGATGGAGAAATAGGGCGTCATAACTATTACCGTAAAAGATAATGCAACGATGACTGTGCAGCGTGCAGCCTAGACCCGCAGACCGGACCGTGGGAACGGAACTGGGGAACTGAGGAACTGGTCTGCGAGGGGATCGGGAGACCGCATATCGGCGGAAAAAGGAAACTGTGATGACCAATGGCTGTAATAGGGAGCAAAACGTATACAAGATCCAAGAAAAGCGATGTTTTTACCAATACCTAAAAATATTGTGGAAGGATTTAACGAGTGTATATCACTACACAAAGTTGCTAACGCTACATAACTTAATACCCCCCGTCGCAGCAGACCTGCGTACCCAGCGAATTTCCAAATTAGTAATATTAATTTTGACCACATAAAACTATAAACCAAATAAAATCACATGCTCATAAATAGGTAAATAAATGTCTATTCTACTTATGATAAATATAAGGAGAGTATGCAGGTATGCTGCCATGGGGAACACTAAAATTAGGTTTTTATCATAAAAAAATATTTCGACCAAATGAAGCCATTTACTAAGTTTCATCAATATCTGTCCATTGCTAAAGAAGTTTGCCTATTCTCCGTATGTTTAACATGGGAAAAAAGTATGCAGGTTTACTGCCATGATAAGCACAAAAAACCAAGATTTTTTACCATAAATGGATGAATCTCAACCAAATGAAGCTGAATTCAAAGTTTCATCGAAAAATATTGGTTAACGAGTGAAATATTAACACATCAAAATTCTCCATAAGATTAACATTGGAGAACCAAAATGCAATGTACTGTCTTTAGACTTTTTAATATCTCGGTAACCAATGGAGATAGAGCAAAGCTTTAAAATACTAAATTGTGTTTTTTTTTACCTAAATCCAATAGTTAAAATAAAAATTTAAATTTTTTTAAAATTACATATGAAAAATGCAAAAACCCCATTTTTTGGGGTACAAAACCCCCCAAAACTACCCCTTCCAGTAGGTCGATATGTCTGGTTTACGAACTCATCCGAATAAACGTAGGATTACACATCTCTATCAAATTTGGTGATGATCGGACCATTTTTACGAGAGTTATCGTGTCTAGGGACACATACATATATACATATGTATAATTTTTAATGACTATTATTTACAGTCTCTAGGCACCTAAAAACGAAAAAGTAACATGGTCCCGGGCTTAGGTCTTACCATGAGACCTACGGT